>BTPG01000007.1:17061233-17101045 GCA_036245525.1 Semisulcospira habei | reverse complement strand
CTCCTTGAAGGCGCCCGTTTCGAATCATTGACTGCTTGACTGCTGCTAACGATACTGTAGTTACAGGTCCTTTCCGACCAAGCGGTGTCGTCAGAAGCAACCAAGAGGTTAACCGCCTCAATCTGTGATCCGCCTGCAAGAGGCTTGGATCCGCTTGAGCCCATCACACATAAAGTGAGAGGCGAAGGGAAACTGGAAAGCGTCCGGTTCGAATCATTTAAGTCCATTGTGGATCCTCGTAAGCCCACACGTAATGAGAGGGAAAATCCTCAACAACAACAAAAAAAGAAGCACGCTTAGAAAGGTCACACGCAACACAGTTTATTAAATTTTCTGCTTAAAACACTGTTTCCGCTTTTACTGAGAACAGTTTTTCAGCCCAAAATTTGATAAATTTGGTGTTTTTGCTCTTTCTAAGCGTGTTTCTTTCTTTGTTGGGATTTTCTTTGCAATTTACACAAGCTTGGCAAGTCACTTTTTTTGGTTTGGATTACGGGCAACAGGGAGGTTTCGTTTGCGAAACGAACGACTCCCAAAAATCGAACGAGAGGGAACTCACGGCGGATAACCAGATGCAACCATAGACAACACTCCAAAAATCTCCAAGCGGCATAGATCCTCATGTGCTTGGAGATGTTTGGAGTGTTGGTCTTAACACCGGGTCACCAGCCTTGATTTCGCTATAGTTCGTCGCTGTGAGTCGTTCCTTTCAAACAAAACCTCGTTGTTACAGGGCAGGCTGAACCCGGAAGGGTGGTGATATATTCTCTCGAACGGAAAGTGTGCAGAATTGTTTAAGTGTTTACAGCTGCATCCGCAGTGGGCACAGATCCTCGTGTTCTTGTCACAAGTAATGCGGGGCTGATGGAAGCGTGACTATTGCCTCTCTGCCGTTGAATCGTTTGGCGGCCACGGAGCGACGCGTCATGTAGAAGGCGGACATCGCCTGCAGCAATGAACAATTCAAAACTGACGTGGTTTTTTTTAAAGTACGGATGTCAAGCGATGCCGAGGGTACCCAGTGAGCGAAGGTCCTCGGGCCGACGTCGGCCGCAGCGGGCCCGCGCACGACTGTGCGCGGGCCCGCTGCGCCCGACATCGGCTCGATGACCTTATCGCAATGGATTTAATTGATTGTTTAATGAACTGGCGTGGATGGGTGGGGTGGGTGGTTGGATGGTTGGTTGCTGGGTCCAGTCGGCTGATTGGTTGTCTGGCTAGCTGGTTGGTTCATTGGCTGGTTGGCTATGTTATGTTTGGTTGCTTGTTTGTAGATTGTTGTTTGACTGAGTGACTGATGGATTTACAAAAACAATAGCTGCACGGACGCATGAATGGATGGATGGATGGATGGATGGATGGATGGATGGATGGATGGATGGATGGAGTCGGATAGATGGACGGATGGAGTCGGATAGATGGACGGGTGGATGGACGGGTGCATGGATGCATGGAAGATTGACTGATCGATGGCCGCTACCACTGCACCTGCTTGACGTGTTTGACGAGGACGCCCTGCGTGACTGTCTCGGGACTCAGCCTCTCCAGCTGCAGGAACACACGGAAATACCTCTCCAGCAGCTTCTCCGCCACTCGGTAGTTTACCGCCTGAACAGAGTCAATAGGTCAGTTGGTCTATGGACTGTTAACCCTTTGACTGTCGGTATCGCTTTTTGTCGTGTTGACTGATTCCTGCATTCCTGCAGGAATCAACGCGATTAAACGGCTCTACCGACAGTCAAATGGCTTTGGGCCTTAACGCTCACCATGATAGACCTACATGGTTTGTTTGTTTGTTAATCCATAACACTGAACAGAACACTGGTGTTATAAGTGAGATTTTTTAAGTATACATTCGTGTTTCGTGACGTTCAACATGAATCCATCGTGATATTGTGATTCTGCACCGCTTCCCAAGGCAGAATGGTGTTTAGGCCGCTCACAGGATCACCTAAAACACACACGCAGAACCCCACTGAATAGCTAAACGTCTTCGGGACCACGACGGCCGCAGTGGGCCCGGAGGGACTTTGCGTACTGACAGACTCAGTTGCGTACTCGGAACGCGAGAGAGCTGCCGTGATGAGGCGAAAGACGGTACGCCCAGTCTTGCGAAGAGCACGATTCTCATTGTTATGCATAAACAGTCTCAGTCGCTCAGTTTTCACAAGACTGGACTTGCTGTCTTTCCCCTGTTGGTCAGCGGAACGGTCAGACACGCACGCACCGCATAGCCCAATGCGCAAAAGGTCATCGGGCCGACGTCGGCCGCCGTTGGCCCGCGCACGTCCGTGCGCGGGCCATCGGCGGCCGTCGTCGGCCCGATGGCCTCTGCTCACTTGCAGTGGGGGCTTACCTCTCCAACAATCTCGTCCTCGACACAAGTGTAGGTGTGCACAGAACGCACTGACGGCCAGCGGGTCATACCGATGCCTGGCGAAGGGTTGTCTTGCTGAAAACACAGGACAGAAGGAAATGGACATTGAAGGCCCGCTACCGCTGTAACTGTTCAAAGATACACTTCTGTTACAGATGGTTACGAAACGCTACATACAGGTCTTATTAAGGTTCATTTATACATAGGACAATCCAGTTCAGCACACGTCGTCTTTATATCAAGTAACCTGACAATGACTCCACTCCGTTCTAGAAATACAACCGGCTTTCAGTACGAAAAACAGCTAAAAATAGATTGACACACTAACGGCTGCGCAGAATAAATAAGTGCGATTACGCGTGTGCCGTTTGCTGCGTGTCCGAACTGCTGTTAAAGTTCATCAGGCGGGTCGACAAGCTATAACAAAGCACAAATGGTGATGAAATGTATCTTCAAATTACGCATAATGGTACTTTAAGCGACGGTTTAGCTATTATAGGGTAGACCAACATTAGCTTGATGCCTGCGGCAAAAGCTATGATTGATGCAGTGTAGACCCGCGCCACATTTGTGATTGACATTAGCTGGTGTCAATACGTTAGGCCATTGTAACTGGGATGACTTATTACGAAGCGTGTAATCCCTTCACTGTCACAGTACGCACACTGTACGCACATTTTTTTCTCTGAAATTTTGGTTCATTCAACGACCGAAAAGCCAACACTGACCAGCTGAGAAACATGCATACAAATTAGTCTCAGCAAAAGGCACAGATGCTCATAAGCCCCCCCCCCCCCCAACCCCTCCCCTGCGGGGGGGGGGGGGGGGCTCATGCGGATCTATGTCTCTTGCAGATGGATCGTCTTCACATTTTTTTTTTACCCAGTCAAGGGGTTAACACCTACACTGCATACCGTGAAAAGGTGATCATGACGGCGGGTTCTTTAATTTAACTCATTCTACCCCAGACACACCACAGCTAGATAAGGATCGACCATGATAGTTCAAGGGTGATGCCAGAATAGCTTGGCGCCTATGGGCGCCAAGCTATTCTGGCATCACCCTTGAACTATCATGGTCGATCTGTGTCCTGCACTGCAATGCAGTCTTCAGAGGACAACGGCAAAATTTGAGGATTTCGGTGTTGGGGTAGAATGAGTTAATGTGTTGCTGGAATATCACGCGTGACCAAGGCCGTGCGCGAGCCAACGCCGGCCGACGTCGGCCCGATGGCCTTTTGCGCATTGGGTTCTGGCCTTGCTAAAATTGCGCAGAAATCTCAGTCTTGCGCTTTGAATTTCACCACCGTATGAAGGAATGCTGAAATCTTCTTTCACCGTCCACCGCCGTGAGATGGTTTGCCAATGCGCAAAAGACCATCGGCACGGGCCAACGGCGGCCGACGTCGGCCCGATGGCCTTTGCGCACTGGGTTTAGTCGCCTGCTCAGAGTTAAACCCAAATAACTGACTGTGAAATATCTAACTAAGCTCACGTCATCCAGAACGGCGGCTATCTGTTCCTGCAGGTCCATGAGCTCGGCCTGTACGTGGGTCAGTGTGTCATTGAAAACGATGATTTTCATAACGTGTTGCACGTGCTCGCGACAATCGTGACACACACGGTACCGCTGCACGCACGTGCCAGGAGATACGCCTGTCGGTGGGGCACTGGTGCGATCCATCTCCTCAGCCTGAAGAGAAGAACAGATATATATTTTGCTGCATATAACATAACACTTTAATCCATTCCACAACTCCGTCAGCTCCTCCCCCCCCCCTTCCCCCCACCCATCCCCATCCCCATCCCGCAATCTAATATTTGCACACAACAGAACCCTCACCCCCATCCCTCACTCTATCCCTTACACACAAAAGAATTTTTTTTTTAATGCACGTCCGTATGTCAACTCGGCAGAAGAATTTTACCTGAAATTGGTTGGGTAGTTAGTTAGTTAGTTAGTTATTTAGTTAGTTAGTTAGTTAGTTAGTTAGTTTCTTTCTTTCTCTCATTCTTTAGTACACTAACCTCTTGTTTCGTTAAAACGCGCACGATAACTTGCGCGATTTCGTGACCTATGTCACCGGGGTCAAGGTCGTCCGGCAAGGACAAAGCAAGGTCACGAGAGGAGCAGACCCGGCAGAAGATCTCTTCACACAGTGCGCATGTCTTCCTTTCTACAGGAAACCGAAGCAGTTTGCCACAAGTGTTGCACAGTTTTTGATCAGGGGGCTGCAACGCAAAGTAAAACACCGTGCAGGTCAGTTTCAGTATCAATCTGCCAAAACAGGCCCGTCTCTCGTTCGTCAAAACCTCTTCACTACCGAGAAAAAAAGTGAGCACGATTCAAATGCAAGAGACATAGATCCTCATGAGCCCCCGCGACTGCGGGGGCTCATGAGGATCTATGCCTCTTGCTGAGACCAAGTTGTATCCATGTTTTTTTTTTGGACGGTGTTGACTTTTGGTCGTTGTGGGAACCAAGATTTCAGGAACAAACTTTTACTTAGAGTGTGTACGTACACAGTGGCAGGGAAGGGGTTCATGGACAAAGGAGCGACACTCCTGACTGATTTAACATCGTGCTTCAGCATTACGCGTACATGCAAGAGCCCCCTAAAGCCCCCCCACCCCCCCCCCCCCCACCCCCGCCCCAACCTTTTCACCTCACTGTTTAACCATATCTCCATAATTTCCACCCGACTCTCTCAAATTGGCCGCACAGAAACCCTCCCAACAAAGATGTCAGATGTAAAAGTTGTCTTGGGTCACGATGCGCCATGGAGAAACGTCCCCCCCCCCCCCCCCCCCCCCAAGAAAAGGAGCCCGAAAGTCCCGAAAAGCGACACAACAATGTGTCAGTGTGCTGGTCTGTGATTTTGGACCTTACGGCTAGAAGCCGTAAGGTTCAAAATTACAGACTAGCACACAGTTTCTGTCTTCAGTGTAGTGCGGTTTGCGTTCTGGGCCCTAAATGTACACCAGTAATGGACACCAACACCAGAAAGAGGGTGTAGCGGAGTCACCTTTTTGATTTCCTGGGGCCCACCTGCCGACATTTCTGCAGTTCGCGGCTGAAGAAGAAGAAGAGAGGAAAGAAGAGAAAGGAACAAAAGACAGACAGACAGTGAGACAGACAAACGGGCGGACAGACAGAAGGACGGTCAGACACAGACAATCGGACTGACGGACAGACAGAAGGACGGACAGACACAGACAATCAGACAGGCAGACGGATAGACAGACAGACATACACAGACCGGCGGACAGACAGACAGACCGGTGGACGGACAGACAGAAGGACGGACAGACACTCAGACAATCAGCCGGACGGACAGACAGAGGGACAGACACACGCAGTCAGACAGACAATTAGACCGACGGACGGACGGAAGGACGGACAGACACAGTCAAACAATCAAACAGACCTACGGATAGACAGACAGACATACAAACGGACGGACGGACATACAGAAGGACGGACAGACACAGACAATCAGACGGACGGTTAGACGGACGGACGGACGGATGGTCAGACAGACAGAGAAACGGACAGACACAGTCAGACTATCAGATAGACAGACAGACGGATCGGACGGATAGACATACAGACAATCAAACAGACGGACGGACGGACAGACGGACTTACGGGCAGAAAGAGGTCAGGCACAGTCAGACAATCAGACGGGACGGACAGACAGAAGGACGGACATACACAATAGACAATCAGATAGACAGACGGACGAACGGACAGAGAGATGGACGAACGGATGGACGTCCAGACAGACAGAGCAACAAGACAAGACCAAACAAACGAGCAAAAGAACGAAAGAAAGAAATAAAGGGGTGGAAAGAAAGATCGAAAACCAATAAAGGACAAAAAAATATGCACGAACGAACAAACTAAACAGAAAAGTAAACTTGCAACAACAAAAAAAGAACGAAGTGAAAAAGTGAACAACAACAAAAACAAAAAAAAACGGGAGGAAAAATAAAATAAAATTTTTAAAAAAATACAAAAAAACAGCGAAGGAACAAACTAACGAACGAACTCAGATAAGTCAAATGAGTACTGTAGACAAATGAGCAAATGGATTTCTGATCGTATTCTTAACTGATTGAGCAATGATGACCGTCCCAATGAGCACAAGGACATCGGGCCGACGTCGGCCCGATGGCCTTTTGCGCACTGGGGTCCCGTTTGACGAGGCATCAAACATGACTAAAATAAAATAAAATAAAATAAAAAATAAAAAAATAAAAAAAAAACAGCGAAGGAACAAACTAACGAACGAACTCAGATAAGGCAAATGAGTACTGTAGACAAATGAGCAAATGGATTTCTGATCGTATTCTTAACTGATTGAGCAATAAGGACCGTTCCAATGCGCACAAGGACATCACGCATTAACTCATTCTACCCCAACACCGAAATCCCCAAATTTTGCCTTTGTCCTCTGAAGACTGCATTGCAGTGCAGGACACAGATCGACTGGCCATGATATTTCAAGGGTGATGCCAGAATAGCTTGGCGCCCATAGGCGCCAAGCTATTCTGGCATCACCCTTGAACTATCATGGTCGATCCATATCTTGCTGTGGTGTGTCTGGGGGTAGAATGAGTTAAACATGACCAGCGGAAAGTACGATTTGTGCCTAATCTGACACACACGTTTCAGATACGTTTGATATGTAAATTCTTTTCTCCAGAAGGGTTTCAAATTGGGTCTAATGAGACGCCTGCACAACGAGGCATTACCCTTGGGCTATCAAGGTCATGCGATAAAGTGGAGACCTTAGAAAATAAAAAAAAAACACAAAAATCATGAGGTTGACGTCAGGCTTAGTTGGCCCCCGCACGAAACAGCGCGGGCCAACTAAGCCTGACGTCAACCTTAGAACATTTTGTTGTTACAGTTTCAACTCTGTCACCTGTCACTTGTGTGCAGGCCTGCACAAAGCCGAGGTCGGGCCTTAACTCATTGTACCCCAGACACACCACAGCAAGATAAGGATCGACCATGATAGTTCAAGGGTGATGCCAGAATAGCTTGGCGCCTACGGGCGCCAAGCTAATCTGGCATCATCCTTGAACTATCATGGTCGAGATGTGTCCTGCACTGCAAAGCAGTCTTCAGAGGACAACGGCAACATTTTGGGATTTCGGTGTTGGGGTAGAATGAGTTAAGCTACGTTTCCATAAGCACGAATCTGATACCAATACGATCCGAACCCGTCACGGTGATGCAATTTTCCGTTAAGAAAAAATTGCGTCATTTTCGTTCGAAGCCGGGTGCGAATTCGTGTCCGCATCGGGCGGAAAGGACTCGCACGAACTTCCTGTTTCGGACCCGCTTCGGCGGATTAGGATCGGGTTCGTATCGGATTCGTGTTTGTGGGTTGGCGCCTTAAGACCTTGTGGTAACTGGGGACAGTGTGCCCTACCTTGAGCGCGTACTGCAGTCCAGAGTTGAAGGACGCACTTGCCACCAGAAATCGGGACCGGTGACGCACCGAGTTCCGATGACACTCCTCCAAAAATGAGGCTGCTATCGGCTCACAAACCTTCGGCATTCGTGGGCTGAACGGGAGAAATTATGAGAAATTTTCATGCGAGTTGTCTGGTGTGGTTTGTTGTTGTTGTTGTTTTTTTCCCCAACCATTTTGTGCAAGGTTGCGTGCACAAGGCTTAACCATGCAGGAATCAACGTGACACAAAGGGCTACTGAGAGCCAACGTGTTAAATATCATGTATGCTAAACCCTAACCCACCTGAGCTTCTTTTCCGCTGCTACTTATGTTTATAAATATATCATTTTGGACAAAAACTACAAAACTAGCGCATGCGAAAACGACACACGCACACACACATGGGCGCACATAGCAACCAACCAACCAAGCAGTCAACTGAAACGAACCTATTAACTCATTCGAGACGTGCCGCCTCGGATACGCGGCTGAAAGCCGCGTATCCGCAGGCGGCACGTCTCGCATGAGTTAACGAGCCAGCCAGCACAATCCATCCCAACCCAACTAAACCCCATTACCGACCGACGGAACAGCCACTGAGCCACCGGTGGCATCATGCACAAAAGGGCGAAACCAGTCAGGCCAAGCCAAGCCAGCCAACCAAGTCACGAGTACAAAAATGCAGTCCAACTGACATTTTTGGTGGCAGTAGATGCGTCTCTCCCAGTACCCCGGGTTTAGTCTGGCGGCCATCCTTGAAAATCTGTCTGAGGTTCACAAACTCGTCCGTCCATGTTCTGTGGGGTCCCGTCTTTTTCACTTCCATCTCGGATGCACATTTTCGGCACACCTGAAGATCAACCAACCAGTCAGTCAGTCAGTCAGTCAGTCAATCAATCGATCAATCAATCAATCAATCAATCAATCAATCAATCAATCAATCAATCAATCAATCAATCAATCAATCAATCAAACACCCACCCTCCCAAACACCCACCCATCCATCCATCCATCAACCAGTCAAACGATCGATCAATTATTCAATAATTTAATCAATCATCCAATTAACCAATCAATCAGTCAATCAATCAGTCAGTCAGTCAGTCAGTCAGTCAGTTAATCATTCAATTAATTAGTCAATCGACAGATGCCTGAAAAAGGTCAGAGGCCGAAATTATACCGAGTGTCATTTGTTTATTTTCGCTCCCTGTTCAGCACTATGAATACATTCATTAACTCATTCTACCCCAACACCGAAATCCCCAAATTTTGCCCCTGTCCTCTGAAGACTGCATTGCTGTGCAGGACACAGATCGACCATGATAGTTCAAGGGTGATGCCAGAATAGCTTGGCGCCCATAGGCGCCAAGCTATTCTGGCATCACCCTTGAACTATCATGGCCGACCCTTATCTTGTTGTGGTGTGTCTGGGGTAGAAAGAGTTAATTGATAGTCCAACATTTCATTTACTGATCCAGACAAATCTAGATTACTCAATTCACTTCCGTGAAAATACGACAACACCCATCTGCAAGAGAAAGAACTGCATAAGCTCTCGCAGGTGCGTCTCGTTAACCCATTACATCCTAAGGCTGATTGTTATAAAATTTGCTTGCTAAACTATAAAGGTTACGTTTCAGATTAGGAGATAGATCAACCTCTTTAGTTCAAAATGCCTGAGGCGCCAAGCTATTCTGGCACCACTCTCGAACTATCATAGTTAAATTAATTTCAAGCAGTAGCGTATCAGGATGAAAAGGGTTAAAACAGGTCCACCACTCCTTCCACGAAGAAGTGATGGCCATGTTTTAACGGGATATCGCAGCTGAGGCGTCAGTTAGGCCAATCAACCGCTACACTTATCAAGCGTGGTCGATCCACCTCCTGCGACTTGTAGACATACGTGTTTAGCAAATGAATCTGGACTGGCTTTGGATGTGAAATGTTGCAAAATAATAATAATAATAATTACGGTATTATTTTATAATGCGCTTATCTTATAGTAATTATAACTCTAAGCGCGCACTCACAACTCGCGCACGCTTTAGACAACGACTCACGCACCACAATAGTGAAATACATTACGACAGTCTGCTTAGGGTGGGGAGTGTGGTGGTATAGTGCTAGAACTGTTGAAAGAGGTGAGTTTTGAGGGCGGACTGGAAGGAGGAGAGAGAGAGAGTGTTTCTGACGGAGAGAGAGTGTGAGAGTGTTCCAGGTGGATGGACCGTATACTGAGAAGGAGCGGGGGCCGAAAATGCTGAGTTTGGTGCGGGGGATGTGGAGGTGGAGAGGGTCGGAGGCGGAGCGGAGGGAGCGGGGAGGAGTGTAGGGGCGAAGTAAGTTTGAGAGATAGGCGGGAGCGCAGTTGTACAGGGATTTGTAGCAGAGAGACAGAATCTTGTATTGGATTCGTTGGGGGATGGGAAGCCAGTGAAGGAGTTTGAGCAGGGGAGTGATGTGGTCGGATTTTTTTTCTTTCTGAGGACGAGGCGGGCAGCATTGTTCTGGACGCGCTGGAGGGTGAAAGTGGTGGAGTGAGGGAGGCCGGAAAGGAGAGAGTTGCAGTAGTCGATGCGAGATAGAATGAGAGAGACAGCAAGTTTGGTGGCAGCTTCGGTAGTGAGGTATTTTCTGATCTGACCGATGCGGCGGAGGTGGAAGTAGCATGCCTGGGCCGTGGCGGAGACGAAGCTGGTCAGAGAGGAATCGAGAATAACGCCGAGGTTTTTGGCCGAGTCAGAGAGGGAGATGGGGCTGCTGTCGAGTTGAAGGTGGAGGGAGGGAGGGAGCTGGAAAAGTTTCTGGCGAGTGCCTATTGCAGCCAAAACAATAACTGAAATTACTTCAACTTGCAAACTCTGTTTTTGAAATCATTGTAAATTCAACGTCAAAGAGCCCCAACCGAACATGGATAAAAAGTGGTGTCAGCAAGAGGCACAGATCCTCATGAGCCCGCGCAACTGAGGAGAATTATGAGGATAAATAAATAATAATTAAAAATAATAATAATAATAATAATAATAATAATAATAATAATAATAATAATAATAATAACTAATAATAATAATAATAATAATAATAATAAATAATAATAATAATAATAATAATAATTACGGTATTTATAATGCGCTTATCTTATAAAAATTATAACTCTAAGCGCGCACTCACAACTCATGCACGCATGCGCACGCTTTAGACAACGACTCACGTACCACAAATAGTGAAATACATTACGACGGTCAGCTTGGGGTGGGGAGTGTGGTGGTATAGTCCTAGAACTGTTGAAAGAGGCGAGTTTTGAGGGCGGACTGGAAGGAGGAGAGAGAGAGAGTGTTTCTGACGGAGAGAGAGTGTGAGAGTATTCCAGTTGCATGGACCGTATACTGAGAAGGAGCGGGGGCCGAAAGTGCTGAGTTTGGTGCGGGGATGTGGAGGCGGAGAGGGTCGGAGGCGGAGCGGAGGGAGCGGAGAGGAGTGTAGGGGTGAAGTAAGTTTGAGAGATAGGCGGGAGCGCAGTTGTTCAGGGATTTGTAGCAGAGAGACAGAATCTTGTATTGGATGCGTTGGGGGATGGGAAGCCAGTGAAGGAGTTTGAGCAGGGGAGTGATGTGGTCGGATTTTTTCTTTCTGAGGACGAGGCGGGCAGCATTGATCTGGACGCTCTGGAGGGTGAAAGTGGTGGAGTGAGGGAGGCCGGAGAGGAGAGAGTTGCAGTAGTCGATGCGAGATAGGATGAGAGAGACAGCAAGTTTGGTGGCAGCTTCGGTAGTGAGGTATTTTCTGATCTGACCGATGCGGCGGAGGTGGAAGTAGCATGCCTGGGCCGTGGCGGAGACGAAGCTGGTCATGGAAAGAGAGGAATCGAGGAGAACGCCGAGGTTTTTGGCCGAGTCAGAGAGGGAGATGGGGGTGCTGTCTAGTTGAAGGTGGAGGGAGGGAGGGAGCTGGGAAAGTTTCTGGCGAGTGCCTATTGCAGCCAAAACAATAACTGAAATTACTTCAACTTGCAAACTCTGTTTTTGAAATCATTGTCAGTAAATTCAACGTCAAAGAGCCCCAACCGAACATGGATACAATGTGGTGTCAGCAAGAGGCACAGATCCTCATGAGCCCGCGCAACTGAGGAGAATTATGAGGATCTATATATACCTCTTGCAGTTGGGCACCTGTTCGATTATTCTCGGCAGTGAAGAGGTTAAAAAAAATCGGCAGCGCTTACCCTATGAAGGACAGTTTTAGTCAGAGATGATGACGACGTTTGACCTTTCCCTTTGACCTCTCTCACGTCGTCTGCATCGCCTCTGTCCCCTTCAAGGCCGCTATATGCGCCGGAAGAAGCTCCGCCGCACTCTTCCTCTTTCACTTCGCTCTCCGTCTCCTCCGCAAGGTCACAGGCCAGACGTTGATACGTACTGCAGTACGCACACACTGAGCGTTGACACCTAGTGCACGTGAAACACGTAAGGGTGAGAAGAGGCGGAAATCTAGACGAGTTAGGTCCCCTGACAGCGGCTCTTTCAAGAGCCGCTGTCAGGGGACCTTACTCGTGTAGTTTCTTCGCCCTGTATAGGACGTTCCAACTTGCTATGGTGTAAGAGTTATCTCAGAAACTCTCCGATGACAAGACTGAGGGGTACCATGATATCTTGAAAATGTGATATCCAGTAAAGCAAAATGACGTCGTTATAGAACACTGTCATGACAATATGTGTTCTACGTAATCATGTTACTGCATTGGGAAGCACACTTCTGAGACTCAAGTATAGGCTATATTTCAACAAGGAGGGCCAAGGGCATTCTGTTGAAACAAGGTCATCACTGAGTCGACGCATTGATGTTCCTGTTTTAACAGGATCGGCCAAAGGGAGGTATTTTGGGTCCCAGCCTCGGGGTCGATCCAACCTCGGCCAGAGTGACATAATTATAATGCTAAAAAATAGTAAGGTACATTAACTTTTCAGCTTAAGAGTTCTCAGAATGGGTATAATAACGGTTATATCAGTGATTAGCCATCCCATTGGCCTACAGTTTCACAACATTGGTGTGACACATAGTGCTCACAAAAAGTAAGGGACGTCATAATTTCAGCTTGAATTACTATAATGTCGGAAAACACCTTACATCTGCAAACTGCATCATCTTTTTTGGTCTAAATTAATGGTTAAACTTTTTGGGACATTTAAATAATTCAAGCTAAAATCCTTTACTTTTTGTGAGCACTATATGTCACATCAATGTTGTGAAGTTGTAGGATAGTGGGATGGGAAATCACTGATATACCCTTGATTATACCGGTTCTGAGGACGTTTAGTAATTCAAGCTGAAAATTTAACATACCTTACTATTTGTGAGCAGTATATGTCAACTTGGCCGAGGTTGGGTCGACGCCCCGGTTGGGACCCAACAAGGTATGGCCCAAACTATAGAGGAGGTATGGTCAAGAGATGTTATTGCCTACCATGTTCAGTGGACGTAAGGCCAGGATAATACTGACCTTCCCACCCCACGCCCCTCATCCACCCACCCTACCGCTGGGTTCCTACACCACTGGTATTTGGATTGAAACATGCTGCTCAAGTAAAGGCAAAATACGTTAAGTCCATTTTTATAAAAAGCGAGATTTTTTATTATATTACAATGAAAATCTTGATTTACACAAAAGTGGACTTAGGGCTGTCGTGTTTTGCCTTCGCTTGACGTTTCATCAGCTCGTTCAGTGCCGAGAATATGTGAACACCAGCCAAATGCAAGAGGTATAGATCCTCATGAGCCCCCGCAATTGCGGGGGCTCATGAGGATCTATGCCTCTTGTTGACACCGCATTGTATCCATGTTTCTTGGACACAGAGGGTTTTAAGAGAAGATTTCAGAAACACAGTCAGCGTCAGCTGGCACTGAACGAGTTTGAAAATCCCAGACCAGAACAGTGTTTGCGGCGTTATACCAAAGTTGTACGAACATGCGACAGTGATGCCTGCGGAAGATGAGAGAGAACCGCTGGTTGCATTCCTGGCAGTGGGTGCTTCTGGCAAACACAGGGCCAGCTGAAAAAAATATATAGGGGAAAGGGATAATAATAATAATAATAATAATAATAATAATAATAATAATAATAATAATAATAATAATAATAATAATAATACCGGTTATGATATAGGCGCTTTACTCAATTCTGCGAATCGACTCAAAGCGTGCGTGCTGTGTGTGTGTGTGTGTGTGTGTGTGTGTGTGTGTGTGTGTGTGTGTGTGTGTGTGTGTGTGTGTGCAAGGACATGATTAAAAACAGGTCTATGTACCTAATCATTTATCCTTGAGAAATAAAGTTTCATTTCAAATAAAGTTTCATTTCACACACACATACATACCGGCCCCGCCTCAGACGACAATGACAACAACGCCGATAACAAGACAATAAACAAACATCACAACCACGACAAACAGCAACAGCAACAACAACTACAGCATCAAAAACCACACTCACCAGCCGCCGGTTTCAGTCTCGCGGCCACCATCGCCGAAAAGACGTCCGCCATGGACTGCGAGCGCTGTAGACCGCCGTACGGATGTGAGCCAGAAGGAGTGCAGGCGTGGGCGGCGAAGGAGGGAGGGAGCGAGGGGGCTCGGGTCAGAGACTGCGACCTTGACCTTCGTCTGGCCGGCCCCACGGGCGGGAGGGCGGGTAAGGGCGGAGGGGGGAGGGCGAGCTGCTGCGGGGGCTGGGTGGATCCTCGTGATCCCTCGGACGATCCCGATCCGGACTCGCCGGCATTCTTGCATGAAGTGAACGAGAACTATTACCTTTGGACTCAGGGAACTACATGACTTCCGTCACGGCCGTCAACTGACCCTGACACCGTGCGAAGGGAAGAGATGGATCGAACGTGACGGTTCAAGGGTGGTGCCGGAATAGCTTGGCGCCTCCAGGCGCCAAGCTATCCCGGCACAACCCTTGAACCGTCATGGTCGATCTGTCTGAACTCTAACGCAGTCTTCTAACGCATTCTTCGGAGCGTAATCACCTATCGGATGAATTCGACCTTTGCGCTCAACCTGTGTGTTGATGCTGGTTGATTCAGCTACCTGTGTGTTGATGCTGGTTGATTCAGCTACCTGTGTGTTGATGCTGGTTGATTCAGCTATAGCGACACACAGCTGCAAGAGACATAGATCCTCATGAACCCGAGCAATCGCGGGGGTTCATGAGAATCTATGTTTCTTGCTGGCATCATTAACAGCATTGTTCAGACAGGCGGGCGATCAATGCGCAGAGCGCGCAATCAGGCGCCGAGCTAATCTGGCACTACCCTTGAATTATCAGGGTTTATCCATCTCCTGCTGTAGCGCGTCGGGGCCGCTAAATGGGTCAATCACCATCGTCATCCTCGTATTCACCATCATCAAACAAAATATTCACCATAACAAAAGCATTCACCATAACAAAAGCATTCACCATCACCGAAGCATTCACCATCATCACAGTATTCAACATCACAAAAGTCAAAAGTATTCACCATTATCCAAATATTCACCATCATCAAACAAAATATTCACCATAATAAAAGTATTCACCATCACCAAAGCATTCGCTGTCATCGAAGTATTCAACATCACCAAAGTATTCACCATCACAAAGTAGTCACCATTATTAAAGTATTCACCATTATCAAAATATTCACCATCATCAAAGTAACCATTATCATGAACCTACCGCATGCGAGTTCAAAGAGCCTTCTAACTTAGTCTACAAACTATATTGTAAAATATTACGTCGCCTATTGCAGTCTACTTAGAACTCGACCACAATAATTACACATTTACCATGCACATGCAAATGGCATCGCTGTTTTAAAAAATCGGAGAGAACAAAACAATTGTGGTTTACTGGCGTAGTTATGTCAAAATGGGTGTAACAACAAAGATAAAGCTTAGTTGTTGATTTTTTAAAAAATTATTACTATTATTATTTTTACAAATAGTCTATTCGAACTAGAACCTCCCCTAGAAAACAACAACCAATTAATAAAGAGAAACAGTACAGAAAAAAATGTGTATGATGTAGACACGCTAATTATACTCAATAACTTTGGGGATGAAATCTAAGTAATTAACCCATTACATACTGTGGCTAATTAAAAAAAAAATTACTTGTTGTCCTATGAAGGCTATATTACAGATTACAAGACAGATCAACGTTTTAGTCCAAGGGTGGTGCCAAAACAGCTTGGCGCCTCAGGCGCCAAGCTATTCTGGCACCACCCTTGAACTATCATAGTCAAATTTATTTCATGCAATAGTGTATCAGGATGAACAGAATTACGAGAGACGAAAGAAGACATATGTTGCTGAACTGTTCAAAGAATATTAACATTAAAACTTGCAATACAAACATCGTCACAGTTTTAAGAAAACAGCAAGGACTCGGAACCAAAGGTAGCAACAAAGTAAAAAAAAAGTGAGTTGCAAAAAGGACACAGATAAAAACAAAACATTAGTCCAACAGATTGCAACAGACAGAAGCAGAATAAACGTCCGCTCAGTTCCCCAAAAATTTACGGTGTTGAAAACGTGCAAAACAATCACAATCTACTCCAAGTGCAACATATCATAACAAAGAAAAGAAGCATTTTTAACCTATTCAGCCCTGACGCACTACAGCAGGAAGTGGGCGACCATGATAATTCAAGGGTAGTGCCAGATTTGCTTGGCGCCTATCGGCGCCAAGCGAATCTGGCACTGCCCTTGAATTATCATGGTCGATCCATCTCCTCCAACTGGCGCACAGTCATTAGAAGACCACTCCAAAATTTGGGAAATACGGCCGTCGGGCTGAATGAGTTAACAAGCAGTTGCTTTTACATGTGTGTTGAAGAAGTGTAAATGAACCCAAAGCCACAATCTGCCCCACGAATTATAACACACAGAATCGTAACAAAGAAAAGCATTATCGGAAAACAGTTGCCGTTAACAAAACAAAACAAAAAGTGTTTCGAAAAAGTGTAAAAGAATCAAAAGCCACCATAAATATGTCCAGCAGATTACAACACAATGAATCATTATCAAACAAGCAACTGCGATCTCCCACCTCCTGCCCCCCCCCCCCCCCCGCCCCCGCCCCCGCCCCGCCCCCCCCTCCCCCCCCCCCCCCCCCCCCCACACACCCAACCCTCACAAATCCCAGCCCCATCTGTGTGTTTGTTTGTGGTTTTTCTTTATTAACTGTGTACGTGTGGTGCAGCAGAAGGGGATATCAGAATTGAAAAGCCTCTACCAAGAGAATAAGTCCGGGATAGGAGTGGACAAAAAGCAAAATATCTTCGGGCCGACGACGGCCGCAGTTGAAAACATTGATTTTAAATCCTAATGCAACGGAAAGCACCTTAGGCAGGACAAAACTGAAATGGCTCACCCTTTTTCTGGCAGAAGCAACACTGATAGCAGATTTAACCGCCTGTAGGTGCCAGACAAATATATGTGTTCAAGAAATATAGCTATCCTATACTATAAGATTTTATCATTAAACGCGTGAGAGTGAATAATTTTATTATTTCAAGCAAGACATGGAATTTTACAATCAATCAATCAATCAATCGATCAATCGATCGATCAATCATTATAAATCAATCAATCAATCAATCAATCAATTTGCTTATTGTCTTTTCGTTCATTGTATTTTAGTGATATCAGACATAAAAACTAGGAGGTGTAATACAGTCCTGTTTTAAATACACTGGACTGAAGTTAGACGGTGAAATGAAGCTATCGGCAAAGTTCAAGAAAGGCATTGCCACTGTTGCTTTCATTGTAGTATTATCTGATAAACAGGCTGGAGTTGGCAATTTTACAGTATCTGGACTGATCCAGTTCTAAAGCAAGAGGTACATATTTTCATGAGCCCCTGCAAGCAGGGGCTCATGAAAATCTGTACCTCTTGCAAGTAGAATTACATTTACACCCGCAGACAAAAGGAGGTCATCGGGAATTAAATCTACATTTGCGAATTAATTCACACTATTCAGCCTTATCAAAGTGAATTTAGCTCTAAATGGAACTAGAAGTAGAAAACAAATGTCCCAACTTACCAATTCCCACAGGCCAAATGTGAAAGATCTCAAAGAGTATCTCTTCCTCTTCACGTCGACTGTGTCCAGACCCACGCCGGTTCCTGCGCATGCGCTAACTCCGTTGTTAGTGGTGACGGCCTTGCCCTCCGATTCTGCCTCCATTTCGGTGGTAATCTCCGCGGTGGCAGCCAGTATATTGGGCGGGTTTTCAGTCATTGTTAGCTCCAGAAATCCTGCACGTGGACCCAGTATATCAGGTACGAACGCTGTCAGTAAGTCAAACATCGCATCAATCCATCCATCCGACTATCCATCCCGATCCATTAATCCATCCATTCATCCATCCATCCATCCATCCATCCATTCATCCACTGATCCGTCCGGCCGCCCTCCGTCCGACCGTCCGTTCATCCATCCATCCATCCTCTATCAATTAATAAATCAATCAACGTTATAAAACACTATCAGGCGAAACGACAACAACAACCATAACAACAGCACACATAACAAAAATTCACGCACAATCACTGATAAATGCACATTAACACCTGCAAACCAAATATAACCCACCAGAAACCCCCCCCCCCCCCCACGCACACACACACACACACAAGCACACACACACACACACACACACACACACACACACACACACACCATTAACTCATTCGAGACGACCTGCATCCGGATACTGACGCGGCTTCAGTTCGTCTCGAATTAGTTAAATAAACGACACTAGTTTAATCGTAACTAACTGAGCACGCGTGTGCGTCAGTGAACGAAAAACAGCTCGGATAACGGCAGTCTGAATCCTTCCGCACTGTACAAACGAAAGTGTTCCCGCTCCACTCTGTTATCCAAGTGAGTGACTGGAAAATAATGAACTGTTCCTTGGCTAAACCTTTAATCACAAAAATTCTGATAAGGTGCCTTGGAGTGCACTGCGGAATGGGAGCAGGTTAACCCTTGTCATTCTGATACGCTACTACTAGAAATTAATTTGATAATGATAGTTCAAGGGTGGTGCCAGAATAGCTTTGCGCCTGAGGCGCCAAGCTATTCTGGCACCACCCTTGAACTAAATGGTTGATATATCTGAAAATCTGTACTGTAGGCTTCATAGCACACCGGCTAATCAATTTTTTTTTTGTGGGGGTGGGGGGGGGTGGGGGGGGGGTAAAAATCAGCCCCAGGATATAATGGCTTAACTAACCTCGTAACTACGCGTCTTTCCGCAGAACGGCATTGTCATCAGCAGTCAAGGGGTTAAAATATTGAGTCTGTGCTGGTCCGTGATTTTGGACCTTACGGCTTACAGCCGTAAAGTCCAAAATCACATCCCAGCGCACACAATATCTCAGGGTGCAGGGACAACCATCTAAGTTGGGCAGTTCGGGCCAACTACTGTACACACACTTGTCCCTCTCGATTCGCCGCGGCTGATCAGCGGTATAAAAGCGACTCGAGAGAGGTGACCAGTGTGCCAGCAGCTATAATATACGGACGAGCAAAAGAAATGCGACATCACTGGCATCGTCAGGAACATTAAAGTGTTCCCGACGATGCCGTTGGTGTCGCATTTCTTTTGCCCGTCAGTACATTTCCACAGTAATAGCAGCGTTATTTGTTGTCTCGAGCTGGCACAGAGAAATAAGGTCAGTACGGAAGGATCCGATCGAATCCCAGTCGAAGAAGATTGTTATGAAATATAAATGTATAAATAGTAACAAACAAAGCATAAGTGAGTAGAATAATAAATTCGCTAAATAAATACGTAAATATATATATAAATAGAAATAAAGTAAGTTAAATCAATCAATCAGTCAATGAATAAATGAATGAGTGAATGAATAAATGCCAATGAATGAATGAATGAATCAATCAATCAATGAATCAATGAATCATAAATAAATAAATAAATAAATAATATTAAAATACGAACAAATAAATAAATAAATAATCCAACAAACCAAGCAAGCAACTAAGAATAAACCAACAAACAAATACCATTGTCTTAGACTGCTTCGATAGTTTTGAGTGTGTAAAAACAATATTTGACAGGCGAACCGTTAGACCGCCTACAACGCACGTTCCATTGAGATCTGACCTGCGATAACTTTGCCTGCAAACGGATGTAATAAATAAGATTCAATGAATGCATTATGTATGTCAGCCCAAGGTGGACAAAAATAACTTAGTGCAACTTAACAAATAAGCAGTTAACTGATTGCGATAGCTAAAGTATAGTGCGGGCACTAACACATGCGTAAAAAGCAGGCTTCACAAATATTCAGTTATTTAGTTAATTATTTGGGTCTAACCCATTGAATCCAAAAGCCGCATTTTGGCAAATTTTGGAAGTGTCACCTAACAACATTTTAGACCATGATAACTCAAGGGTAGTACCAGATTAGCTTGGCGCCTTCAGGCGCCAAGCTAATCTGGCACTACCCTTGAATTATGGTCGATCCATGGACTATAACCTATAGATCAACGCCACGCAGGTGACTGAGGTCATCCTACGGCGGGTCAAGAATACTTGAAAAGTTGTAACATGATTATGTTTCATAATGTGCCATACCTATCCCAGAAGGCGCGAAACCATCGGGCCGATGTCGGGCCTCAGAGGGCCCGAGTACGGCTATGCTCAGGCCAGCGGCGGCGACAATAGGCCCTACGATATTGTGCGCACAGTTGCATGCGATTTGAACAACCATTCTGCGACTTACTGTCTGGAATTGTACAACAAAAGAAACTGAGGTCTGTAACCAACAAACAAAATGTGCTTGACCATGAGCATTACAGATCAAGGATAGTGCCAGATTAGCTTGGCTCTAGAGGCGCCAGTGTAATTTGGCACTATCTTTGAACTATCAACTGACTGATTTGTAGATTCATATATATATATATATATATATATATATATATATATATATATATATATATATATATATATATATATATATATATATATATATATATATATATATATATGACACAATGCAAGCTTACCGGCCTGGAATTCCATGGTATTAGCACAGCATTCTCAGAATTGAATGACAAATTACGTCCCTTTGAGCTAATCTGATTGAGTGCATTGTTTGGCTTCGGGCGACGCCTTTGTTAAAAATAAAGAATATATATATAAACTGTAAACTAGTCAAGGATGCATTGGTTAAAGTGACGCTGCCTTTACGTAATGCGATCCGTCTGAAAAGTATCGCTTCCCTTCACTGCCGAGAAAACGTGAAGACGATTCGGCTGCAAGAGACATAGATCCTCATGAGCCCCCGCGACTGCGGGGGCTCATGAGGATCTATGCCTCATGCTGGGACCAATTTGCATCCATGTTTCTTGCACGATTTGGCTTTTGTTAGTTGAATGGACAAAGATTTCAGAAACAAAATAATATGTACGCAGGGAAGGGGTTACGAGCCACATATTCAGTGGAACTGCTTTTCTACTCCGCGAGTCCACAGTTCTAAAACAGGAACTACCCTTGAATTATCACGGTCGATCAGACTCCTGCTGTAGTGTGTGACAACATCGAGGTTTATTAACAAGTATCGGAACATCGAACATAAGTTTAACAGCTAGAGTAAGCCATATGAAGTGTCACGGTCGATCCGTCCCTAAGGTCACAACTGAACAATTTACCCAGGTATTAAAAACACTGAACGGAAAAGTAACTGCATTGCAAATGCTATGTTTTGTAAAGACCTATATATGTGACCTATGTGACAATGTGGCAATGGTCGCAAAGATCGTTGGAGTCTCCATGTGATTTGTGACAAAATATTTTGTTGTCACCGCAAAGCGCGTGGAGTCTCCAATAGCTTCGTGACAATTGTTAGATCCTCCACCTACTTTGTATCGAATCTGAGACGCTGGCTGGAAATCAGGAATAGGTTACAATTTCACGTCTTTCGACGAAAACGGCGGATTAACGTCCGGATAAACATGCGATATCGCATGTTTGTCCGGGCTGTTAATCTACCGTTTGCGCAAGAGTCAAAAGACGTGCAGTTTTTGGACTACATCTCACTTCCGCAAATAGACTAGTGTCACAAAGCTCTGGATACCCGTCTGGGGGCTTTCTATGAACTTTGTGACAACTAAAAAATTGTTACAAAATATGTTGAGACTACAGGGAGTGATAAAATTGTTACATTGTCACAAAGTTCGTTATAAAATCCCTGTGAAACCAGCCAACACTGAAAGCTATGTTCGACCTTGTCACCGTATGTTATCAACAATTTGTTCGGCTGTTCAGCTACTGAGCGGGCGGTGTAACAGATGTTATACCCCGGACGAAAGTGGTCTATAGTCCGTATTGACCAAGCCGAACTCGTAGCACCGCCAGTTGAATTCAAACAACGTGTATTCGCACTGTAGGCCTAAAACGTTTTTCATCTACCTGACATGAAAATAAATACCGTAAGTGGAAAATTATTGGCGATGATGCGATGATGTCATTGCGTAATGGCTGTCTTATTCAGATATGTAACCAGGGTTCATTTCTGGAGCGCGCCTGCGCCATTGGCGCATAATTTCCCATAGCATTTTGAGCAGAGGCGTCAATGAACCATAGGTTTCTGTAAGCAACGGGCCCTTCTTTTCACGTGTTCCTAAAGGCTCACTAATCTTTTGTTCTCTCTTGCTGCCTCCCCCTCTCCCCAAGGAGAAGCTCCCGCTTTTGGGTATTTCTGCAGCTGGCGAGAAGGTGCCCGCATACACACATATATTTCGCCAGATGTTCGTTTGCCTCCCCTCCCCCCCTCTTCCCTCCCCCCCCCCTCCCCCTCCTCTCCCCTCTCGCTTTTCGATATTTCGGCAGTTGGTGAGAAGGTGCTGACACACGTTTGGCCCATCCGGCCGTTTTAAAAATGACCGATTAGATCTGTACTCTGCGGGTCAATAACCAATGTGCGTACATTTTCAGAATAAACCATCGGTAACGGGCGGATAAGAAGGCAGACTGACGGGCGGACAGACAAACTACAAGTCATATTTCTATAATACAAATACTGCTGTATACTGTACCTCTTCTACTGCTACTACTACTTACTACTGCTACTACTGCTACTACTACTACTTACTGCTACTACTGCTGCTGCTGCTACTACTACTACTACTACTACTTACTGCTACTACTACTGCTGCTGCTACTACTACTACTACTACTACTACTACTACTTACTGCTACTACTACTGCTGCTGCTACTACTACTACTACTACTACTACTACTACTACTACTTACTGCTACTACTGCTGCTGCTGCTACTACTACTACTACTTACTGCTACTATTGCTGCTGCTGCCACTACTACTACTACTACTACTACTACTACTACTACTACTACTACTACAATAATAATAATAATAATAATAATAATAATAATAATAATAATAATAATAATAATAATACACAAGTTTCCAAATTGGAACTGCAGCAGTAGAGCAGAAAAAAAAAGTTACCGTACTTTGAAAATCTACTAAAAAACCTTACACTTTTCCCTAAACTAATATAAGACATAACGTCGCTAATATGGCATTGCACAAATCACAGGATGTGCGTTTTTAAGTATCCGTTTGTTTAGTTTATCGTTTCACCTCAGTTAACGCGTGCGAGACGTGTCGAAACCAGATACGCGGCTGAAGCCGCGTATCTGGTTTCGACACGTCTCGCATGAGTAACATAGTCCAAAAGTCGAAAACCCCAACTATGGGAGTTGTCCGTTAAAAACTACATGTGTGTACCAGGTCAAGGGCTAAATCGACCATGACAGTTCATGGGTAAACCTTCTATGTCTCGTTGTAATGTATTTAGCGCAGAAAATCCCAACAAATAAAAAGACACACTTAAGAAGGGACGACCAAAACACAGTTTATTACGATTTCGGTTTAAAAAACCTTTCTTTTTCAAAATACACAAATTCAAGAACACAGTGGCAATTGTTTAACCCTTCACCAGTGTGTGAAATAAGTTTGACTAAAATAGTTCAAGGTTAGTGCCAGAATAGCTTGGCACCTCTAGGCGCCAAGCTATTCTGGCACCACACTTGAGCTAAAGCCATTTTTCTATATCCTTATCTGTAAGTGCTATAATGTAGCTTGCATAATTATGGCAGTGTACAAACTTGAAGCTTTTAGCCGCAGTATGATAGGCGAGAAGAGTAAATGAAAAGAGTAAGTTGCATATTTTGGTGTACATCAATTTTGAAAAAGGGTTTAAACACAAAAGGCTAATCATTTGTGTTATTCCTGTCCTTTCGAATCGTGTTTCTTTCTCTTTTTTTTTGTGGAGATTTTCCACTTTGCCTTTCGTTAATCGCTTGGCAGTTGATCAGATTTTTGCTCCGGACTTTGTCAGTAATTGCCACAGTTCCAGCGCGTCAGAAACAGATGACATATGTTGTCATCCGGGCCTAGTCATACCGAACATATCATGTGCAAGTACCCAGTAGGCAAAAACTCCTGGGGCCCATGCCGGTCACATTTAGCCTGCGTACAGCCGTGCGCACACAAACCGCGGCCCGAAAGCTAACTGCTCACTGCGGATACACCTGTACTCGCTATAAATTTACACTGACACAATTCGCTTTTTTTATTCGCAAAATGGTGCAAATGTATTAGTCATCTGTATCAGGTTTCTTGTCTGCCGGAACGACACAAGGTGGGGAAACCTACACAAGGTTATGTCTCCTCACAGCGGCTCCCAATGGGAGCCGCTGTCAGGAGACATAACCTTGTTTAGGTTTCCTCGTCCTGTGGAAACAGCACTTATGTTAGGGCAGTAGCCTAATACACTTTCTTTTTCTTACTTTTTTTTTTCTTTCTTCTATCTTTTTTTTTTTTTTTTCAGTGGTGGGTGTAACGTACGTTAGACCGCTTTAATCGCAGATCGCTTTAATGTACGTACATTAACCCTCTTAACCTCACGTCCGCAT
Source organism: Semisulcospira habei (assembly GCA_036245525.1). Taxonomy (NCBI): domain Eukaryota; kingdom Metazoa; phylum Mollusca; class Gastropoda; family Semisulcospiridae; genus Semisulcospira; species Semisulcospira habei. The sequence continues at coordinate 17,076,186 of BTPG01000007.1, read as the reverse complement.
TTCCAAACTTTTGGAGGCGGCGATGTCTAGCGACTATGTACCAGTTGAAGGAGATGGATTGATCATGATAATTCAAGGGTACTGCCAGATGAGCTTGAATTATCATGATCAATCTATCTCCTGCTACAGGGTCCCGGAGCTAAATGGGTTAAAGCGATCCGCTCCATAGCAGGCTTTGACTGCTAAAATTCGCCGGTACTGAAAACGGGTTGTCAATGGTGCATGTCTTGCATCAACTAAGACTTTTATACCCTTCTTTTCACAATCCATGTGAATAGGCCGCACATGCACCAGAGGTCTTCCACTGCCTTTTAAGCGTAACGGAAGAAACTGGAGATCTTCAGGTTACAAAGGAGAAGAAGAACATGAAAGTATGTCATTTTACGTCATTCAAGTTTGATAACTGTAGTCAGACCTTTTGTCCAGCGTTATTGTAAGGCATGCTTAGGACATTTATAAAGGATCTGTTGCGTACTTGTTAACACTTTATTGCTGTAGTAGGTCGATTCAATAGGATCTGCCCCGGGCAATAAACGGTTAATAGTTCACAATATCTCCTCTATAAATGTTATTTAGACGTATGTCTTACAATGATGCTGGACAAAATGGCTACCTTATCTTACCAAACTTGAATGTTGTAAAATTAAAAGACACGTCTGCACGTATTGTCCTTTGTACGTAGGAGTGCTCCCTCTTTGAGAACAAAGGGCAGAGAAAACCTCTGTTACGTGTGCTATGAACTCACATGTATCGCGAAAGCCAAATCCAGGTTAGAAAAGACTTAGTTGAGCAGTACAGAGATAAAATCCGTTGTAGCAGTCAAAGCCCGCCATGGAGTTGATCGCTCTGACATGTCTCTTGAAGATGTTTGGAGTGTTGTCTATAAGGGCTTACCTTTGCCTTCCGCCGTTAGATGGCCTTAGTCGCCTGCTCGGCGTTAAACCCAAATAACTAACTTATGTTTACCTTAGAGATCTTTGGAGTGCTGCCTAAGCTTCTGAAAAGTGTTGCCTAACACGCAAGGGTTGTCTAAGCTTCTGAAACCCGCCGCGATGTTGCCGCTCTCGTTCGTTGTTACGAGTAGTTCGTTGCAAACAAAACTTCGCTATTATAGTGAAGAGAAATGATCAAACCTCTACACAAGAACCTATCGTGAAAACGCGTTGTTCAAAACGCGCGTATACCAACGTATAATTACGAGGTTGGTTTTTTTTTTTCTCCGCCGAGCGTCAGTAGCAGTCAAAGGATTGACCCCTTCACTGCCAAGGAAGCATGCACACCATCCAACTGCAAGAGACGTAGATCCTCATGAGCCCCCGCGACTGCGGGGGCTCATGAGGATCTATGTCTCTTGCCGAGATCAGTTTGCATCCACGTTTCTTGGACGGTGTTGGCTTTTGGTCGTTGAATGACTGTCAAACACAAATGTACGTACAGTGGCAGGGAAGGGGTTAATGATTCAAAACTAGCACCTGACGCTTTTATTCGATTTTCTCCTCATATAACAAAAAGGTTAGTAGTGCAGGACAATGAAACCGTCCCATAAAGTCGTCTTAAACAGTATCTGTCACCGGAAGCTATACACTTCAATGCGTCCAGATAATAATGTAGGTCAGCTAATCGATGCTAGTGTTTTAGGACAGTTTTTTTTTTTTTTTTTTTAAAGAGAAGAGATAATAGATAACGGGACATGTACACCTGTTTCTTGTGTGTGCAGTCGCTGGATTTTTTTGTTTTGTTTTGTTTTGTTTGTTTTTTTTGTTTTTCTGCGTCGAATGCTTTTGTAGAAGATGGCCTTAAAGTACTATTACGCATTAATCTGAAGACACATTTCAGCACCACTGATTTGTGTGTGTTATGCCTTGTCGACACACATAATGAAATTTAACAGCAATTTCGACACGCAGAAAAAGCACACGCGTAATCGCACTTATATATTCAGTGCGCAGTCGTTAGCGCGTCAATCTATTTGTAGCTGTTTCTCGTACTGAAAGTGTATTTATAGAACGGAGTGTGGAGTCATTGTCAGTTACTTGATATAAAGACGACGTGTGCTGAACTGGATTGCCCTGTGTCTAAATGAACCATAGCTAGACCTGTGTATAGAGTTTTGTAACCATCTGTTACGGAAGTGTGTCTTTGAACAGTTACGGCGGTAGTGGGCCTTTAAGGTTTAAACATATAATCAACCACACATTTTATTCAGTTTTTGGTCGATGCGTGCATGTTTGCGTGCGAGCGTTAATTCAGTCAGCCGGCCCATCAATCAGTCAGTCCCAGAGAAGACTGCCAAACAAACTGACTCGCACAACAAATAACATAAATTTATATGGAAAATCAACGGTCCCGAAACAAAAAACAGAAAAAGTGTGTGTGTGTGTGTGTGTGTGTGTGTGTGTGTGTGTGTGTGTGTGTGTGTGTGTGTGTGTGTGTGTGTGTGTGTGTGTGTGTGTGTGTGTGTGTGTGCTTTTCTGTGATTCTGGACCTGACGGCTTTAATGTGTAAGGTCCTAAACCAGCACACACACCCCACCCCGAACCCTTCTAATGCCAAAGGCCCAGAGCATTTTGCATGAGTGAGCTTAGTCCTGCGCCAGCCACTAAGCAAGGTGCTCCGCTATAGCGGAGCACCTTGCTTAGTGGATGGCGCAGGGCTAAGCTCCCTCATGCACAACTGACCCCAGTGCCGCACGAAATGATGCGCCTACCTCTCTTAGAAGAAAGGTCTGACCAGAAGAGATCATCTAGAGGGAAAGTGATGCTCTCCTCTCTGGCTGACGCAGACAGACCCTTGACGTTGGTTCACTCCTGCTTCGTTCCCGCGTGATCATTTCCACTGTGGCCCGCCCGTCCAAAGATGGTCGGTTCTGAAGTTTCAACATTTTGTTTCTACGGTTCCCGTGACCTGTGAGAAGTGGGGAAATCGAGTCATTCATTCGTTTCAAATCCGTTCAGTGCCGAGAAAATGTGATCACAACCCAACTGCAAGAGGTATAGATCCTCATGAGCCCCCGCTGTCGCGGGGGCTCATAAGGATCTATGCCTCTTGCTGACACCTCTTTGAATCCATGTTCCTGGGACCGCTAGTTGTTGTTGTTGTTGTTGTTTTGGTTTTTTTGTTTGTTTTTATTCTTCTGGGTTTTGAATTAACGAAGATTTTTGCAGACACACAGTCTGTGTCATCTTGCACTGAGCAGACTAAAGCAGACAAATAAAAGGTATGAGCAAGTGCACAATGGATGAGAAAGTAGTTACGTACAGAACAACGGATAATGATATAAACTACCGGAATCGAAAAAGGTCCTCGGGCCGAAATCGGCCGTCTGCCCGAGAGTCATTATCGCGCTGGACTTAACCCCTTCGCTGCCAATGGACGCAGGCTGTGTTTTTGAAATCATCGTGAAATAAGTCAAGCCAAAGATTCCTAGTCGTCGTCGTCCAAAAAAAAAACAAACAACAACAACCAAAAAACAGGATACAATGTGTTTTCATCAAAAGGCATAGATCCTCATGATCCCCCGCAATTACAGGGATTCATGAGGATCTATGCCTCTTGCAGTTGATAGTTGATTAGTCCTCATATTTCCTCGGCAGTGATTTTTTTTTTTATATAACAGATCTTTACAGATTTAACAGATGCATTGTGCAATGCGAGCGCAGTATAATGCAAAAGTCTAATAACAGAGACGAGTAAGTGCACACATAAACTTCAGACAAAAAAGGTGACTGCCAAGCGTACAAAAGGTGGAAACAAATACCCAACAAAGAATGAAGCACGCTTAGAAAGGGAGAGTGCAACATAATTTATTTTATAGATTGTGTGGTGATTGTCGTTTTTCATCGTTCCAGGTAAAAATACAGGCTTGCTTTATACAGTCCGGGTCAAAATCAAAGGTGACGCTGTTGCAGTGCGTCTGAATTGATCAGTGTTCCGGTCGTTCATTATCAATCCGGTGCCGTGGACGTTAAACCTCGTACACACCAAACCGTACATTTCTAAGCGTGTTTATTATTTTCGTTGGGTATTTCTTTGCACGTGCATCAGAATTAATACAAATACTTACTCCAGTTTTAACACAACGTAGGTCAGCATCGTAAGAAATAGATACTGGGTGTGCAACACTGAAAATAAGCTCACGGATGCTATCAGCCAACAAGCACACTCTCGAATGGAACATACGTTCTGGCTTTCAAAAACACTTGCAACAAAAATGCGCGTTTCGATGTGAAACTGCCCATTCAGCGTAGTCCTTGTCATGTCCTCGAGCTTAAGGATGCAAATGGCACCTGTCTGTGAAGCCGGCAAGAGGCATAGGTTCTCATGATCCCCTGCGGCTGCAGGGGATCATCGGAATATATGCCTCTTGCCCAGCCGGAAAGTGCTGCGCGCGTTAACACTGTGTGTGGCGAGCATCACACATCATGCCAATATGTTACCGACCGTATCTCACCAAATCACATGGGGCGACAAGGAAACACGCAGGGGCGGATCTGAATGGGGGGGCGGGGTGGAGTGGGGGTGGAGGGTGGGTGGATAGATAACGTCAGGTCTTTGATTTCTTGGAGTTCCGGAACCCTCATCATGATTCTCTTCATAACCACCCCACCCCATCACCACCCTGAAACTCCACGATCACCAACACCAACACGGCTGCCCTCCCCCGCCCCCCCCTCCCCTTCCCCTACACCCACACCAATCAGAGAGAGAGAGAGAGGAATTTGTAAATGTGCTGAGATCTTGTTCACATCCGGCTGTTTTGATACTTTTTCATGTTGTGACTGATTTAACACATGGCGCGGCCTGCGCATTCAGATACGTGGCATAACGCCGGCATAAAGCCGGTATCCGAATGCGGCAAGTCGTCAATGAGTTAAACGCTTGATTTTGAGGCTACCATCCCCCACCCTATTCCCCTCGTTATATTTGTAGGGCATTGTAAAGGATACTCTTTGCCAAATTCTTTCTTTACTTCTCTCCCAAACAACTGACCTCTCCTTCATCCCCCACCCCACCACCATCCCCCACCCCTCCTTCATCTCTCTCTCTCTCTCTCTCTCTCTCTCTCTCTCTCTCTCTCCCCCTCCCTCCCTCCCTTCCTTCGCCGTCCGTCTGTCTGTCTGTCTGTCTGTCTGTCTGTCTGTCTGTCTCTCTCTCTCTCTCTCTCTCTCTCTCTCTCTCCCCCCCTCCCTCCCTCCCTTCCTTCGCCGTCCGTCCGTCTGTCTGTCTGTCTGTCTGTCTGTCTGTCTGTCTCTGTCTCTCTCTCTCTCTCCCCCCCCTCCCTCCCTCCCTTCCTTCGCCGTCCGTCCGTCTGTCTGTCTGTCTGTCTGTCTGTCTGTCTGTCTGTCTCTCTCTCTCTCTCTCTCTCTCTCCCCCCCTCCCTCCCTCCCTTCCTTTGCCGTCCGTCTGTCTGTCTGTCTGTCTGTCTGTCTGTCTGTCTGTCTCTCTCTCTCTCTCCCTCTCTCTCTCTCTCTCTCTCTCTCTCTCTCTCTCTCTCCCCCCCCCCTCCCTCCCTCCCTTCCTTCGCCGTCCGTCCGTCTGTCTGTCTGTCTGTCTGTCTGTCTGTCTCTCTCTCTCTCTCTCTCTCTCTCTCTCTCTCTCTCTCTCTCTCTCTCTCTCTCTCTCTCTCTCTCTCTCGCTGTATTAGCATATGATGGCATGAAAAGCAAGATCCCAATGCGCGGGCCAACTGCGGCCGACGTCGGCCCGGATGGCCTTTTGCTCAATGGGATAAACTTTGCCCCAGCAAAGAGTTCAGTGGAATCGCCCTAGAGATTCAAGGGATCCGCTCATGAAACGAATTTGTTTTGTGTTTGCCTTTTTAATGCACCACTGTGTCCAAAACGCAGCTGCCAGAGACACATTTGCGACATGTATTAAGTAGTATGTGTGCTACACACATGTGTTGACACATGTCTGTCCTGCAAAGGCAAAGAACAGCAAGTACTTTTGTGTGAAAAAAAAAGACATTTTCGTTGTAATACAGTGAAAATCTCGCTTTTTCACGAAAAACAACTTACTGCCTGTCGCCTGCACGAGGCAGGTGTTCGCATACATTCTCGTTTAATCACTCCCCTGCCACTGTACTTACATTTTTATTTCTAAAATATTCTTTCATTCAACGACCAAAAACTACCAAGACCGTCCAAGAAACATGGATACAAACTGGTCTCAGCAAGAGGCATAGATCCTCATGAGCCCCCGCAGTCGCGTGGGCCCATGAGGATCTATGCCTCTTGCAGTCGGATCGTGTTCATTTTTGTTCTCGGCAGTGAAGGGGTGAAACCTGTGTGAAAACCGACAGCATTCCACTGAAGCACAACAGGTACAAATTAATTACAATTTCGACACTATTTATGCGCTATTGTTTGCGTCCATGTGTGCATGTCAGTTCTGGCGTGTGTTCTCGGCTGTTTGCGCGTCAGCATGGTGCGGGTGTGTGTGAGTGCGTGCATGTGTGTGTTTGTGTGTGTGCGCCTGCTATATGTGTATATATCGTGTGAAATCCCGGCAGACATACAAAAATGGCCGTGCCATCTCAGTCTAGAAGCGCATGTGTGTATGTTTTGGTAGCGAGTCGGTTTTCGACGTGCATGCGGTGTTCAGTTTTTGTTGTTGTTGCTGTTGTTTTTAGTTTTGAGGGTTTTTTTTTTTGCTTACATCACTAGCATGCCTTTTCATTGTGTGTCACGTGCGTCAGTGCGTGCACGAACGCCTCAGTATGTGCCGGCAGTGCAAATGTGCGTGCATGCGCGAGTGTTGGCGTGCATGAGTGCGCAGGGCCTGTGTACAGCGTTGTAAAATGAGCGCGCCGTGTTCCATGAGACATAAGGCCGTGTTGTCCCCCCGTGTAATGATGAACCAGTTTTGCTATCATCAGCAACAGATGTTCACAGTGCTTAATTTTCACTGTGACCAGCCGACTGCTGTCGCCTCCGTCGCTCCCATTAACCCCAGTTAACCACTTCAACCCACTGACTCCACGCACCACACCCAGCCGGCAAGACATGATATGGCCGATCAACCATGACAGCTGAAGGGGGGTGCCGGAATAGCTTGGCGCCTGTAGGCGCCAAGCTATTCCTGCACCACCCTTCAACTGTCATGATCGATCTGTCTCCCTATTCAGTCGTCATCAGTGTAGTCTTCGGAGGGTAGTCACGTACGGATGATGTCGGACCATTGAGCTCAGCCCGCGGTGCGTTGTGTACCGGCAGTTGATTCAACGTGGCTAGTGACACTGAGTCGGACAACTACAAGAGACATAGATCCTCATGAACCCTCGTAGTAACGGGGGTTCATGAGGATCTATGTTTCTTGCTGGCATCATTTACATCAGTGTACCAACAGGCGCGCAGCAGGGTTATTGTCAGTGCGACCAGTGCATTGGTCGTGGGGGGTGAATTTTACAATACTGAGAAAATTGAATTTTATCGACATGCGTGTAAACTGGCGAAGGGAGGCAAGCATATGATGGTTGTTTTAATGTCCCGTGCTGTTGTATTAGATTACCTACCCTGTTTTACAGAAGCCGCGAAGGTACTGAACCCAGCAATTCTCGTTTCACGTTACAGTCCTGTGAAGTACAGCAGGGCCGCATCCAGGGGGGGGGGGTGTATGTGTGTGTGTGTGTGTGGGGGGGTGCTTTGGTACTACCCCCCCCCCCCCCTCGGCTGGCATCAAACTATAAATAAGTGTGTTTAAAACTGCGTTGTAACGCTTGTGTTTCCGCAGTGCCGTACAAGTAACACCAGTTAGAAACTTTCAAAAACGTCAGAAGAACAGTTTCGGTTGTGGTGTTTTGATATATACTAGACCCTGGCAATAGAAAAAAAGTTGAGCCACCCCCTCCTTGAAAACTGATTGATCCGGCGCTGCACAGTAAACTCGGGATATAAAAGAATGAGAGAAAGAATAAACTCCCAGGGAACTCAAAACTATGATTTGCGGCTGTTTATACTCCGAAGTTTTTTGTAAGCGAAGCAATTCACATAAATAATGCTCACAAACCAGATAGGAGAGGCTAGCGCTGGCAGAATTGTACACAAACCAAGAGGAATCAGTCAGCTCCGGACAGACAGTTACCCCTGCCCCCGCCTATCAGGCACCCAATCGCCAGCCCACAGAGAAATACGCAGGTATAGAATAAGACGATCATTTGCATCTTCAAAAAAGATGCATCAGGTCTCTTATATAACCCATGTCTTTCTCCGGAACTTAGGAAGTAGGCAGGGGAAACATACATACACAAACACGAAGGTGCACTGCCATATGTGGTCAGGTAAATACCCTAATTTCCCACAGTAGATGCACAGAACATTACACAACAATGTAACGATATAGCGATACAACCTCTTGGTTTGTGCACATAAATAATGTGCGGTTGCCCGGGGATATATCACTGAAAAGGCGTTTTTATGTCCGACTTTTATAGCCGAACTTGTCTGGTATACGCAGAGTAGGCCGTAGTATGAAAGCTGTATGAGTAGAAACAACACGGAAAAAAATGATATCATTGCCAAATGAGCATACAACGCACTTAATTTCTTTCACCGAATCACCAGTATTATTAACCCTTATCATTCGGAATACACCAGTGTGTAAAATAGGTTTGACTAAAATAGTTCAAGGGTAGTGCCAGAATAGCTTGGTGCCTCTAGGCGCTAAGCTATTCTGGCACTACCCTTGAACTAAAGCCATTGGTCTATATCCTTATCTGTAAGTACTATAATGTGGCTTGCATATGGCCACATACAAATTTGAAGCTTTTAGCCTCAGTATGATATGGGTTAAGCAATTCAACTCTGCATCGCCACGGCAAGACATGGATCGAGCGTGACAGTTCAAGGGTTGTGCCAGAATAGCTTGGCGCCTACGGGCGCCAAGCTATTCTGGCACAACCCTTGAACTGTCACGCTCGATTTGTTTCTAGAGGTGTAAGACAGCCGGCCTTCAGGGGGCAACTTCAAAATTTGCGGATTTCGGTCCTGGAGCAGGAGTTAACTTTATGCGACGAATACACAGTGGCTTGGGAGCCACCCGCCTCAGTGGAGGGGGAGGGGGGAGAGGGCGGAGGGGTGCAGAGTATCCCCTGGCCACCCCAATATTTTTGTTTTTGTTAAGCGCCTAGAGCACTAATAGTCCGAGGTTAGGCGCTATACAAGTACTCATTATTATTATTATTATTTCTAGAGAGAAAAATAAATCTAACAAATTTTACTTTTTTTATATCTTAATAATTATGTTAGGCAGCACTACTATAGAGGATAAGCCAACGTAGAAAGAAACACGCTTAGAAAAGACAGTTACAACACAATTTATTAATATTTCGCAACAGAATTTACAACACAATAGTCACAACACAATTTTTTAAAATCAATAAATTGGGTTGTAACTGCCTCTTCTAAGCGTGTATTCTCCGTTGGGTTCTTCTCTGCTTTTTACACATCTTTAGTCTGGATGTTGGGCAACTACGTCCGCCTTAGTTTTGTAGACTTTAACCCATTCAACCTCGACACATCACAGCAAGACATGGATTTAACGTGATAGTTTAAGGGTGATGCCAGAATAGCTTGGCGCCCATAGGCGCCAAGCTATTCACGCACCACCCTTGAACTATTACACTAGATCTGTCTCCAAAAGTGTAATACAGTCCAGTTCAGAGGGCAATTTCAGAATTTGGGGATTTTCGGCCCTGAGACAGTATGTGTTAATTCGGATTCTAAAGACTAGCCTCACTCTTCATCCCCATAACTGACAACAACAGCGGATGATTCATTTTTGCATTGTCAAAACTAAAGACTAGCCTCGCTCTTCATCCCCATAACTGACAACAACAGCGGATGATTCATTTTTGCATTGTCAAAACCAATCAATACTGATGATGAGCGACCTAAGCCGCGTCGCTGATTAGGCGGACAGGTAAGTCTGTGTGGCATGCGGCTTTTGCTGTAAATGATGCAGGCGTGTCAAATCTCTTTGCACACTGGTTGTCTCCGTCGATTCGCGACCACGCAGCCGGTTGCGATTCGAGGGAGACATCCAGTGTGCGTTCTTTGTACAACGGGTCATTGTCTTCTTTTTAACGCACCAGAAGCGTTGGTGTCAACGTATTTCCGCCCCAGCAAAAATAAATGCGTCATCTTTGGAATCATCGGAAGCAGTGACGTATTTCCGATGATTCCAGTGACGTCGCATTTGTTTCAGTTGCTCGTCAAGATAGTATATTACTGACGACAAAACGGCTTGTTCGCGTGGCGGAACCTCAGGAGTCAGTCGCCCGGTACTGACAAGTTCAATGACTCACTGAGCCGCTGGACGCGCTAGGGTTCACTGAGCGATGACAAACCAACGCGCAAAAGCGTCGGCAACCCGGCGTTGGCCCGCGCACGGCCGTGCGGCGCGGGCCAACCGTGGTCGACGTCTGCCCGATGGACTTTTGCGCACTGAAAACGTAGTATTCAGTTACACGATTGACCTGACCGGCGTCCTTGCGAGTACAGCACAACAGCCTGACGGCCAGAGAGTACACACTAAGCCCGTACACCAAGCGGCGAGTGCGCACTGACACACACTGATGTGGCATGCCGGCGCACACACATAGGCAGACACATTAAGAGTACACCCACATGTTTGAGCACGCGCAAAGACACACGCACGTATGTAAGCGCGCACACACACACACACACACACACACACACACTGACATACTCGCGCGCGCGCACACACACACTCATGCGTGCGCAAACTTGAAACGGCGGACATACACACACTGACACTGACACGAGCACACGCACACGGTGACAGCACAGTACATGCGTGTGCGCACACACACACACACACACACACACACATAATATATATATATATATATATATATATATATATATATATATATATATATATATATATATATATATATATATATATATATATACACACACACTGACACACACACAGACATGCCTGGGGCACACACACACACTATGACACAGACAAACATACGTACACACACATACACATACACACACACACACCATATTCTAAGGTCGGACGATCATATTACCGTAATTTTAATACGAGAACCATACAAAAGTAGAAAATCACGCCAGGCTTACAAGCACGACAAAATGCTACGCACTAAAGCGATTTCGAACAAAAGAGTTTGGCAGACGAGATACACGGTAAAAAAAAATTGCATTGATTTGTTTGTGCGGCAGGAAGACAGTTCGTATTTGTCCGTAAGTAGATTTTCTTTTCTTTTTTCGACTGTAGGAAGCGGGTGTCGCAGCGGTTTGTAGAAGAAAGCCTGCGCACACTGGTCGTCTCCCTCGATTCGCTACCGCTGAAAAGCGGTAGCGAATCGAGGGAGACAACCAGTGTGAAAGATGTACCGACAAACATCATGGATTAGATGCTCCTACCCATGCGAAAGCTAGTCAAAGCAGCCAGCGCAGAGATGACTGGTGAAGGATTTCCGGTACGACAAGCATCACGTCCGTCACTTTGATCTGCTTGGTCGAGGGCGATTCATGAGCCTTGAGTGAGTGTGACTCTCTGCCGGACGCTGTAAAATCGCCAGCAAAGGCGCGCTGTACCGCTTTTGCCTCAGTAAGCGGTTCTGTGCAGATGGTGCTCAAATCCACAGCCGGAATCTGCAACAAAGAAACAAAAAAAACAAAAAAAAAGAAATTTAACATGTGAAACAAAACATATATGATGCCTCGCTACGTGGATAATGTCTACATTTTGGGAGTGAATTTGGTGTAAATGTGGACGGGTGTACCTATCAATCTATAAAACTAAACTGGTCAATCTAGGACGCGTTGTACCGAAGTCATCCATATCCAAATAAATATCACCGCCCACCAATATTTGCGGTGTTTACGGATGGCGAGCGCGACACATGTATAATTATAATTCACTTCAACCTTTATATCCCCCTAGTCCAACTTTCATCCATGTTCGTTTGATCTGTCATAGTCAAAGGGACATAGTTTGGGGTCACTGGCATTGAAGTGGTTAACTAATTCGAGACGTGCCGCACACTGATACAAGGCATTCTGCCGCGTATCCGTATGCGGCACGTCTCAAATGAGTTAAGTCAGTGACTGACACGCACCTGGACGGCCGTTTCCGCTGGAAGACAAGGCGCAGGCTCTCCACGTCATCGCGAGTGCCGCTCTCGATCAACTGCGATTGCGCACCACAGCGGAAGTGACGTCTGACGGCCCGGAAGTCGGACACGGCCTGGCTGTAACTGCCTTTCCAAATGTGCCACTGGACGTGAAGAAGGCACCTGAAACCAAAAGAAAGGGAAACTGTTACCAACAACAATAACAAAAAGGAAGCGGATGGTCGTCATATCAGTCTTGGTATGATATCGTAAGAAACTTTGGGACAACGTTTGAGCCGTGAGTGACGGGATGGAGCACTTAAGAGCCTTTCCCAGCTTACAGGTCCCATCTTGAACGAACTTCAGAATTTAGCCCGCAAAACTGCACGCGTTTCGACGGAAACAGTGGATTAAAAGCTCGGACAAACATACGATATCGCATCATTTGTCCGGGCTTTTAATCCACTGTTTCCGTCGAAATAAATGCAATTTTGACCTACTTCTGATTCCGAACAACATCGCTTTTCTCTACGCTTCGGCTTTCGTGATCGATTAGCTCTCTTTTATCATTCTGTCGGGGACGCTGGTTCAAGAGTGCCAAATCAGCGGGGAGCTTGGGAAGCCATCTCCCACAGTTGGCACACAGGATTACTGCCGTTAACCCAGATCATTCTGAGGCTAAAAGCTTCAAATTTGTACACTACCATATGCAAGCTACATTATAGTACTTACAGCGGATAAGGATATAGACCAATGGCTTTAGTTCAAGGGTGGTGCCAGAATAGCTTGGCGCCAGAGGCGCCAAGCTATTCTGGCACTACCCTTGAACTGTTTTAGTCAAACTTATTTCACACCCTGCCATATTCCGAATGATAAGGGTTAAATGGCATATATGCAACATGCTCGTCGATAAAGCTACCAACTATTGTTTACTAAATACCTAACTAACTAATTACACAAACATTATAATTTCATCAAGTCATTATTATGTATGGAAGCCAAAACCAACCTGTCCAGCTGCTTGCAGTCCCCAGCGTCCATGTTGACGACGGCCAGACAGGGGTCGGGCAGGAGGGCGGCGTTCTGAGGCTGCAGAAGCTGTTCCAGATGAGGACGCAGCACGTGCCAGAAAAGTTCCAGCTCCAGATTGTTCCACTCCGGCTCGCAAAGAAACTCCAGCTCCGTCTCAAGGTCGAACGGCATCGGTTCCCAGGACTCCTCTGAACGGACGGACTTGGCCTCATCGCTCAGGGCAATTCCGTTACTGCCCTCAAAGTATCCTTCGTCGATATCTTCTAGATTTCGTCTCATGGTTCTTCCGTGTCCAATCTCTTCCAAATGCTCATCGATGATTCTTTCTATGCCGTCCGAGCTGCAGCTCTTGTAGGATCCGCTCAAATCGTCACAGTCTGACATCGCTCCTCCAGAAACTTCGAAATCCGTGTCAGATCCGCTGGCGTGAAGCGAATCCGTCACGGCCGTCAGCCATTGCAGCTCTGCTTCCAGATCGTCCTCAAGCGTTGAAGATGACTTTTTCTTGTAGTCCCTGTCTTTGTGTAGTCCTGTTGCAGGCTCTGAGTAGCAACGTCGACGCCTGGTGCGAGTGTTCGCAGAAACGTTTGCGGTGTGGTCTTGGGACAAAGCATCGGAACCGCTGGAGTGCCTCGAGGGAGGCTTCTGCTGCCGGGAATTTCCACAATCGCCTGTTGGGGATTTTCCTTGATAGGAACCACGTGGTGGGGATTTTCCGAAGCCAGAATCCCGTCGTGGAGAGCATCCAGAGGACGGTGGAGATTTTCCATAAGTAGAGCAGCGTGCTGGAGAAGTGCCCGGGATATTCCACGAGCCACGTAACGTCAAGGAGGAGCCACTGTCACACTCCGTGTCGTTGGTGCTTTGCGGAAAATCTTCACCTGTGTTGCCAGTGCGATGCCTGCTTTCAAAAGTATGCCTCCTCTTTGTGGCCGTATTAGTGTCTTCTTCATCTTCAGTGTCTTCAGCTGACTGGTCATGGCTGTGTGAACTTGAATGGTGGCCGTCACGGTCACCATTCAAGTTCGCACAACCATGACACGCAGACGGACTCTGTGAACGCGCCAGGCAGGGGCGAGCCTTTCTCACAAACAGACGCCGCAGCCACGAGTTTCTGGTAAAAATTTCCACAATTTTCCACACTTTCTTCTCGTGCTTCCCCTCGTACATTTCATTGGACAACGTCCTTCTGAACATCTTGCACCAGTTCCTGTACTGCCTGTCCGACATCACGTACAGGCCGAACTGCGCACGCTCATGGCAGTCGTCACAAAGACACTCTTCGCCATAGTGGTAAGTCTGGCGATCACCATCAGACAACGGCGCTAGAATCTGTAGCTCTATAGTATCGACGTTGTCAGCATCGTTACAGAAGTCCCAGGAGGCCTCAGAGAATACAGAGTCTTCCCTCACTAGAGAGGGTCTTCTGTTTTTGGCTTGGAGAGCACTGTTTTTGTTACCCATAATGATGTTACAATATCGAGACTCAAGACATGTATTGTCCATAGATGGGGTTTGAGTTTTTGCTCAGTAGTTCGTCTTTGCGATTTTTGTTCAGTTTTAATCAGAAGTGTCCCAGGGTAATAGGAACACGAGTGTCAAACTATCAGTTGAGGACTACTGTTGTTCTCCACGGTGTTTCAGTATCAATCATGGCTGCGTCGTTTGTACCTTGCTGAACATCGATCAAGAGTGACCGAGGGTATTAGTCACAGAAGAGCCAAAAGTGTCTGACGTTTATATTACTATTCATTGAGTCACAATACACTGTATCACTAGTTACCACAAACTGAATAAATGTGGATCAGC
>BTPG01000007.1:16963733-17056233 GCA_036245525.1 Semisulcospira habei | reverse complement strand
CAGCTGTGCTTTCACTTCTTCGTCGTCTCGTATACAGCGGTCGTTTTGTCACCACCTTTTAAACCCTTCACTGCCGAGAAAAAGTGAAGACTCTCCAACTGCAAGAGGCATAGATCCTCATGAGCCCCCGCGACAGCGGGGGCTCATGATGATCTATGCCTCTTGCTGAGACCAATTTGTATCCATCTTTCTTGGACGGTTTTGGTTTTGGTCTTTGAATGAACAAAGATTTCAGAAACAAAAATGCACGTACAGTGTCAGGGAAGGGGTTAACATCATAATGTTATTCACCCTGAAGACGACACAGCGGCCGGAGGTAGATGGACTGGTCACAATACAGCAAAACCTGTTTTGAGAGACCGCCTTCATGAGAGGTCATCTGTCACTAAAGACCACCTTTTAGGTTGCTACGGCACTGAACAGGTGACACTTTCTGCCCTTCGTGGCTTCTCTCGCACATGTACTGTAAGACCATTTCTTTCTTGAAAATAAAAAAGTGTTTGTTTAAAACGGGTACGTTCTACAGTACTTCGAGAATTATTTTTGTATTAGTCTCGAAAAAAAAATTTAAAAAAAAAAAAAAGCCTGGATTAACTCTTATTAAACTCCCAGAACTAAATGACTTCCATTCTATCGACCCCTTCGTTGCCGCCAGTGGACGCTGATGTTTTTTTTTTTGTTTTTTTTTTTTTTTGATTTTTTTTTTAATTGTGTGCAAATTTAACGTCCAAGATTCCCTGCCGTCAAAGGAATATGGATTCGAACTGGTTTTAGCACGAGGCATAGATCCCCATGGGCCCCCGCAACTGCGGGTGCTCATGAGGATCCATCCCCCTTGCAGCTGAGTGGTGTTCTATTTTCAGTCTCGACACTGAAAGGGTTAAGAGTTAAATTCGGTGGTGGTGTCAAGCACACGCTTTTTTTTCCGAGCCTTACCATGCTACTACTGCTATCTGCAGTGAGACAAACTGTATGTAGACTAAACTTGAAAGTAAAAAAGGCAACCTGCGTTAAACCCTTATCATTCGGAATACACAAGTGTGTGAAATAAGCGTGACTAAAATAGTTCAAGGGTAGTGCCAGAATAGCTTGGCGCCTATAGGCGCCAAGCTATTCTGGCACCACCCTTGAACAAAAACCATTAGTCTATATCCTTATCTGAAAGTACTATTATAATTATGGCAGTGTACAAATATGAAGCTTTCAGCCTCAGTATGATAATTTATGGGTAAACGCTCGCATGAAATTCGGTGGTGGTCACCGCGATTTGCATTTCTACTCAGTGATACCACACTTGACATTACACTGGAATACTTTGTCTGCCGTGATACAGCAAAACCTTGTGTTGCCATTATCTGAGAAAGAGGGGTTTTTTTTATTGTAGTGAAGAATTGAAATCTCGCTTTTCTGGGAAATGGACAGCTTTTGCCCGATGACGTCAGTTTGTTTTTATACATCAAGTTGGCCTTGAGGACTGAGAAAGTAGATCAGATCATCGGTCCAGGCGGTGAATAGACGTTGATGGGAAATCAGAAGTTGGCTAAAACTGGACGTGTTTCAACGAAAGCGGCGATAGGCATGTTTATCCAGGCTATTAATCCACTGTTTTTATCGAAACACGACGTGCAATGATGACCTCCTCCCGATTAATGGAAATGTCTGTTCGGTGTGGTGACCACAGTATATGCCTCCAGCGAGGCTGACCTTTTTTCACAACTTGTACCATTTCCGTCAACACCCCCCTCAAATCGGTGACCGCAATCACAGGGCAAACCATTGCCGTCTGCAAGAAGTATAGATTCTCATGAGCCATGCCTCTTACTCCACTAATCGGTGTTATTTACGTCTATGCTGCACACAAGGAGAACGTTGTCGTTTTTTAGTTCAGTTTCAACAGTGACTAATTTTAGAGTTACCATGGTTTATGACTCACTACAGCAGACGCCAAATGTCAAACTGGGACATAGATCTACATGGCCCCGTGGAGTCTGCGGGGGCTAATGAAGACCGGCGGTTTCCTGTTGACCGAATAAGTGCATATCCTTGTTCCTCGGGGGGAGCGGATCGACTGGTGTCGAAATATGAACGATACCGACGGTATCAGTCATTAGATTTTCATCAAAGGCAAAAGATAAAAACAAAACAAAACAAAACAAAAAAATCAGACCAGCAAATAAACATAACGTTACAGGTGTGATCATGCGTTGGCAGCAAACATGACGAACTGAATGGGGGAAAAAAAAGCAGCATACATAATTATATACTCCTGCAGTGGTGGCTTAAAGTTATCTGGGGCCAGTTGCATGACTGAGCTTAGTCCTGTACCAGCCACTAAGCAAGGTGCTCCGCTATCGCGGAACACCTTGCTTAGTGGTTGGCGCAGGACTAAGCTCAGTCATGCAACTGGCCCCTCTACAGGCAATAAAAGGTTAATTGTCAGCAATATTAGATTTCCCTTATGAATGTTGTATTTCTTACTATGCTGCCAAAAAAGAAAGAAAGAAAAATAAAGAACTGGCTTATGAGGTTTGTCTGTCGTAAAATGAAAAGACTTGACTGCTTTTTTCCCTCACCTTTGCTACGCAGAGCGATTCCACCACACGTACGAAGGACAGTAGAAAACCTCTGTTACGTTTTTGCCTATGCAAATCGATTATGGCAAGATAGACGGGGAGGTCTAAAACAGAGGGATGAGGGAGCTGAGGGTGTCAAACTATAGTATCTAGTAAGCAATACACTTTATCATTAACCATTTTAGCCCCGGGACCCTGCAGCAGGAGATGGATTGATCACGATAATTCAAGGGTAGTGCCAGATGAGCTTGGCGCCTTCAGGCGCCAAGCTCATCTGGCACTACCCTTGAATTATCATGATCAGTCCATCTCCTACAACTGGTACATAGTCGCTAGGCAACACCTCCCAAATTTGAGAAATGGGGACCTTAGGGGTAAAAGGGTTAACAAACACGATGTGTGTCAAAGCATTGCACATTATTTATTTGTTTTAGTCACTGAAAAACAAGACATAGTTGTTTCACTTGAGTCTAGAAGAAATAAATATAGACATCTTGAAAAGGCATCTCTCTATCCCAGTCTTCGTACGGTATCTGCCGCCCCTCAGGCTTTTGACGCATCCTGACTGACGTGGGAACAATGCGTTAGTCGATCTTATTACAGCCGAGGGTTGTAAGGACTAGGGAGGGGTTGTCGAAATATCTAATGAGCTCAAGTTATACTAACAACACTACCGATACGACAAAAACAAACTGACTCACCGCAACAACGCAAATCGCCCATCACTCGATAAAACCAATCTGCACAATTAAACACGTAATCACTATCATGTTATTTGTGAGTGATGACGGATCTGTGCACCATCCGACCGTGACCAGCATCTAGTTTAGTGAACCAACTAATTAGGCACTAGCGACCAATCAGTAAGCCGCCTCAGTACAGTTATGTTAATCTAGCAGACCGTCCGGGCAACGATGTGCTACTTAATATATAGAGGCCCCATTTTCTCCTGCATGTCAAATAACTTCAACTTCCGCAATTCACGGGTACTACACAGACGTACACAAATAAGCAGACATGAATAATTATGAGAGCATAAAACATTAACCATTGGCTGTCGGTAGCGGTTTTTGTCGCAACCGGATTCCTGCAGGAATCAGTCATCGCGACAAAAAAACGGTACCGCTACCGACAGCCAAAGGGTTAATTAATACAAAATGTCATGAATAATAGTGCACGATTCATTGAAGAGAGCGCCGGCATTCACGCGGCGCCGGCTTCTGTTCGTTTCCGGACTCAAGTTTTGTCAGTCACATTTAAGTCTCAAAACCGGGCCATTTTCTCGTCGGTTTGAGGACTGCGCACTGCACGTATTATATAACTCATTCGAGACGCGCCACTCCGCAGTGCGGCAAGAGGCGAGGCAGATTCGCATGAGCCTCTGCAACTGCAGGGGCTCATGAGACTCTATGCTCTTGCAGCAGCAGACGGGACTCTTGTGCGGACACTCTGAAAGGAATACACTTTTTGTGTCACGCCGTCCCCCAGTGTTTACATCAGCCTCGCGCCACGTGCACGGGTGCAAAGCACGTGATCGCTTGCTGAAACCAAAACACTGGAACGTGAACTGCACAGGCATTCTGAAGCTAACCCAGTAAGCAAAAGTCCTCGGGCCGGCCTACGCCGGCCTCAGTTGGCCCGCGGCACGGCTGTGCGCGGGCAACTGCGGATGTCACATAGGCCCGAAAATGTGTTGCTAATGGGGAATAGGAGTCAGTTTAGCTCTGAACCGTCCGCCAACTATTGAACTCATTTCGGTTGAAGGCACAGGCATCCGCCGGAAACGGACTGATTTTTTTTCAGCGTTCATACTTTATTGAACCATTCTTACGTCGTCACTGACTTATTGGCCTTATTCAGAACTGATTAGGTCCAAAAAGTAGGTTGCGCCCGTGACAATAAGGCCGTCATTGAAGGCCCACTACCCCGTAAATGTTCAGAGATACACCCCGGCTTCTGTAACAGATGGCGGTTTCGAAACGCTACACAGCGTTCATCTATGGTTCATTTAGACACAGGACAACACAGTTCAGCACACGTCGTCTTTATATCAAGTAACATGACAATGACTCCACTCCGTTCTATAAACACAACGCTATGCCGTACGAGAAACAGTTTAAAATAGATTGACACGCTAACGGCTGCGCAGAATAAGTAAGTGCTTTCGTGCGTGTACTTTTGCTGCATGTCCAAACTGTCATAAAAGCTCATTAGGTGTGTCGACAAGACAGAAAAAACACAAATAGTGCTGAAATTTGTCTTCAGTTTTACGCGTAATGTTACTTTAACAAGGGACGGGTTTGCTGGATCGCCTCGATCTCAGGCTCAGTGTCAGTGAATCGGTGACTTCTCAGTTGTGGACTTGTCTGAACACGATCAAAGTATCAGTGTAGTATAATATTCCAGTGAGCTCCTGCGGTTGCATTTGCCCATAGTCAGATGGAGAGCACTTGATGAATCCACGGAATGTTTGATTTCCGTGCACTGTGTTCTTTTCTTTCTTTCTTCCTTTAATTTTTTTTTTATTAATTTATTTTTGATTTTTTAAATTAATTTATTTATTTATTATTTTATTTTATTTATTATTTATTTATTATTTATTTATTTTATTATTATTTTATTATTTTTATTTTATTTTTTATTATTATTATTTATATATTCATTTATTTATTTTTTATTTATTATTATTTATTTATTTATTTTATTTTATTTTTTTTTTTTTTTTTTTAATTATTATTATTATTTTTTTTTTTTTTTTTTTTTTTGGGGGGGGGGGGGGGGGGGGCGCAAATCTATTCTGGTACCAACATTAACTCCTTACGCCCTGAGAACGAATTATCAAATTTTTATGGATATCCCCTGAGGTCTATATCACAGTTCTGAAGACAGAAGATCGACCATGATATTTCAAGGTTGGTGTCAGAATAGCTTGGCGCCTAGATGCGCCAAGCTATTCTGACACCAACCTTGAAATATCATGGTCGATCCACAACCTGTCGTAGTCTTTCATAGCTTTATGGGTTATACTGTCACGGTCGACCCGCACCAGTCGTACCGTGGGCTGTATCAATGCCAGGGCTAAATTAATAAAGAGGTTTCGTTTACACCGGATGACTCCCAACAACGAACGACGAGTCACGGCGGCACCGACCGCTCTGCCATAGGCATAGACAACACTCCAAATATCTCCCCTCGGGCTCATGAGGATCTATGCCTCTTGGAGATGTCCGGATAGTTGTCTATGCTTATGGTACAAGCTGATTCTCGGCTGTTAGTCCAGCAGCTTTTCGCAATTTTCTGCAGACTAAGTACTGAGTTCGTCAAAAGAGTAACAATGGTTTGCAGGTACGAAACGAAAGTACTAATGCCATATAGTTTATGCATGGCAACAATATTTGTCCTTAGGATGGAGACATTTTTGTAGAAGTGTTTTTCGAAAGCTATTTTTCGATGTGAGGGAACCAGTCCTCGTACACCGCCCGGATAAGGTGCAAGACATTTTTTGTGCATAACATTGAAAATTTCAAGCATACAAGTTACAAGTTTATTCCAGTGAGTAAATTAAAATCATCAGCAAGTAAACATGCATACATATATACGATAAAATAAGTTTAAAAGTATTATTTTTAATGCGGTAAGCATAGTCGCGTCGCTAGTTTCAAAATGGCGGTCAGCGAGAAGCCTTCTAAAGAAGTCAATCAGATGCGCACGGTTGATGAAGCTTTACTTTGCTCCTGAATTGAAACAGAGATTATTTTCGATTTGAACATCTTATCAACGTCAAATACGTTATTTTTCCTGGTCTTGAAAACAGCCTTTTCCATAGAACTCGGTCTTTTGTGGGAGGAAAGCATATCGAAAGTAAACTCCCTTTGTGCATGTTGTGCAATGTGTCTGCCAACCATCTTCAACATTCTTTGGCCGGATACAACATGCATGTTGTTCGTCTGTTTTTCAGCCTAACGGCTCTAAGTGCAGGTCTGCTCTTTTTGTTTATTTTATTAGTGGAGATGGGATTTTTAACTGGTCAAGCACACTCGTATCCGACTGGTCTTAAGCACAAGCCAGGCAGAGTGAAATCCATCTCCGAACCGTTTCCATCAAAATCACCATGTTCAGCTAAACACCTAAATATAAAATTTTAGTTTTTGCAACCAATTCAACCAATCCGCACTCAAGTACTCACAAGGACTCTTATGATTAAGCTTTATCAGGACTGCATGAGACACAATACAGATAGTAGCCCTCTCTATTATATTACATGTTTTATTTATTTATTTTTTATTGATTCATGTATGTATTCACTTACATATTTATTTATTATTTATCCTTTTAATTATGGATGGAAGGAATTCCTTGATGCACGCCTATAGTGGTATGGTAGTGGTCACCAAGGAGAGAAAATTTGTTTTCAATATGCATACATCTGTGCATATTCATAATCTATCCTTTACTTAACATGCATATTTATAGGTCCCAGGTATCCCCAACTTATTTTATTAATTTATTATTTTTTTGTTTGTTTGTTTGTTTGTGATGTATGTTTGCACATACATCAGCATAAAATGATTGATTGTACATTGTTTAACGTCCCGACAGCAACAAGACTTTCTCAGGACGTGCCTGCACTGCTTGTGAAAAAAACCAAACTAAACAGAATATTGAATGTATGTCGCCAGCTGGTCTAATACACTAAATAAACCTAACTAGACCCTTTAGCAACACACATCCAATATCAAGAGCTACAAGCAGTGCAGACAGTAGGAAGAGTTTAAAAAAGGTAAATACTGGTGAATGTACCAAGGGTAGACAGAAACACACGCCCCTGAATAGAGGGGAAAACCCACCCTGTGGGGCTGACCAGGGTCACCCTGGGAACTAAAAAGTAGTTAACCCCGCCCAAGTCCCCCAGGGTAGACCTGGGTGGGGGACATCAGCATACAAGATGAGAACATAGATATACACATATATGATGTGAACATAACATGTACACATATGGTAATAGGTGCATACCACCCGCTCCCCACCCCACATACAAAACCACAGAACAAACATCTGTGCATGTTCATAATATATCCTTTACTTGGTATTCATATGTCCTAGTTATTTAAATTTATTATTTATTTTTATTTGTTTGAAAAGTAGGTTTTGTTCATATGCTGATGTTCACATACACATATATGGTAATACTGCCCACTCCCAACCCCACTCCACAACCAGAGAACACCCACCAAACGACACTTACATCTGTGCATGTTCATAATCTATCCTTTACTGAGCATTCATATGTGCCAGGTATCTTGACTTACTTTATCTTTTTTATTTAACCGCCATGAGATGGCATTGGTCGCCTGCTCGACATTAAACCCAAATAAGTATATATTTAAATTATTTATTTATTTTGTTTGCTTGTAATGAAGGTTTTGTACATACACATCAGCAAACAATGATTGATTGATTGTACATTGCTTAACGTCCTGACAGCAACAAGGCTTTTTCAGGACGTGCCTGCACTGCTTATAAAAAAAAAAAACTAAACAGAAAATTGAATGTATGTCGCCAGCCGGTCAAATACGTTAAATAAACCTACAACATGGGGCCTAAATAAAGCTAAGACTGTCTAGCAACACAT
This sequence comes from Semisulcospira habei, assembly GCA_036245525.1. Taxonomy (NCBI): domain Eukaryota; kingdom Metazoa; phylum Mollusca; class Gastropoda; family Semisulcospiridae; genus Semisulcospira; species Semisulcospira habei. The sequence continues at coordinate 17,048,028 of BTPG01000007.1, read as the reverse complement.
CCAACATCAAGAGCTACAGGCAGTGCAGACAGTTGGGAGAGTTTTAAAAAGACAAATACAGGTGAATGGACCAAGGGTAGACAGAAACACATGCCCCAGAATAGAAAGGAAACCCACCCTGTTGGGCTGACTAGGGTGACCCTGGGAACTAAAAAGTACCTAACCCCACCCAAGTTCCCCAGGGCAGACCCGGGTGGGGGCATCAGCAAACAAGAAAATATACACATATATAGATGGTAATAGGTGCCATACTGCCTGCTCCCAACCCTTACCTAAATACACACATAAAACCGCAGAACACCTACCAAAAGAAGGACATACACATCTGTGTATGTTCATAATTTTTAATCTATCCTTTACCTAGCATGCATATGTCCCAGGTACCTTAGACTTACTTTATCTTATTTATTTAAATTATTTATTTATTTTGTTTGTTTGTTTTGTTTTGTTTGTTTGTAATGTAGGTTTTGTACATACACATCAGCATACAGATCAAGAACATACACCATGGTGCCCCTGTGCATGTGGCCACCAGTACTATTCTGTCAGATCTGTCACACCCAGCCAATCATCTCTTCGAGCTTCTGCCCTCTGGCCGGCGGTTTCGTGCTTTTAAAGCCAGAACCTCTCAATTCAGATGCAATTTTTTTTTCCAGAAGCTGTCCTCAATACATCACCATGCACGGAACAACGTGATTCCATGATTTGTGACATATGACTGATTTGTGTTTAATATTGTGTTTATCTATCTTTTAGTGCTGTATATAGGATGATCGCCAACTAAGTGTATGACATGATGAATGCCCTACAAGTGAGGACATATTTTACTGTCGCCATGCCACACAAAAATCCTTGTAACGTTTTACTTGGTGAATAAATGTCTTATGTCTTATACACGTACATGGTAATAGGTGCAGTATCACTCGCTCCCAACCCCAATCCAGTTACACACACAAAACCGCAGAACATCTACCAATGTACATCTGTGCATGATCATAATCTATACTTTACTTAGCATTCTTATGTCCCAGGTATCTTTGACTTACTTTATCTTATTTATTTAACTGCCATGAGATGGCCGTAGTCTACCGCGCGGCGTTAAACCCAAATAACTATTTATTAAAATTATTAATTTATGTTTGTTTGTAATGAAGGTTTTGTACATACACGGTAATAGGTGCCATACCGCCCCACTTTCAACCCCAGCCCACATACAAAACCACAGAATACCCACAAAAGACATGCACAATTGTATACTGATGGGCATTAGTGGACTGTAAAATCTATATATAGAGACTTCAGGTTAAGCAAGTGGCTTGTATTGACTGCCTGTATTTTAGCTGCCCACCTACAAATTTCATGTGTCCAGTTAACCACACTGCACATGCAGCCATCAGTTCTGTGAAAAGTACTGTTGGCCTCATGCACAGGGGCACCAAAACTTAGAGATAAGGCCACACCTGATAACAATAACAATACTAATAATAATATGCCTACTCAGCCACTAGTTCTGTAAACAGCACCTTTGTAAACAGTACCAGTGGCCAAATGCACACATACATCATGGATGTTGCTACCACTGATCACTTCAAACAATAGGCTGCCCAGTTCACATTTTGATACCGTGAACTAGCCTGCACATGCAGTCATCAGTTCTGTAAATAGTACTGGTGGCCACATGCACAGCGGCACCAAACTTAAAGGTGAGGCCAAAACTGCCACCTCAAACAAAACCAAACGCTACCTACACACACATATCAATGATACAGTCAACCTCTGTGTGCGTTAGGGGGAACACGCTTAAAGTATGTGACTGTAAATCTTACAGCGAAATGTCAAAACCAGTAAGAAGATAATTAACAGCAACAAGTACATGTATTTTGTAAACCACTCAAAACATGACAACTCATCGAGTCTAATGGTGTTATGAGTGGGTGATGGAAACACTGAAAGAAATAGTACGTGTACATTATAAAGTATGTGCCTCCTTCCCCCCCCCCCCCCCCTCCCATAACTAGCTGTTTATCATAAAACATAGATATCTCATTCATTTGATCACTTGACTGATTTATTAAATCATCTCTGTGTCACCTTTCTCCGTTTTCTTTCTCGTTTTAATCCCAATATGTCAGTGCTAATGTCAGCTGCTAAGAATCCTTGCAGCGAACTGCAAATGTCTATATGCAGACAAACTGCAAATAACACAGCAGCAAAATAAGTTCCTCTTTTGTGCAGTAGGCTACTGCTAGCAAGATAGGGTTCAATTTTAAACAAAGCATTGCATGAACTTCCAAGCGTGTTCACATTGTGCTGTGTATTTTTTTTTTTCCAGTGTGAAGTGTACTGTACCATCAGTGATCACTGAGACTGCAAACTTGGCACTGGCAGTGATCGCACATCACAACATAGCTTGTCAGTGCAACTGATTAAAATAAATGTTACTGCTGCATAAAATAATTAATCAAGTTCCGAAACTTCGCTCAGCCATGACAGTTAAAACCAAGTGGTGTGGCACTCTTTTTCTTTTACAGAATGCAGCATAGGTTTTGAAGATAGCGTTTGTGTTGTGGGTTACGTTTTGTTTTGGTGCTGTGTTGTCGAAATGAAACGGGCAAAGCGATGGTAAAGTGAATGGAAATAAACGTGACAAACCTTTATCAAGCCGTAAAAATGCACACAGCAACTTGACACGTTTGCTTTTTTTTTTTTTTTTTAACAAACAAGCTTATGTAGAACAAATAAAAAAGAACCCGTCGGCAGACAGAAATTCACGTCCGCGGAGACGGCATCACGTGATGTTTTGATCACGTGATTTTGGGATACCTTATTGTTGCGAAACGATATTAATTTTGCGTTCAAGGCAAGCGTTTTCGTAATTGTTTCTTCTCTTAATATATCTAAGTGTGAAAATATTACTTTAAAAAATGAAATCCTTTTAAGTGACATATAGTGCATACTACCACTGAATACAGGAACAATGAGACCCGTGTAAACTACTGATCCCCTGTAAACATGGCCGCGAAGGTCCTGGTTTCGTCTGCAGCCATACTCAGACCTGCCTACACTACGTTTTGGCCATAGAAAACTACGCATTTTTTAACCAACTACGTAACTACGCAATTCTGAGGCCAACTACGTAATTCTGTTTCACAATTCTACGTAATAAAGTTATTTCTTTTTTTAAATTTTGATTTCAACTTGCCGCGTTCTGAACCAAACATTTTTTTATCGCGCCGATCCGTTCAGCCTGAATACTGCCGACGGTGTTCCATGAGTGTGTGTGTAAGCGGGCCACTGGAATCTCTGAAATTTCAGTGAAATCCGATACCCCCTGACCCCGGGCTGAGGTCAGAAAACTCATCAAGCTGCTGCCCATAGCCCAATGTTTATCTTGTGCAGTCGACCGTTACCGATACAACACTTCCCCATTCTTTTCAGTCCCCTCCTCATTTTGCCTGGAAACAGTGTCTTAGTCAGACCATTACAACTGCAATTGACATAGATCACCATGAACCCCCAGAGATTGAATCGGCTGATGGGAATCTGTGCATTTTGCAGGCCTATTTTACACCTTTTGTTTCCCTGGATGAGTAAGCCACTGCGGAATTATTTGCTTTTATCCACGGCCTTCCATCTACAAGAGGCATAGATTTTCATAAGCTCATGCATGTTGTAGAGGATGCTGAGAATCAAAGGGCTCTGTTTGATTGTCATTATTTTGGATCGGCTCCGTTTGCATCCTAGAAGTTGAGGACGTTATTACTGTTTAAAGCATAGAGCACATACTATATGAAACTGTGTGGGCATATAATAAATGTGGATTTCTGATACGTATGTAGTGTACATATTAAATCCACGATCTCTGCAATTAATTGTTTAGAAATATTTGTTCGAGATTCAGTTTCAAAATTAGGTGTCACATTGTGTTCCGTCATCGAATCTATCGGTTCATTTAGCCTGAATTTAAAAAAAAAAGATTAGTTTAGATATCTCAACGCAGTACCTGTGGTTTGCCAGCTCAGTAATTCAACGAAAGAGAAAGACTGAGCTGGCTCTCAGAGACGGACAGTGCCGCTGCTGGCTGGTGCTAAAGAGAGAAAAATGAGCCCTGAACAAACACGATGCCATCATCAGGCGCTGGGCCAGAAATTAGTTTTGACAACTTGACACTCGCCCACCCACCACCTTGAATTTTTGCATAATTATATTAAGATTAAGATAGAACTTTATTGCCATATGTAATAATACATTCGTTTCAGTGCTGCGCAACTTAAAAAGAACATAAAAGTAAAACACATCAAAATATAAAAGAAAAACAGAAGATAGTGGTGGAAAACCCTTAAATAGAAACAAGGAACGACGTCTCGGATCAAAGATCCTTCTTCAGGTGACATGGAAACAAACGTAGAACAGAAAAGAACACGAGAGAAACCATGGCCACTTTCTTCTCACACCAGGGATACCCCCAAGACATCGTCAACACCGCTCGTTCTAAAGATGAGGCCACAAGCAGAAGTGAAGCTTTGCGGGAGAAAACTCACAGTGCTGCAGAGGACCGGCCGGTCCTGTGTATCACGTATCATCCTCACAACATCCCCATCAAAAACATTCTCCTCAGAAACTTACATATCATTCAGAATGACAGTAATGAAAGACATATGTAATTTTTGCTCTCGTTCGTTGTTGACCCTTTTAGCCCCATGGTCCCATTTCTCAAATGTTGGAGGTATTGCCTAAAGGCGGCAGGCGACCCATAGACACGATTCCGATACGACGGGTTCCATAAGTACGAATCCGATAGAAATACGATTCGAATTCCATAGGGCGGCAATGCAATTTTAAGCTACTATTCTATAAACACGAATCCGATACGAATTCGATCCGAATCCGAAGCGGGTCCGAAAAAGAAAAGTTCGTGCAAGTCCTTTTCGTGTTTGTGTGTTTTCATATGCCCGATGCGGTACACCAATGATTTGCATCCGGCTTCGAACGTAAATGCCGCAATTGTTGAAGGAAAATTGCATCACCACATCGGGTTCTCGTATCGGATTCGTGCTTATGGAACCTTAGCTTAATGAATATGTACCAGTTGCAGGAGATGGATTGACCATGATAATTCAAGGGTAAGTGCCAGATTAGCTTGGCGCCTGAAGGCGCCAAGCTAATCTGGCACTACCCTTGAATTATCATGGTTAACCCATCTCTTGCTGTAGGGCGTCGGTGCTAAAAGGGTTATGCTACGTTTCCATAGATACGAATACGATCCGAACAAGATACGGTGATGCAATTTCCCTTTACAAAAAAAAAAAATCGTCATTTTCGTTCGAAGTCGGATGCGAATTCGTTTCCGCATCGGGCATATGGAAACAAACAAACATGAAAAGGACTTGCACAAACTTTTCGGGCTGTTTCGGACCCGTTTCGGATTCGGATTCGTATCGGATTCGTGATTATGGAATCGTAGCTTAAAATTGCATTGCCGTCGGTATCGAATTGGAATCGTATGGGATTCGTGCTTATGGAACCCGTCGGAGCCTCATTGGAGACGTTCGTTGTAAACGAAACCTCACCAACCATGCGCTGCTGAGTCATTCGCCACACGCTTGTTCACTGAACTGATCAGTGACACAGTTCTCGCGGTACGAGAGCAGACGGTCCGCATTTAGAAACAGTGCACAAGCACTTTTGTTCTCGGGTTTATCATAATGACGGGGGAAAACTGTGGGAAAGCGGAACGGCGCTGTTTATTTGGTCACAGTTCGTACAGGCACTATTGCAGACAACCTTAGCTTAACTTTTTCATCCTGATACACCCATCGCTTGAAATAAATTTGACTGATAGTTCGAGGATGATAGTGCCAGAATAGCTTGGCGCCTGACTGAGGCGCCAAGAGGCTATTCTGGCACCAGCCTTGAACTAAAACACTGAGTTGCTCTATCTCCTAATCTGTAATGTAACCTTCATAGGACAGTAAGCTAATTTTACAAAATCAGTCTCAGGATGAAAATAAACAAAACAAAACAAAACAAACAAACAAACAACAACAAATATAGACGAACAACCAAATAACCGATTGAACACAAATGATTGAACAATTAAACTTGACAAACAAGCAAACATACAAACAAACACTCCAGGCGAACAAACAAACAAAACGAACAAGAAAATAAGCATACAAGCATACACTGACTAAACAAATAAACGGAACGAACCAGCGAAAGCAGGTAAACAAACATGTAAACAAGCAAGCGAACGAATCAATGACCTTCTGAGAAGAAAAAATAGAAGCAAAACTTAGACAAACAAACAATCACGCACTGAAGCAGACAAACAATTAGCAAAACAAACAACCGCTCAGCGGTAACGAATAGAGGGAGACACCCGCTGTGAGTCAGATAAACTGAAACGGGACATAGTTCAAATCAACTAAGCAAACGACAAAATAAGCAACAACAAAAAACCGAAACCGAACTCATGCAATTAAACTACTTTTCACGAAGAAGCAAATAGTACTTCCCAAACCACCACCCCCCCCCCCCCCAAAAAAAAAAAAAAAAAAAAAAAAAAAAAAAAAAAAAAAAAAAAAAAACAACAACAACAAAAAAAAACAACAAACAAACAAACGAAGTCTAGAACTATGTTCTGATGTCTATTTGTTTGTTTGTTTGGCTGATTGGTTGGTTGGCTGGTTGATTCTTGTTTTGATGGGGGTTAGTCTGGAATGATCTTCCTAAATCATTGAGACACAGTGAGTCTAGTGCCAGTTTTAAACACAGCCTTAAAACCCATCTTTTCCCATCTTGATTATCAGTGTTCATGTAATTAATCATTTTCTGTTCTGTGTAATTGTGCATGTGGCTTCTTGATTATCAGTGTTCATGTAATTAGTCATTTTTCTGTTTTCTGTGTAATTGTACATGTGGCTTTGTCACCTTTTTGTGTAATATTTTCCTTGTTCATATGTACGGTGCCTAGAGCATCTTACCATGTATAGGCGCCTTATAAATCTTCCTTATTATTATTATTATACTAAAGACCAGAGACAACCCAATGCACAAAAGGCCTTCTGGCCAACGGCGCCCGACGTGGGCCACTAGAGATGGCCTTTTGTGCATTGGGACTGAAGAAACTTCTGTAACTCAAGGATACTTACTTAGAGTTGAATCATCTTGCATCATCTCACTGTGCAGAGTGACAACGTTTTTCGGGATCGCCCATTCGTCCGAACTTGCTTTCCGCTTTGTTAAGTACTCACTACTATGAACAAATTTAAGATCGATATTCCAGTATTCAAGTTTGTTTTTGTTTTTTTCAGTCTGAAACCGTGAAACTCAGTGACAAGGGTACTGAAATCTTCAAATGACTGACTACATTTGTCCTCCAAATTACCGTGACACAAATTTACGCCGACTTGACGCTGAATGGCAGTCTTACTGAAGAAACTTATTCACGTATGACAACTTATTATGAAACCAGTTATTGATTTGTGCTACTGTGGCGTCTCCTTGCGAGAATTATGCCGAAGGAATGTCACAGAACCTTTTATACAACTATAATTACAGTAGTGTTGACATACGGGATATATGGGACACCGTGTGTACGCGTATCGCTCCGACTGAGCAGTACCTCGGTGATTCAGGCATAACCACGAAGCGACGGAGTCAGTGGTCTTTTTTTTATCCCAGCCTTAATCGTCCAAACCCGTCTACAAGTGACATATTTTCATGTGCTCCTGCGAAAGCAGGGGCACATGAAAATCCGTGACACTTGTTGACATAATTTGACCCTGTTTTCATACCGCACACAAAATCAGTCACCGGGATATGTTTCTACGACTGATTTCCAAATGCCTTGGAGAAAAAAAGGGGGAAAAACTCGGGCACTGACCGTATTCGCTTATACTAATTACTAGGCCGTTCCGCGGCATCTGCAAAAAGGCATAGATTCTCAAAAGCCCCTCACAGCTGCAGGGGTAAATATGAGATATTACGCCACATAGCTGACATAGATAAGTTTCAGCTGCTCAAACTGCGGAGCGTGTCAGTTAGAATTCAGGCTGGCGCATTACTGGGTGGCACGCGGTTAGATCTGGTAAATCGAGATTTAACCGATGCGCAAAACAATTTCGGGTTCTCAGTCATCAGCCTAAGTTACAGGTGAGGGAGAAGTCAGTCATCGGAACGAAACAGGCTGCAGAACGGTTGACTCAAGTTACAGGCGGCATATCCCTGTTGTTGTTAATTTGGGGTTTAACCCATATCATACTGAGGCTTTAAGCTTCAAATTTGTACACTGCCATATGAACGCTACACTATAGAGTACAGTACATATAAGGATATAGACCAATGGCTTTAGTTCAATTGTGGTGCCAGAATAGCTTGGCGCATAGAGGCGCCAAGCTATTCTGGCACTACCCTTGACCTATTTTAGTTAAACTTATTTCACACATTGGTGTATTGCGAATGATGCGCCCGGGGTTAACGTCCATGGCATTGGCAGAGGGGTGATAATGGACGGCCCTAGCGGGCGGGTTACGGGGGTCAGGGACAGCTATAAACCTATGGAGTACGACCTGAACACTGATCAATTCGGTCAAATTGCAACTATGCCAGTTTGATTTACCAGGACCTTAATTATAACTGAACATAGCACCTAACTGAATTCCAGACACATTTTTGAATGCAGAGATCTCACTAATTGATATATATATATGGTCTGCAGCACAGTAAACCAGTAAAGTTCGGTGATATACTAGTATTTCTGAATGTAAATTATTTGAAAATGAGTTTTTATTGTGTTTTTGGACAATGATAGGCCATCCACACTGGTTGTCTCCTTCGATTCGCAGGCTCCGCTAATATGTGGTGGTTCTAGAGGGTAACAACCAGTGAGTGGGCTCCAGTTCATGATCATTCAGACAAGTCATTTTTGAGAGCATGAGTGTGTTAATCATAGGAAAGATCAGATATTTATTTGAGTTATTTGGATAAGAATTACGTACCTTTTTAGTAGGATTCATTTTCTTTTGCTTGGAGAATTGCGATCGGCTTCTGTTGTATAGCTAAAATGATGCGCTGTCTTTTCGTTACATTGTAGCCACAGTCCGAACTCGTTTGACCTAGAACGTTCTCGAAACGGCGCGATTATTCTAGTGGCCCTCCATATATATATGACGTCAAAGTTGTTGGGAACATTTCGTAACATTGTATCAAAGGCGCCTAGATGGCCGGTAGTGGCAATTTTGTAGTTGTAATTATTTATAGAGAATTCTTTTTCATGAATATTAATAAGTTTTGGTTACGTTTTCATGTCTGATTGGTTGTATTGTGCGAATTTGATGGATTGTTCTGGAAATCTGTAATAGTATAAAAGAGCGTGTTAGGAAATATGTGTGTACAACTCCGCCGTTGCCGGTCCCACGCCCGGATGAGAAAGGAGGAGAGAAAAACCTACGTCAAACTACAACCACCACGCTACAATTGCTGAAAACCACACCAAACTGCTAGTCTCCGATCACTTCTAGTGCCAGTGGGACAGTAAACTGGAACAAACAAGCAATTAGTATGTGTGTACATTTATGAGAGGCGCATTGTGTGCGTGCAGTTGTAGAGAAGACTGTATCAGTGTTAGTGCGGCATTTGTGGATGCATTGTGCTGACTGAGATTGCATCGCTGCAATAAAATCAATGTTGGAACTGTTACTCCAGTGTGGTCTACAACCTTGTGCGACGTGTTGCAGCTGAGAGTGAAGTCAGTTTCTTTACAAGATCCCTACGTGCGTGCGTCTGGTGTGATTGCATCATACTACGACTACGACTACGACTACCACGTCTAACACACGGGTTGCCGCCTCCTTCGATTCGTTACGACTTACCAGCGGTAGCAAAACGAGGGAGATATCCAGTGTGGTCCGGTCCGGCATTGAGGAGACATGGCCATTAAGTGGTCACCGCGAGTCCGTGGAAAGAGTGGTCACCATTGCTCAGTTGTTGACAAGACATGAGATTGTCACAGTGATGTGCGCCGACATATAGGCCCGAGTGTTTCGTGGGTGAAGATCTTCCATATCATAGTCTTATTCGGTCTCCTCCTGCACGCTGTGATCTGCTAAGGGGCCAGTTGCATAAGCTTAGTCCTGCGTCAGCCACTAAGCACGGTGCTCCGCCGCTACAGAGGAGCATCTTGCTTAGTGGCTGGCGCAGGACTAAGCTCTCTCATGCAACTTGTCCGGCCCGCCGCTTCTGTCCACTCAGTGACTCATTCAGCGATTCAGTCTGCCAGGCCGCTACTAAAGCTCAAGCAGGTCAGCAAAAGTGGCCGATCGGACATTGAGCGTCACCTCAGTGTCAAGGTGTCACGTCAGTTTGAAAATTGTTGTCAAGTCTGATTCAGGACATTTTGCTGTCGGCGGAACTGACACGGATCGCGGAATTGCACGTATTCAGTATCAATAGCTAGTACTAAGTACTCACGGACCAGCCAGTCATAGTCAGTCCCCGCTAACGGCTTAAAATAACTGTTTAACTTCTTCTTCTTCTCGAACGCCGTCACACTTGGAGTTTGGCTCTCAAAATGAAATCTGTGGTATTTTGTACGCCTCCACAGGCCCGTACAGTTTCTCTTGTAGAGTGGCGGGCTTCGGCCATATCTCCTCCCTCATCAGCTGGTGGTTCCCACAGTCCTGGAGGATGTGCTCTGTGGTCTGCTCTGCTTCTCCACAAGGGCACAGGGGAGATAGTACGAGGTGGAAGCATCTGTGCAGGTGGAAATTGAGTTGGTTGTGCCCGGTCCTCAGACGGAAGATGGTCACCTGCTCTTGTCTGGACAGCTGATGGTAACTGTCTAGGGGCCGTTGTGGTGGTCTGTACACAGAGTTAATGATGGTCTTCATCTCTGTGAAGCTGACTCCATTTTCGTCTTGTTCTTTCTCTGCGCCCACTTTTGCCATTCTGTCAGCTTCTTCATTGCCGTAGATGCCACAGTGTGAAGGGATCCACTGCAGCACCAGTCTGGTGCACTTGATGTTTTGCAGTGCCTCTTGTAGACGTGGCAGTTTGCTTGCTGTTGCTGCCTCAAGGACAGACATGGCATCAGTCAGGAAGACAATCTGGGCATCAGGGTCTGCAGTGCCACTAAGGGTGTTCGCAGCGCGGACCAGGGCTTCCAGCTCAGCTCTGTAATTGGTGCAGTAAAGGCCTGTTGGTACTGCCTCTGCCTGCCATTTTCCGTTTGGGTACTGAATGTACATCCCAGCCCCTCCATTCTGAACTGCATCTGTGGCTGATCCATCGGTGTATGCCCGTATCCATGCTTCCTGGAGATACTTTTCTTAGAGCATGGCCAGTATCAGGGCTTTCTTGCTCACAGTGCTGTGCGCATCTGTGGTGGTGGTGTAGGGTACCGTGGAAGAGATGGTGATGTTTTCTGGCTTACTTTCCCAGGATGGAAGGTCGCTAGCAGGATTCAGAGCCTCTACCAGCGCAGGGAGCGTTGCCTGTTCTCTCTGCAGTGCTCTCGTCTCCTTCACAAAGCTTGATCTTTTCATTCTCCCTGAGGTTGATTGTTTCATCCTGGCATTCATAGGATGGTCTTTGGAAGACTTGACCTTTGTGGACTGTATCAAGGCTTTGCAATCTCTTCTCATGCGCAGGGGTGGGATGCCTGTTGTCTCTTCCATCTTTTCAATTGGTGTGGATCTCATTGCGCCGGTGATGATACGCACTGCCTGGTTCTGAACTCTGTCAATGGTCTGCTGGGGTGACTGGGCTGCCGTCAACCATGCATTGGATCCGTACTCAAGGTGTGGTTTCACTGTGCCTTGATATACATTTTTGAGGATCTTTTCATTGGCTCCCCATTGTGTTCCAGTCAGCTTCCTCATGATGTTCAGCTTTCTTCTAGCTTTCGCTTCTGCGTTCCAGATGTGCGGTTTCCACGTCAGCCTCTTGTCAAGGGTGACTCCCAGGTATGTCTGTTGGTCTTCATACCGCAGTGGGGTGTTGCCCAGGGTTGCCAGCCTTTGCTTTGTTGGAGAGAGAGAAGAGTGTGGCTGATGATTTTATTAGCCACACGCAATTTAAGCCTAATCAGTGGGGCAGTGGCTGGCAGTTAGTTACTAAATTGGTGCCGGAAAGGTTTCCAGCACATACTGTGATGATGTGCGTCTATCGCGGGCGATGAGGACCACTGAAATCCCTAGCCATGTTGTATCTAATAATGATGTGTCCGGAGATGGCTGGTGAGGCCAATCCGGGCACGGAGGTGCCTCCCACAAGCGGGACACACGTGAGATGGTGCAGCATTGAAAGTGCTTGCCGCTCGTTCTTTTCTCTGGAGGCGCTTTCTCTCTGCTTCGGTTGCGCGTCTGTCCTCAGCACTTGTGGATCCCCTGTTGATAAGACTGCGCCAGGAGGTGCGCTCCAGGGCTGATTTCTCCCAGGAGTTGGTGTCTATCTCAAGAGCTTTCAGGGAAACCTTGAGAGTGTCTTTGAAACGCTTGCGCTGGCCGCCATGACAACGCTTGCCTGATGACAGTTCGCCGAAGAGCAGCTGCTTGGGGATGCGTTCATCTGGCATCCTTACGACGTGGCCCGCCCATCTGACTTGATGCATCATCAGCATGGTGTGGACAGAAGGCACACCCACAGAAAGGAGCACTTCAGTATCTGGGGTCTTGGCCTGCCACCTTATCTTCTGGATCTTGCGCAGGCATGTTAGGTGAAAGTGGTTCAGTCTGCGTGCATGCCTCCTGTACACAGTCCAGGTTTCGCAAGCGTACAAGAGGGTAGGCAAGATAACTACATGGTATACCTTGAGTTTCGTCTCCAGACTGATTCCCCTGCGCTCCCAGACAGTCTCCCGCAGCTTCCCGAAGTTGACGCTGGCTTTTGCAATCCTGCAAATAATTTCGTCGTCAATGTGGACTGCTCTGGAGAGGGTGCTGCCGAGGTATATGAACTTGTCAACTGCCAGGAGCTTTTGTCCATTCACTAAGATGGAGGGCTCAACATAGGGTTGGTCTGGTGCTGGTTGGTGTATGATTTCGGTCTTCTTGGTGTTGATGGTTAGGCCGAAGTTGTCGCATGCTGAGGAGAACTGGTCCATGCTGGCTTGCATCTCCGGCTCGGAGCCTGCATTAAGAGCGCAGTCATCAGCAAAAAGAAAGTCTCTCAACACAGTTTCCTTAACTTTTGTTATGGCCTTAATTCTGCGCAGGTTGAACAGCTTCCCGTCAGTTCTGTACTTGATACGGATTTCCTGGTGGCTATCCCTAAGGGCATCAGTCAACATAGCAGAAAACATCACGCTGAAGAGGGTGGGAGCTAAAACACAGCCCTGCCTGACCCCATTTGAGACAGGGAAGGCTTCGGAGCAGTCGCCGTCATCAAGGACACGGGCCGTCATACCATCGTGAAACTGCCTGACCATGGTGATGAACTTGTCAGGACAACCGAACTTCGCCATGATCTTCCAGAGGCCCTCTCGGCTTACGGTGTCGAAGGCCTTGGTGAGGTCGATGAACGTTGTGTACAGCTGGCTGTTCTGCTCCTGGCACTTTTCCTGGAGTTGGCGAGCAGCAAATATCATGTCTACAGTTCCTCTTCCCTTCCGGAAACCACACTGGCACTCTGGGAGATGGCCCTTCTCTAGGTGGGCATTTAACCGGTTCAGTAGGACTCTAGCAAAGATTTTGCCTGCTATGGAGAGTAGTGAGATGCCTCTGTGGTTGTCACAGACCTGACGGTTGCCTTTCCTCTTGTATAGGTGAATAATGGACGCGTCTTTGAGCTCTTGGGAGATCTCGCCCTTGTTCCAGAACGTCGTGAAGAGTTCAGTCAGTTTACCGATGACAACCGATCCACCAGTCTTGTAGATCTCTGCTGGAATGGCATCAGCTCCAGGAGCTTTGCCGCTTGACTGCTGGTCAACAGCTTTTTGCACTTCACTTTCGAGGGGAGGATAGTCCAGCTCTAGATTTAAGTCTACTTGATCGAGGCGGTCAATCGCCTCATCGTTTGTCCTGGACGGTCTGTTCAGCACAGCTTCAAAGTGTTCTGCCCATCTGTCCAGGATCATGGCCTTCTCAGTTATGAGCGTGTTACCGTCAGAGCTCAGGAGGGGGGAGGTCCTAGAAGAAAGAGGGCCATAGTGAGTCTTGAGAGCATCGAAAAATCTCTTGGAGTCGTGATTTTCCGCGTAACTCTGGAGCTCATCTGCCTTCTGACTGAGCCACGAGTCTTGCAACTTCCTAAGCTTGGCTTGAACCGTTCTGCGGGTGCTTGTGAAAGCTGCCTTTTTGGAGACGGAGGAAGGATCATTCTGGTGGGCTCTGTGTAGCCGGTGCTTTTCGTGGAGGAGGGCTTTTATTTCCTCATCGTTATCGTCGAACCAGTCATGACTTTTCCTTGAAGTGGTCCCGAAAATCTCAGAAGACACAGCATGGATGGTGTCTCTGAACGTGGCCCAGTCGTCTTCGACATTGCCGCTGAGATGGGTGTCCGCAAGCTTAGATTCGAGAACTTCGGCAAGGCGGTCTGCGGTAGAGCTAGTCTTCATCTTGCCCACGTCGAGTCTTTTTGTTATTTTCTGAGCCTGTGGTCGTCGTTTGGACTTTACGCAGATGCTGAGCTTGCTCACAATCAGTCGGTGGTCCGTCCAGCAGTCAGCGCCACACATGGCCTTGGTCACTCTGACGTCACGCCTGTCACATCTCCTGGTGATGACGTAGTCAATAAGATGCCAGTGCTTTGAGCGGGGATGCATCCACGAGGTCTTGTTACGGTTTGGTAGGCGGAAGACTGTGTTAGTGATGAGGAGGTCATGCATGGCACAGGTTTTCAGCTAGAGTAGACCATTGCTGTTGCACTTGCCCACTCCGTGGTGACCGATGACACCGACCCAGGCTTCGTAATCCCTTCCAACTCGGGCATTAAAGTCTCCAAGTACAAGTAGCTTGTCTGACTTTGGTACAGCTGAGATCAGTGAGTCAAGTTCTTCATAGAACTTATCTTTGGCTTCCTCTGAGTTGGTCATGGTGGGGGCATAGGCACTGATCAGCGTGATGCTGCGCTTGCCTCTCAAGGGGAGCTGCAGAGTCATCAGACGGTCGTTGAGGCCCCTGGGGAGACTAGAGAGCTTGCGGACCAAGTGGTTCCTGATGGCAAAGCCCACTCCAGCATCGCGACGTTGATCAGCACTGCGTCCGCTCCAGAAGAATGTATAGCCGCCACCTGCTTCTGTAACTTGACCTTGATTGGCTAGGCGCGTCTCGGAGAGGGCTGCAATGTCAATCTTGTAGCGCTCCAGTTCTCTTGCCACCAGGGCAGTTCTTCTTTCAGGTCTGTCGGCCTTGGCGATGTCCAGGAGAGTTTGCACGTTCCAAGATCCAATATTGAGCGGTGTCGCATTTTGTTTACAGTTTTTCTTGTTTCGACCGCAATAGAGGGATCCCCGCCAGCCGCGGTATGCTGGCCAGGGTGATGTGAAGCAGGCAATGTTTAGGGCACCTTTTCTAGCCCCTTCATCATGCTCAGTAGAGCAGTGTGGTCCTAAACAGGGCTGCTCTGTCGCTCAGGTGGCTGCCAAATTCCGCTGCTGCTTCAGTCCCAACGGAAAGCGACACTATGACCTGAGCCGCCTGTGTGTAGGTCCGCAGCTACAGCTCCCAGTGCATCTACACCTGCTGCTTCGCCGCTCGCCCGTCGCCACAGGGCTTGAGGTGCCGTTGAGGGAGGGGGGGGGGGGGAGGGATGTCGTGACGTGCGCGAGATTTGGATTTGAGTGAGGGAGAGTTGCGCAAATCGTCAGCCTCACTCTCTCGTCCAGGCCTATCTGGGTCCAGTGGCAAGACGTAGTCGAGACGACTGGAGATAGGTAAGGATGCAGTGGATGGCCAACAGTGTCCCTTGTGTCTCACTGTGCCCTTATAGCGCTCCACAACGCGTAACTGGGTCCGCCTTTCTGCCCGTTGAACCATTGATGGTTTCCTCCGCGCAGGCCGCCGGGTTCGATCTTCGCATGCTTGGGTAGACAAAATCCCAACTCACCATGTCACATGCTAACAGCTTCCATGAGCCGCTGGTGAGGTTTTCATGTAACAGGTTGTACTGGGTAACATGGTTACCAGTAGCAGGGGGATAACCCCTGACCTGACAGCATATTCTCACTGTACATATTTGCGAAAGACAGTCCGCCGGAGCGGCGCCCATACCTTCGCCGCGGCGGCTGTCTCAGCCGTGAGGTGGTGCCGGCCGCTCGGGCGGCCTCCCGGATAACATTTTTGTTTTGCCCAACCGAGTTCCGCAACGCAAACCGGCTCCACGCATAGTTCTACCGTTCGGCACAACTTGACTAGCTTGGAGCTTGCGTTACAGAACCGGCTCCGCGGTTGGGAAAAGAAATCAGTCTTGTCAGGCGCCCGCCCCCCCCCCCCCCAGCCCTGATCCGCTGTGTCAGTCCGCTTGCTCGGCGGCCGCTACTCAGTGAGCCTAGTTCCTCAATAAGTTCTCTCCGGCATGACATTTAGCGGCATGACTATGGCAGAGTGACTGATGTCTAGTAATGGGTGAATTGACTTTGCAAAGTGACCTTGAGCAGGCGGCGACTCAGTTTTGGCTGAAGTCAGTAACTGATTTCAGTTTTTGATCAGTAACTGAATCAGTCATCGAAACATTCTCTGCGTGTGGCATTCATTTTCCTGCACTACCTGTGACCCGCTGCGCACGACCTGTGGCATTATTTCAGTGAAACAGCATGGCGCGACTCCGTGGCATCAGTTCCGCAAATCTGGGCGGCAGTCCTTGAGTCACAGTGGGAGGTATGTTCCGATGCAATCGGGTCTCGCGAAGTCAGCTTAAGTTCTGCAGACCCAATTTAACGACTTGGTCTGCATATAGGCGGCACCGCAGTTTCAATACTGACGCGTGTTAGTTTGTTGGCGGTGGGGGCGAGAGGGGTGGTGCCGGTGAGGGGGGGGGGGGTTACTATCACGGATTCACTGACGACCAGGGGCGAATCTGGGGCGGGGGGATGGGGGGGGGGATTCCTAAGGGTTCGGGAACTACTGAATCCCCCATCCACACCCAAATTTCTTTAAAATGCTATAACAAAGTCCCTTTTTGGGATGTTTGTTTGGACCCCCCCCCCCCCCCCCGTTTGATATTTTGATATTTGGCGAATGGTGATAGTGCGGCACTCTGTGTGTGTGTGCCTGTGTGTGTGTGTGTGTGTGTGTGTGTGTGTGTGTGTGCGGCGTGTGTGTTATCGTTAATATTAAATAATGTATTATTTTAGTGCCGTGTGATGCTAGAATAATTAAGTTTTTATGCGCTTTTTACTTGTACCCACATTGTTATGTCTTATTATATTTAAGTCTTTTAAAAACAACAGAGCACATGGACCCTCAGTGAAGACAAGTTTGTTTTATTTATTTTAAAACAGACTCAATAAAGTTTTCTTGAATCTTGACACACGCACGTGCCTCAGTTCTCCCTACCCCCTTCCCCCCCCCCCCTTTCGATTTTTCGCGGCCGGTTGGCGCTGGAAGCAAAGTCTTGGTTGGTTGGCTAGTAGTCAGTTCGTAGTTTTAACGTCCACGGCACCGAAGTGATAATGGACGGCCCTGACGGGCGGGTTTATGGGGCGGGACACGGAAATCTATTTCCTATGGAGTACGATCTGAACACTGATCAATTCAGGCGCCCTGCAACTGTGGCACTTTGATTTACTGCCGACCTTTCAACGGACATGCAATGTTGCCGAAAAGCCCGTCAGTCCTTTTTCCCTGGCGCCCCAGTGAAGCGGCAAAGTCTAGCGGCGTCGGGGAGACCTTTTGTCAGTATCAGCAAAGACAATACATGATAACGAACTCACACTGAAATGCCGGGAACTGACCGGCTCAATGTGACTGCCGGCGGGCCGGTGCCGCCCGCGCGGCGGCATACTTCTTCAAAGTTTAGTCACAACCGGAATACTAGTCAGGACTACGTTCATTTTCTTCACGAATCACGACGAACCTCCGCACGGATCACACGAGGGTGAAAAATATATGATCAATCCGCATGAGAACCGAAAAAAAACTGACGTCAAGTCGAGTCACCCGGTATCACGACATTCAGTTTGAGTAGCTGTAGCCGGTTACAGCCGGGGGGTGGGGGGCTTGGCCGGACGGCTACTGGTGACGGCACATACAGTACATTAATTAACTACATTCATTAACTTCCTCAAAGTAAACGGTCGAAAGGTGTTAGCACGACAGTTGTATATTGTTTTACTGTCATCTAATGCAGCAGACGACATTCCGAGCGCACTTCGTTTCGTGTCGCGTTCCGTGACAACAACTGTAACCTTTGACCTTAACTTAGCACATTCCAACATGGCGACGAGTTAATCATTTATTTTGTTTAGAGGGCACCTGTAACAAAACCGTGGAGGTAGTCAGGGTGTGGTTAAGTGCCGACAGTTAGTAAGTATTTATTCATTTTCCCCCCGTTTTATTGTATGCGTGCGGTAGGTATTTTCACTTTGTTCTATAATTAATCTTTCCGGTGGGATGGTCACCGTCAAATCGTGTTTTGAGTCTCACGAGAGAGATACCGCATAGGTCGATACCGTGTGTAGTCACATTCCTGCATGTAAGAAGACGAAATACGAAGAAGTAATAATTACTCGACCAAGACACGCTTACAAGGTAACTTTGAATATTACGTAGTGGCAGGGATGTCTGTTTCCTGGTGTCAGAACGAAAGGGTCTAGGCCTACCTGGATTTTAAATTATCACAAAAGAAAGTGCCGCTTTACTGATTTCTGTTTCGTTGTCTGTGAAAGTCCATGTATAAATGTATGACTTCCTGAGAAAAAAAAATTGTTAGTAATGTTGACCCCTTTGTTATATAATATATTATTGTATTAGTAGTCTCACTGGATCCATTCATTCTGTAATTTATTGAGCAATGAAGGCATAACATGTAAACTACTGTTACATGGTTGAACACCCTGTTCATTGTAGTGTATCATTGTCAGTAACAAACTAACATATTTTGCAGTTATTCAGTTACATTAATAAGTTTCTTATGAAACATGGCTTTTTGGAAACAGGATACAGATTTTTGCATTTAAATTGCCTTCTTCAATTGCCTTTTAAGAAATGCCATTGCCATGCCTTGTGTTCAGCCAAGCATGACTTTTGAAGCAAAAATTCTTTTGGTGTTGTGTTGAGCTTGACTACACCTGTAAGTGTAATGCATACCTTTGTACGATTTGTATACCCCTGTGAGTGAATATCAACCTGATGCAAGAGACATAGATCCTCATGAGCCTCCGCATGATGCAGGGCTCAAGAGGATCTGTGTCTCTTGCTGAATTGATGGACTATGGAGTCACAGAGTCCACGGAAGATGTTATGCTATTTAATTTAGCGCTCTGTCATGATGGTTTAATGTTACACTGATGTCAACATGTTTTATGTGGCCCATTTAACGTAAGCTGTCACTGCGCTTGACTTTTTACATCTGTGGCTTGTGCGCTGGGATTACCTGCCTTTTTTATATGCTGCAGAGTTAGTAAATAGTATGGCTCGTGTTTTGGATGTCTGGTAAGGTCGTGTGGTTGGATAAAGCTGATGGATTAACTGACTTGTTAATTCTTGCACCAGTATGTGCTGACTTCTAAAGCTTGCTAAATGTTTTGTAGTGTGTAAAAATAGATTGTGCAGGTATGATGTGTACACAATGTGTACAACTCCAGCATATTAATATTTATTAACTGTTGCTGATAAATGATATTTAGTAATGCACAGCTCTGCGTATGAGAGGCACAGGCATAGCAGACCAATGCAGAGAATTTTTTTCTGATGTACATGTATTTTGTTTCACATTGTGACCCTCAAATATTTAAGAAGTGAGCTGGATTCTCAGAAAATAAATCATACTGGAAACCTTGGGGATGAACTTGGAGATGCGGTGGTCTTGGAATTTTGTGTGTCGCGTGTCTCTGTGTGGCCACAAGGCTTAAAAATTCTACAGGCATATTCAGATTTCAAGTGTATGATACATTTTGCTAAGTGAATTAATTTTAGTCACTTTTTGCAATTAGTGGTATTTAGTAATTGTGGTAATTAGTGGCAGTTCGAAAAAAAAAATGTAACATTACCTGTAAATTTGAAGACTAATGAATAATGTCAGCATCATTTGTGTGCTAATTTTGTTATGCCTTGTTCAGTTGTTGGTATGTACACATAATGAACTTCTACAGCAGTTTGGATACGTGGCAAACGCACACACATAAATTCTTTTTTCTGTGTAGTCATTCTATCTCTACCAGTTGCTGCTCCAGGTTATAGAATGGAGGGGAGTTATTGCTATATAAACATGACGTGTTATACAGAATTTTCCTGTTTCTAAATGAACCATAGCTAGAGCTATTATATGACATTTCATAACCGTCTGTTGTGGAAGTGTTTCTTTGAACAGTTATGGTGTTAGTGGGCATTTAATATTTTGCTACACCCAAGACTCAAGTGCCCGTTTCTTGTCTGAATTGGCAATTGGCCAGTGTGGAAAGTATAACTATAAATGTTTGAAGCTCAAGCATCTCTTTCCGCTGTGAGCAATTTACTTATTGTGCGAAGTGAATTGTTCCTTTCACAAACAGAACGAACTTAAGGAGATCACTTGGTCTTTGATAGATCAAGGTTTTTGTCTAATTATATTGGCACATACTGGCGTCAAGATAATCAGACACAACCCTAGAGCTACAATGTTCATCCTGTGACGTAAGCAAAGTGCTGAACGGTTGTTAGTGCTTGTAATACACTTGAGCCATGAGCAATTGGAAATTGGACCCACTCTTCAACATCAAGTTCTTTATAGCTACAGGGAATAAGGCCATCAACACACTGTTATGTTAACACAATCATTATTACTCTTAGACATAGTTATTTTCTGTAACTACATCACTATGTGTGACTCTGTGTGTTAACCCATTACATCCTGAGGCTGATGTTTTAAAAATTGGCCTGCCCTCTGAAGGCTACATTACAGATCAGGAGATAGATCGACTGTTTTAGTTCAAGGGTGGTGCCAGAATAGCTTGGCGCCTCAGGTGTCAAGCTATTCTGGCACCACCCTTGAACTATCGTAGTCCAATTTATATCAAGGGATATTGTTTTATCATATTAAGCAATGACAGTATTGAACTGGAGCAGGAACTATACACTTCTAGCTGTTGTGAACAACAGCTGCACATGAATCTTGATACATACAGTACATGTACAATAGACATGCAGGAAATGCGAACAGAGTATATATAGTATATTATAAAATTATAAAGTCAGTTCTAAGTGTTTAACAAGAAGGCTCACCCTATTAGTATTACCGTGATAATTCAAGTTGAGGTTCAAAGGTGGTGTATGAATAGCTTGGCACCTGGTTTACTGATGCCAATGAGTAGCTTCATGCCGCCAAAAAGGAACGCCAACAAGCGGAAAAACTTTGGTTGAAGTCAGGTCTGACGGTCCACAAGCAGATTTTCAAGGCAGCGAAAAAGTTAGTCAATAAACTAGTGCTGAATGCAAAAACGGCTTTCATCAATGAACATTTTGGAATGCACGTCAATCAAACGGCTGTTCAACTTCACATGCAAACTTATGGCAAAAAGGACTGTGTCTTCTCTGCCAAAATCTGTTCCTCCCATTGAGTTACCTGAGAAGTTCTGTGAGTTTTTTTCACTCAGAAAGTAGAGTCTATTCGAGACAAGTCATCAGTTTCACCTCACAGTCATGATGTGCCTTTTGCTGTCCAGACAAGTCTTCCATACCGTCAAGAGTTTGAAGATGATGTTCGTAAGATCATGTCAAAGTGCGCTGCAAAGACGTGTGACCTGGATCCCATCTGATCTCTACCCAACTTCTCTTTGATTGTATTGATATCATCTACCATCACTTCCCTTGTCAATGACTCTTTGTCCTCTGGTATTTTCCCTGCTGTTTACATATCAGCCATCGTCAAACCCCTGCTTAAAAAGCCCAGTCTTGACCCTGAAAATCTGAAAAACTTCAGGCTTGTCTCAAATCTGCCCTTCCTATCCAAGCTCATTGAAAGGATTGTTCTCTCCCAGCTCCTTGACCATGTGAATGCTCACAGTCTTCTTCCTGTTTGCCAGTCAGCGTATCAGCCCGGGCATTCTGCTGAGACTGCTCTCCTCAAGATAGTGAATGACATGCTTAGGACATTTGATGATGGACATGTCTCTGTTCTAGCCTTGCTCGATCTGACAGCCGCCTTTGATAAAATAGACCACGAGATCCTTCTGCACCGACTTCATTCCACGTTTGGCATCACGGGTAGTGTCCTGTCCTGGTTCAGATCTTACCTGACTGATCGTCACCAGACTGTTGTCATTAACACCTACCGGTCGAGTCCTTCTCTACTGCGCTTTGGGTTCCCCCAGGGCTCAGTCCTAGGCCCCATTCTCTTCATTCTCTACATCCAGCCTCTTTCCAGTGTAATTGAGAGATTCTCGGTTTCCCACCATGGCTTTGCCGATGACTCCCAGCTGTACAAACACGCTACTCCCGACCAAGTCCCTAGCACAATCCTAAGGGAAGCCTTCAGAACTGTATCTGTGAAGTCAAAGAGTGGATGTCATCAAACAAACTTCAACTTAATGATGATAATGATAAAACTGAGTCTCTTCTAATCAAACCCCCAGATTGACCAGTTCACTTTCCCTCCCCACATCCATGGCCATAGGAACCAGCATCATCAATTTCTCACACACCGCCAAGAATCTTGGAGTAACCCTGGAAAAAACACTGTCTATGAACCAACAGATTGTCAACACCTGTCGCACAGCCTACATGGAGTTCCGTCGCATTTCTTCTCAGACACTATTTGACCATCAAAGCCACAGAAACCCTCATCTGTGCATTTGTTCTTTCCAAGCTGGACTATTGTAATTCACTGTATGCAGGTTGTCCCAAATCCAGATTGACAGGCTTCAAAAAGTTCAAAATTCTGCTGCGAGGCTCATCACCAA
Source organism: Semisulcospira habei (assembly GCA_036245525.1). NCBI lineage: Eukaryota > Metazoa > Mollusca > Gastropoda > Semisulcospiridae > Semisulcospira > Semisulcospira habei. Next base: position 17,024,993 of record BTPG01000007.1, on the reverse strand, counting down.
AAAGCGGAAAACTGATCATATTACTATTCTGTCTATTTATATCCGGTAGTCTTGCGGACCACTGATGACTTGGCAACCAGCTCCCTCCATTCCTCTCTGTTCTACGCTAAGATCATATTACACCTGTAATGAAATCCCTCCACTGGCTGCCTGTGGCTTCAAGAATTCAGTATAAACTTTCTTCTGTCTGCTTCAGCTGCATTTCCACATCAAGCCCCCTCCCGTATCTGTCCTCTCTCCTGTAGCTGTACACTCCCTCAAGACAACTCAGATCCTCTGCTGACAGCCACAAAAATGTGTATCTTTTGTCCCGACCAAGTCTTTTGGCCAGCGGTCTTTTTAATATCTTGGGCCGCTGTACTGGAACGAACTCCCCTCCCATGTCCGCCACAGTGTTTCAAAAGACATTTTTAAATCTGCGCTAAAAACACACCTTTTCCAACTCCATTACCCCACAGATTAAATCATTGTGATTGACTGCTGAGGATTCTGTTGTAGTTTCGCTGTCGTGCCTGGAATGTGTGTGTGCGCGTGTAATATTGTGTACAGTTTTTGTAATTGTATTTTTGAAATTTGTAAGCTGCGTAGAGCTCTACCTGAGGTTAGGCGCCATAGAAATCATCATTATTATAATATTATACCACCCTTAAACTATCATTGTCGATAGAGATATGACTCCTGAACTATTATGTAGTCTTGAGAGGAGAACATTGTCTAAATTTTATGTAGTGAGTTCTTCTTTAGGGCTTCAAAGTTCATTTGATAACCCTTTGGCTGTCAGTAGTGGTTTTTGTCAGGATTCCTGCAGTTGTCATCACGATAAAACCCGCTACCAACAGCCAAAATGGTTAAAAATTAAGTTTTGTTCTATATGGTTTTGTGCTTGCACCCGAAGTGCCTTGCTAATCGGACACTACCCTTTCCAACCATTATTGCGGTTCCATCTCCTACTGTAATGTATGTGACCCTTGTGCATGCACTGATGCAGCTACTCATACTGTGAACAGTACTGGTGGCTTCAAATTTTACAAGGGTGTATAGGGTGAATGTATTAATCCATATATCATACTGACGCTAAACGCTTCAAATTTGTACCCTGACATGTGCAAGCTACATTACTTACAGATAAGGATAGAACAATGGCTTTAGTTCAAGGGTGGTGCCAGAATAGCTTGGTGCCTAGAGGCGCCAAGCTATTCTGGCACTACCCTTGAACTATTTTAGTCAAACGTATTTCACACATGGGTGTCTTCCAAATGATAAGGGTTAATTACTTACTATTAACCCTTTCGCAAGTACCGATGACACTGGCAGAATTAGGCACCTTCTCAGCCAAATAGTATGGTCATGGTCAGTCCTAGTCAAGGTTGTTGACCCTCTTGTGCATGCAGCCACTAGTACTGTTAAAGACTGGTGGCTGCATGCACAAGGGGGTTAAACCCTTTGACTCTCAGAACTAAATGACTTCCATTCTATGGAATGGAAGTCATTTAGTTCTGAGAGTCAGAAGGTAAATTAACCCATTTCATCCTGAGGCTGATTTTGTAAAATTTGCTTATTGTCCTATGAAGGCTACATTACAGATTAGGAGATAGATCAGCTGTTTTAGTTCAAGGGTGGTGCCAGAATAGCTTGGCGCCAGAGGTGATAAGCTATTCTGGCACCAACCTTGAACTGTCAGTCAAATTCATTTCAAGCAGTGGGTGTATCAGGATGATAAGGGTTAAACTTCTTCTTTTGCAATGTTTAGAAAAGTTTTGGTGACATTATTTTCTGTTTTCTTTGTATAGGTGACTAGACTGGCAGATGGAGTCAAAGGCCAAACTGCCTTAGATGTAAATATGAAGCAGGAAGTGGATTGTAGTATGTACGACAATGACATGAGCCAACAGAAGTGGAACTAGAGCAGAACCTGGCTACCTAGTGCATGTCACTTGGCAAGGAGCAAAAATTCTCATACCCCTGCCACTCATTCATAAGGGCTAATGAACTGTCGCAGTCAGGCAGAGAAATACCACATCACGGAGAGTACAGAGCATCATGAGTGTCCATTAGATTCACAAGACAGCCACTTCTGTATTTGAGACAGTTGCAGGATCACAGAGTGTCATCCGCTTCGAGACAGCAAGGGTCACAGAGTTGTATGACAAGTTTCAGCTGTTCAGTTGCAGAGCATCAGCGGGTTTCATGCACTGTGCAGTGACTGGAATTATATTTTACAACCATGGCAGCTACTTAGTTGTAGAGTATCATCAGCCTGTATCAGCGAATGCATGGTGTGCCAGGAGTAATAGTTTGCATCTGTGCCCAGACCGTTGAAGAGGGCAGCGTGAGTTCAGGCCACAACTGTCAGGTTGTCCTGACGCAGAGAGTTGATGTCAATTTTTTGGCGTCACTTCCTGCCCAGCTGTAGCCGCAAAACCATTTCATATACCTAGCGAGCAGAGTGGAGTTTTTCTTGCATTGGTAAGTACTGGTATTGGTCTCTCTGTGACAGCATCAGCTGTATATAGTCAATTCCAGTAGATGGATTGACCATGATAATTCAAGGGTAGTGCCAGATTAGCTTGGTGCCATCAGCCACCAAGCTAACCTGGCACTACCCTTGAATTATGGTCGATCCATCACCTGCTGTAGTTCTTCGGGGCTAAATGGCTTAATCTCTCTCTCTCTCTCTCTCTCTCTGCCACAATCATGAAATTTGTCCACGGAGTTTTGAATTGTGCGCAGTACAAATGGAGATTGGGTTGTTTTGGTAGACTGTGAATATTTTCAGAGTTCCTAGAAGTGTTCAGGTCAAATGTTATCGAACTAAATGTGAAAATGTACCGGATTGTAGCTTGGGTTTAAGTCAGACTTTCAATATTTTGTTTTTTAATGTAGCAAATTTGCTCTTAGAAATCAAACTCGGAACATAGCCACCGCACTGAACAAAACAAATGTAATCTGCAAACTAGGTTATAGCACTGTCAGGGGAGAGAAATGTGCATGATCGACCAGTGATCATAGATCTACTGTGGCCAAAACACACCAAAAAAAAAAAGAGATAGGAAAGAGAGGGGGTGCTAAGAAAGTGACTGAAAGCAATGCATATGGAAGCCCCCCCCCTCCCCCCCCCCCCCCCTGAAGGGGGGCGCATCACATATCCACTGTTCCAGCCACTCAGTGCATGGAAATTTAAATCTAGGTCCCCCAAGGGGGGTCCAGATATTTAGCCGGTGTGGACAGCTGTTTCGGTCTTGGCGACCTCTTCAGCACACCATCGGCAATACTGGAGGAGGCAGGAAATTCTGCCTACCTGCAATGACAACCACATTTTACTGTGGTGTCTGCAGGGGCATACATTCCATGCCACCACCTAGAGTTAAATTTCCATGCATCCTAAAAGAGAACCTACCAAAAGGGGGGAAGGGGTTGCAGTCGATATTGTAGTAATAAATGCACTGGCAGTCTCCCCTTTTCTTTTCAAATGTAATCTGCTTTTGAGAGTTATGGCACTGGCATTGTAAGTGTTTGAAAGTTCTTCAGAATTCATCATTTAATTGAAATTTCTTTGAGAACGTTCTTCTTTTTGAATGCAAGTGGTGTATATACATGCTGTAAACAGAATGCAACATCAGTAAGAGTGTTTTCAACAATTTGAATGGTTTGGCATTTCTTTTCCTTATCAGTGTATTATATGACTTGTCTTTGACTTTTCGACAGATTGATCAGTATGAAAGGGAAGATGACTGTGTCCCACACCAAATTTCAGTACTATCGACACAACTACTGCCTGGTGTGCATGACCGGCCTGCTCGGGTGTCGCTGGCACCGGTACCAACAGTCCACACGAGACAACAGAAAGGTAGGAATAACTATCACAGTGAGCAAAAAGTCCTCAGGCTCATGTCAGCCATAGCTGGCATGCACCTGGCTGCAAAAAGGTCCTTGAGCCAGCATTGGCAGCAGCTGCCAGTAAGAAAAGGTCGCCGGCCAATAGTAGTGAGGTTTTGTTTGAAACAAACGACTCCCAACAGTAAACGACGGCGAAATAGCGGTGGGTAACCAACTGTTATCTCCAAGAGGCATAGATCCTCATGAGCCCTCAGGGCTCGTGAGGATCTATGACTTTTGGAGGTGTTTGGAGTGTTGCATGTGCTTATGGTACACACTGCTTACTCTGGTTCATTAACCCTTATCATTCGGAATACACCAGTGTGTGAAATAGGTCTGACTAAAATAGTTCAAGGGTTGTGCCAGAATAGCTTGGCGCCTCTAGGCGCCAAGCTATTCTGGCACCACCCTTGAACTAAAGCCATTGGTCTATATCCTTATCTGTAAGTACTGTAATGTGGCCTGCATATAGCAGTGTACAAATTTGAAGATTTTAGCCTCAGTATGATATGGGTTAATGGGAGTCTTTCGTTGCAATAATAAAATAATAATAATACCGTTATTATATAGGCGCTTTTTCTCAATTTTGGGGAAATCGACTCAAAGCGCCGCGCCTGAAACCCAACACACACACTCACGAAACAGACACGGATTTACGCCATTTAAGACAAACACAGTACAAGACAACGAAGGGCCAGTCAGCTACTGAAGTTACAGAGATTTTTTGATCGCTTGTATTTGAAATTTGTAAAGTGGCCTGAGACCGGTACCAAACGTAAACTCACAAACAATTGATATTAGACTGATGATTTATTGCTTGAACAGTGGGCAGCCACTGCTGGTGTAGGCCTTGTGACCTTTTGCTGATATTATAGGGAACCCGTTCCAGGTTCAAGAACTTTGTAAAGATTTCTGATCTCCCTCTTCCTCACATCACCACCCTGTCCGTATTTCCACATGGATACTATGTGTATCATATGGCATTTATTTAACTAAAGTATCTGTTTTAATTTATCCATCATGTGAGAAATAGGAAAACATTGTAAATTCAACATCAAAGATCCCCAGTTGTGGTTTGATCTTGTTGCATGACCATTCTTCGCCGTTGCTTTTTCAGAGGGACTTGTTCTGGTTGGCTGTGCTGATCTTGGCCTTTCTCTATCTCACGTTTTACTTCTACTTCTGGCTCATCGCAGAGAACGACTACAACAATCTGGAATGGTAAAGAGGAGCGTTTCTATCACCTACGCAGTCAGTTTTTGTGCTTGGGTATATGATGAAAAGTATTCCCACTTTTTTGTACCTTATCAGAATACTCTGTAGCTCCCCAAGACAATCATCTGTAAATACGGTTGTTTTCCAATCACTCAGAATCTGTGTGTGTATGTGCGGTGATCTTTCAAAATCTAGCCTAGTGATCTGCACTCACATCCCTATATGTACGCTTAGCAAATGCCATCTTGAGGAAACCAGCATTTCTTTAACCCGTTTAGTGCCAATAAAATTTGCACACTACCCAGTTGCAAAAGGTATAGATCCTCATGAGCCCCTGCAGTTGAATCCATGTTCCTGGGACAGCCAGGATTTTTGTTTTTTCAAAATACATTACCAATGGCATTACTATCTGGAATACACTCTATTGCCTATATATTTCAGCAAAAGTTGTGTGTAGCACACAACTGGGGAGGAGACACCGGGGATCCAAGCACTAGGACCCCGGGTGGCCTCCCCTTACTACCCTATCCCGGCGAGCACAGGGCGACCTCATCAGTTTCACTCATAGCTCGACCGGGGACGGTCGAGTTTTTGCCTTTCTCCGTTCAACGGGTTTTTCGTCTTCAGTGGTTTTTGACTTTGGGCTTGAATTGGAGTCTTTCGATTCAGCCCTGGACTCACTACATTCGTGGCTTTTCCTTTTGACAATTGGACTCATTGTGAACTGTGCGCCGACCGGTTTTTACCGGCTCTGACTTTGTGAGTTCACCCTTGGCTTGGCCTGGGGGTTCGACGACGCACGTGACTTGTGCCCTGCTGTTTTGTGCACGGTTTGACTTTCTTCGCCGGCGTAGTTGGCTTAGGGCCTTATGGCTTCTTCTGTGTCGAAGACTTGCCTCTTTTGCGGGGACTTACAGTGGCCAGACGATGCACACGACTCTTGCTTGCCGTGTTCGGGCTATTCTTCGGACGGAACGTGTGACGTTTGCGCCGCTTGGACGGAAGACCGGTGGTCGCGCATGTGGGACTTCTACAGGCGTGACCGGGCCCCTCGCCCGCTTCTGTCTCCCCGGGATCCTCCACGGGTGGACGTACTTCCCTTGGCGCTTCGGGCTCCTCTCCGCTCCGTCGTTCGGGCTGTCCGGCCCACAGGTAAGTCCCCTTCTTGTACCGTTACCTCGCAGGTCCTCCCTCCCCTCTCCGAGTCTTCGGAGCAGGGTAGGCGAGTTTCGGAGTCACGCTCCCCACGCTCTGCTTCGTTAGCGCGTGGCTTGAGCCCCATATTGTTTCCCACCCCCCGCTCTGCTTCGGGCGAGCGGTCTGGGAGAGATGAGCGTTCGTCGGCCACCCCCGGCTCTAGGTCTCCGGAGCGGGGGCGGGTGACTGAACGCAAGCATAAGAAAGAGTAAACGTGATAAGAAAAGCTCTCGCTCACGCACCGAGGCTTCGGAACGTGACTCGAGACCGTTGGTAATGCTGCCTCCCCGCTCTGTGTTTTCCGAATGGGCACGGCATGCTTCGCTTTCTTCCCCCCCCCCCCCCCCCTGCCCGCCCCGTCTCGCCTGGGCGGGCCCGGGGTGTGGTTGTCTCTCGCCCCCCATGCTCCGAGGCGTCGGAGCGGGGGTCGCGTGCACATAAATTGTCCCCTCCCCGCTTCGCTTCGCCTGAGCGGGCTTGGCGTGACCTTAGACTGTCCCCCCCCCCCCCCCCCCCCCCGTCTCGTATCGACCAGACGGGCCCGGTGTGACTTGGACCCTCGCTCCGAGGCTTCGGAGCTGGGGCAGCGGGCTCATAAATCGTCCCCTCCCCGCTCCGCCTTTCCTGAGCGGGCTTGGCGTGACCCTAGACTGTCCCCCCACCCCCCCGCCTCGTATCGACCAGGCGGGCCTGGTGTGACATCATCGCGCGTCCTCCACAGTCCGAGGCATCGGACGTGGGGCCGCGTGCCCGGTATTCGTCCCCTCCCCGCTCCGCCTTTCCTGAGCGGGCTAGGAGAGACACTTTGCGGTCCCCCCCCCCCCCCCCCCCCCCCCCGCACCGGTTCTCCCGGGCGGGCCAGGGGTGACCAGGCCACTTCCTCAGTATTCCGATCGCGGCTTTGTCACTCACGTCGGCTTCCGCGTGCGGATCCCGACTTCGAGGTGGACCGTCGCTTTGCCACGGTCCCTCTGTCGCCGCGGCGCCCCTCTTTGCGTGCGTCGCGGGCGGCTGCGTCTACCTCGCGCGCGGCAGTGCGGCGCTGTCGTAGCCGCTCGCCTCGCCCCTTTCGTCTTTTCCGCGAGAAGATCAGTTTTTGGAACCGGACGTCCTCAGCCTTCATTCGACGGACTCGGCCTCGGCGATCTTCTTGCAGGGCTCGGCGGCTGGATCTCCGTCCCGCCTTTCCGCTGTCTCGTCGGCCTCCGCCTCGTCAGACGTTGCCGGCCCATCGCTCGGATCACAGACGGTCCACGCACTGGGTGAGGCTTCCAGGCTTATCGCCAAGTACCTACCGCCCGACTTCTGTCCGCCTTAGCCTCCTCCGAAGAGACAGGCGCATGGTCGACGCGCAGAGGCAAGTCAAGCGCCGCAAGTCCCTCCCGCAGCCAGCCAGCTTCCGGGACCTCACCGATGCTTTCTCCGCCCAGCTGCGAAACGACGCTTTCGGCGACACGGGATACTTTACCGCCGCTCGATGGCCGGTGGGAATCAACTTAAGCTTCCGCCAGGCCTGGTACGCTGGACACTCCCAAGCCTTCGCCGTACCTCTTCCAGCGGTGGATGCGGCGGCCTCAGTACAGGCGGGCGGCCGCAGACTCGTCCAGAACTCGTGGCCTCGGCCTCTCGACAGGATCGCCTCCTTCGCGCGGAACTCGCTGGCGTGCTCGGGATTTTTGGAACTGGCTACCCAGGCAGCCCTGCAGTGCCTACAGGATACGTGGGACCTGGAGGTTCAGTCCCCGCTTCGTGACGTGCAGTCCATCCTGATAGCGGCCAACCGGGCCGCCTACCATTCTTCCGCCAACGCCATGGCAGCAGCTGCCAATTGCGACCTCTGGAGGTGGGATACCCTTTTGCGCCTCTGCTCGGACCTTCCCTTGTCAGTGAAGACCCAGCTCCGTCAAGCCCCCTTAGGTGGTCCTCAGCTGTTCGGCGACACTTGGCACACCGTTAAGGAGTCTTCCAAGGACTTGTGGCCCAAGCCTGCATCTACCCCAGCCTCGACCCGCTTTCGCGCCCCCCGCCCGGCCGGGGGTCGTGCCCGGCGGTCTTTCAGGCCCTCCGTTCCTACAGTCGGATCTTCACGAGGTCGGGCCCGTCCATTCCAGGCTACTCAGGCCGGCCTCGCCCCTTGCCCTGCTTGGCCCCGCGGTGCCCGTAAATCGGGCCGCGGTCGGCTCATTGACTCGCCCTCCGCCCCCGCCCTCAGTACTCGGGTCTCCTGTCGGCGGGCGGCTGTCGCTCTTCAGCGATCTTTGGAGATCGCTGTTCCCGGACGACCCCTGGATTCTTTCCACCGTTACCACAGGCCTGCAACTTTCGTTCCTGTCGCCTCCGCCTCTTCGCAGATCACCCATGTGGACCCAGGAACCGCTCGACGGCACACAGGCGGACGCTCTGCGAGGGGAAGTGGCGGCCCTCCTCACCAAAGCGGCGACAGAGGTGGTTTCGCGGCAGGACTCTCCGGCGTTCTACAGCCGACTCTTTCTAGTCCCCAAACCAGGCGGCAAGTGGCGTCCAGTTATCGACAAATCAGCGCTAAACAAGTTCATTTTGGCCCCTCGCTTCAGGATGGAGACGGCCAGGACACTCCGTGCGGCCGTCCGGCCGATGGACTTTGCGATCAGCCTCGATCTGTCAGACGCCTATCTGCACGTCCCGATTCATCCGTCGTCTCGCCGGTACCTTCGGTTTGCCTTTGGGGGGATCGTCTACCAGTTCTGCGCCCTTCCTTTCGGCCTCAACATCAGTCCGTGGGTATTTACAAGACTGCTCGACGCTGTGATAGCCTACTTCCGTCAGCGCTCCTTGAGCCCGGCCTCCAATTACTTGGACGACCTTCTACTGCGCAACTTGGTTTCCGCAGCCCTCCAGATGGACAGGGATGCCCTGCTTTCCCTTCTGCGTCGTCTCGGTTTCCTACTCAATTTGGGGAAATCCGATCTTTCTCCCTCTCGACGGTTTCTACATCTGGGGATGGAATTCCTGACCGACCTCAACCTTGTCCGCCTGCCTCTGGCCAGGCGACAGAAGATCGTCGACTTAGCGACTTCGATGGGGATGGGATCCTCCTTCACCGCCAGGGTCTGGCTTCAACTCCTGGGCCTCCTCAGTGCGGCTGCGGCCCTGCTTCCCTTGGGCAGACTTTATGCTCGGCCTCTCCAGCTACATCTCCTTCTTCACTGGCGACCCTCCTCGGGCGCTCTGTCGGATCTAGTACCAGTCACGCCTCTGGCTCGTCCTCACCTCGAGAGGTGGGCGGACCTCGCTTGGCTGGCTTCGGGGGTGCCCCTACACTCCCCGCCGCCTCGGTGGTCTCTGTACAGATGCGAGCCAGGCCGGCTGGGGCGCGCACCTGTTACCGGATTTTCTCTCGGCCTCGGGCGTTTGGCCTCGGGAGCTGTTAGGGAATCACATCAACTGGCTGGAGCTGAAGGCAGTTGGGTTGGCACTCGACGTTTGGCAGGAGACCTTGGCCAATCAGGAAGTCCTCGTGCTCTCTGACAACTCGACGGTGGTGGCTTACATACAGAATCAGGGGGGCACTCACTCGCCCTCCCTTTGCATTCTACTGTACCACCTTCTCCTCTGGTGCAGGGATCGGGGCATTACTCTACGAGCCCGCCACATCCCTGGCCACCTCAACGTGATTGCGGACGCCCTGTCTCCTCGCGGACAGTTGCTCCACACGGAGTGGTCCCTACGCCCGGATATTTTTCGCCTGATCTGCTCTCACTGGGAAACGCCGCTAGTGGATCTGTTTGCCACCAGATGGAACAACCAGCTCCCGGTCTACGTCTCTCCAGTCCCGGATCCACTCGCTTGGGCAGTGGACGCGGTCGCCATCCCTTGGGACGGACTGATTGCTTACGCCTACCCCCCGTCAGTCCTCGTTCCGAACGTGCTGCGGAAGCTTCTGGGATGCTCGGCGGTCCTCCTGCTGGTGGCCCCCCTTCAACTGGACCAAGAGCTGGACCACGGACCTCCTTGCGCTTGCGACGGTCCCTCCCCTGGAGCTTCCTACCCCTCCCACGATGACGGGGGTCAGCAGCTTTTCCATCCGTGCCCGGAACGCCTCAGCCTACACGCTTGGAGGTTGTCCGGCAAGCCCTCGCCGCTAGAGGTTTCTCGGATGCTGCAGTGGCGGCAATTGCAGCAGCCCGCAGACTCTCTACAAGGAAGGTGTACGAAGGCAAGTGGAGGGTCTTTCAGACCTGGTGCTCCTCCCATGGACTCCCTCCCACTAACCTAGCCTCCCACCAACTGGCGGAGTTCTTCCTGTGGCTCTTCGACGACCAAGGCTTAGCCCCGGTCACCATCAAGGGCTACCGCGCTATGATCGCAGACACCTACCGCCACCTGAGTCTTTCGGACCCAGGCGCCTGCACGGATCTGTCGGATTTACTGGCTCATTTTGAACTCCGACGTCCGTTTTCACGTTCCTAGTACCCCGGTGGGTTCTTGCCTGGGTACTGACGTGGTTGAATACGGACCGGTTTGAACCCCTCCCCTTGGCTCGGTTCTCAGATTTGACCCGGAAAACCTGTTTCCTTCAGGCTCTCGCTACAGCGTCCCGAGTCAGCGAGCTTCACGCTCTCTCGATGCTCCCAGCCTGTTTGCAGCTTCGGTCCGACGGCTCTGCACAGCTGCTCCCCGATCCGTCCTTCCTGGCCAGGAACCGCCGCCCTGCGGCGGCCCCTCAGATGCTAACTATACGGCCCCTCCGTGGAGCGGACCTCTCCCCTGGATCGCGGCAACAGGACCCAGTGCGGGCGCTAAGGATTTACCTGTGCCACTCTAAGCCGCAGCGCCGGGGGCGCTTGCGCAGCTTCCTACCTTTGTCCGCGGGCAGACACGACATCTCAGCCCAGACCTTGTTATCCTGGCTGCGGTGGGTGATTAGGTCAGCCTACCAGGACCTCTCCCCACGCGGCGCTGAGCTCTTACAAATCCGGGTGCTTGAAGTGAGAGCAGTAGCCACCAGTCTAGCCCTGGACCGCAACTGCTCGGTCAAAGATATTGTGACAGCGGGCGGCTGGCGCTCAGACTCCACTTTCGCACGCTTCTACCTTAGAGACCTATCCGGCCAACATGACTCCCTGGCACGAGTGGGCGACTTCGCGGCCCAGCACTCCCTCCAAGCGCCGCTGGCGTCTTAGTTACGTCATAGCTGAAATCGTCGGGAGTTCTCTCTCGATGGGGCCGGCGGAGTGGTTGGGTTATGGTTTAGGTACGGCACCCTCCGCCTGTTCGCCATTCTTCCAGATAGTAATGCCATCGGTAATGTATTTTGAAAAAACAAATGAATTTTTTTTCTAAAATGTATTTTTTTGAAAAATACTTACTGATGGCATTACTCGGATGGCCCTCCCACCTGCCCCGCTTGCCTCTTGTGGCTAAGTGTGAAACTGACGAGGTCGCCCTGTGCTCGCCGGGATAGGGTAGTAAGGGGAGGCCACCCGGGGTCCTAGTGCTTGGATCCCCGGTGTCTCCTCCCCAGTTGTGTGCTACACACAACTTTCGCTGAAATCTATAGGCAATAGAGTGTATTCCAGATAGTAATGCCATCGGTAAGTATTTTTCAAAAAAATACATTTTAGAAAAAAATTCATTTTTATGCTGAATTAAAGAAGACTTCATAAACACAATCTGAGTCAGCTGGCACAGGTAATCTCATGTCTCCAAGGGACTACTACTTTCTCTTCTGATATTTTGCTCTCAAAAACCAGTAAGTTGCCACTTAACCCTTATCATTCAGAATACACCAGTGTGTGATATAAGTTTGACTAAATTAAAATAGTTCAAGGGTAGTGCCAGAATAGCTTGATGCCTCGAGGCGCCAAGCTATTCTGGCACCACCCTTGAACTGAAGCCATTGGTCTATATCTTTATCTGTAAGTACTATAATGTGGCTTGCATATGGCAGTGTATAAATTTGAAGCTTTTAGCCTCAGTATGTTATGGGTTAATGCAAACACGGGCAGTTGTGAGTATTCTGAATGGGACGTAACTCCCTAGTGCTGCAGCTGCCTGTACTGTAAATGATACCGGTGGCTGCATGTACTAGAGTTGGGGGGGAGGGGGGAGGGGGGGTGGGGGGCATAATGTTTGTTGGCTTCATCTGTGTCTTATTTGTGTGTGTTGATACATTTTATTTCAGGGAACTATTTAAGAGCATCAAGAAGTGGATACCTTGGTACACAATCCTACTGGCTCTGTCTTGCACTGCCTTCGCTTACGTCGTCGTCGTCATGGTGCGTATGCTCGCTGGAAACACGCAGGTTTTTTGTTTAAACGCCCCTAACCCATTTAACCCCACGACCACATTTCCCAAAGTTTGGAAGCGTCGCCCAACGGCTGTGTACCAGTCATAGGAGCTGGGTTGACCATGATAATTGACGGGTAGTGCCAGATTAGCTTGGCGCCTGAAGTCGCTAAGCTAATCTGGCACTACCCGAGAATTATCATGGTCAACCCATCTCCTGCTGTAGTATGGTGGAGCGAAATGGTTTAAGACAACATTTAGTACATTTGACCCTGATTGTGTGAAACCACGTCCTGTACACCATTCTCAACACTGAGCACAGAAAGGTTAAGTGATGGCCACAAGCACCCCACATCAACTTTAATTCCCTGCTGTGGCCGAACTACTGCTCTGATTTTAAAAATTCATTCTGTTTACTGATTCTGTTGTGTTAAAGTGGACTACAGAGCATGTCCTTATGCTGTGTTGATTTTAAGTCCTCTTTTTAAAAAGACCCCCACCCGGGTCTGCACTGGGGGACTTGGGTGGGGTTAGGTATTTTTTAGTTCCCAGGGTCACCCTGGTCAGCCCCACAGGGTGGGTTTTTCTCTCTATTCTGGGGCATGTGTTTCTGTCTACCCTTTGTCCATTCACCTGTATTTGCCTTTTTAAAACTCTCCCTACTGTCTGCACTGCCTGTAGCTCTTGATATTGGATGTGTGTTGCTAAATGGTCTTAGCTTTATTTATGCCCCATGTTGTAGGTTTATTTAATGTATTTGACCGGCTGGCGACATACATTCAATTTTCTGTTTAGTTTTTTTTCACAAGCAGTGCAGGCACGTCCTGAGAAAGCCTTGTTGCTGTCGGGACGTTAAGCAATGTACAATCAATCAATCAATCTTTTTAAAAAGAAATCTCTCTCATATATATGGGTGACAGCCTTCAGTCCTGGAGACTGATTCAGCTTTTACAGAATCCCAGAAAGCCAAATTTCAGATTTTTGGTTCAGACAGAACACAGTCCTTCAGTGAGACTGTTGCATTTACAAGAGGCATGAGAATTTATGTCTCTTGCTGGTTGCGGATTATGGGGCATAGTTAGTCTGCGGGCCGTTTTCAGTCATTTCAACTTTTTGTGATGCAGTTGCTGTCATTGTGTCACGTGTGCCACGGACACCAGCTGTACATCCACCCTGTTCACCTTGTCCTGTGCGTCCTGTCCTTGGCCGCGTGCGTGGCCTTCACAATTCTCCTTGACAACCAGTGGCACGAACAGTGGAGGACAGTCTACTTCTCACTACAGGTCAGCAGAATTTGAAGAAACTACTGGCATATAACTTATTGTATTCAGTCAGAGTTTAACCCTTTTAGCCCCGGATCCCTACAGCAGGAGATAGCTTGACCATGATAATTCAAGGGTAGTGCCAGATTAGCTTGGCGCCTTCAGGCACCAAGCTAATCTGGCACTACCCTTGAATTATCATGGTCAGACCATCTCCTGCAAGTGCAACTGGTACATAGTCATTAGGCAACACCTCCAAAATTTGAGAAATGGGACCTTGGGGCTAAAAGGATTAACAGGTCTCTCTCCCCGAAACTCCACCTACCACCTGGACTGTTGTACTTATCCAGAAAAGGCACTTACCTGTTCCTCATAAATAAAAAGTAAGAAAAAGAAATAAAATTAGATTACAGGCATGGGAATTGTCCGCCTAAAGGCAAATTTCCGCTGAAATGATTTGCTCAGCCGCCAAAAAAAAAAAAAATGTCCGCCGAAAAAAAAAATTGGGGTGCAAAAAGTAACTGAGCACCGGTCATTATACACTGCGAGGCCGCATTGGTTCAAGTGATATGCCGCCCGCTAGAGTTACGCGTCACCTATTGTGGCTTTAACGCAGTCGTTACTTTACCGTGCAAGCGGGCAATACAACACTGAATGCACCGTTTTGATGCTCGCTTACCGTCTCGCACACTGTACGTGTGGGGAAAATGGCGGCATCACGAGTTGTTGAAGATTGAAAATGGCAGTGAGAAAGGATATCGTTCAAGACAGAGTGCTGTTTATTTAGTGTGCACCTGATCATCCGGTAAGTGCACACCATCCCCCCCCCCCCCCCCCCCCCCCCCCCCCTCCGCCCGTCGTTTGATTTTTTCCCCCCTCCGCCCGTCGTTTGATTTTTGGGCCGCTGAAATGAAGGATTGATATTTTTGGTCGCTGAAATGAAGGACCACGCTGGAAATTTCAGACTTTTTTCACTTTTCTAATTACCATGCCTGAGATTAGTAGGAGGATGATGATGATGAAACTTTATTACATAACGGTAGAAGTTTTGACAGATACAAATACGTCATTTTTCAAACTTGCCGTTTCTAACGTTCTACAACATGAAATATAATGAAGACGAACAAAAAATATTTAACGCAAACAAAAAACATAACTAAATAAGTACAGACACACGCAGTACAGAAAATGATACTACTAAGGTAGCAATAAACAAATACAAAAAAGGAAGTAACACTCTTCAGCACAAATTACATAGGAGAAAAATCATAGCACAGCAAAAACAAGCTCAAAGTACCAAGAATCAAACATACATACACACACCTTTACAGCCGTGTAAATGCACGCACTAACATATATACATTTACATAACCTTTCATCAGAATGACGGGATAAAAATAATATATCTAAGCAGTTTCCATCAGGTATATGTGTAGTTTTGTTTTAAAACTCACTCCACCCGGATCACCGCGATCCCGGTGATGGCCTGCACAACGCTTGCACACTGATCACCGCGATCGCGGGTTGTGAAGTTGGCCGCCTTCTACAAGAACTGGGGATTACTGAATACGAAACTAACCTGCCTAGTGTGCAGCTCTGTTTTCGTACAATGACCCTCATTCCTATTTTTATCACTAGGCCTCACAGTTACTGAAGTAGAGCGTGCTTTTCGAACATACTAGCTTTGCTTACATTTGCGAAACAACATGGCGTTTCTGTGTGCTTCACTCACCACAAGAGCGCAAAGTAATCGTCAATTTACTGTCAGAGAAGTGATAGAAATCATCCAGATTGAGGATTCTGATGCAGAAGAGGCTGCTGAAGACAGTGATAGCGATTTTGAAACAGCAGAGAGTGAGAAGAATGCATCTGATTGAACTGTTCGGTGGGTCACAAGTGAACTGATAACCGATTACACTTGGAAGTGCAGTGTGAAAAATAAGTGGTATCTTTCCTATGCTCCAGAATATACATTTTTGGGGTTAGTAACTCAAAATTTTGTATATGCATGCACCCATTTACTAATCAACTAACCTGAAAATTGTATTTACATTTGTCAGAAAGTTTTTTTTTTATGATTTTTTTTCTAACCCATCGAAACAGCCAGTATACAGAGCATTGCTAACGAAAAAACAGCCAGTGCTGATTGAGTTAAAGGAGGAAAGATGGGTTAGTGTTTTTAAATGTTGAGGAAGTGAATTCCATAAAAGTGGTCCCGAAAAGGCTAGGCTTGATTTGAATAAGTCAATGCGAGGTAGTGGTAATCGAAGAGTACTGTTCCTCGAGGACCTTTCACACTGTCGTGGAGTAAATTTAGCTGTTAGATACTGTGGAGCTTTCTTGTGGAGAATTTTAAACATATGCACTTGTTGTAAACGAGTTGTTGACGAAGGCCAAGAAGTTTGAGATTTTGCAGTTTTACAGCGGTAGGAATGGGTCTTATATCTACATGTTTAATGGCTCTTTTGTATAGTGAATTTAGTTTTTTGATATGCACATCACCGCTACCATCCCAAACAGTGGAGATGTAATCAACATGAGATTTAATGTGTGCATGAAAAAACATTTTTCGTGTATTTATGTCACTCACACTTCTCAATTGTGATAAAAGAAAAATATTTTTTGATATTTTCTTACATATATTAGTCACATGTTTCTCCCAACTTAGTTGCTCATCTATACATATTCCAAGGAAGTTGCGTTCATGAACTTGTTCAATAGGTTGGCAATTAAGACTGAGCTTTAGTGAAGGGGGGTGAAGTTGATGTTTTTGTCATGAGGTGATTAACATGCTCTTCGTCTTATCAGGATGTAGTACCATGTGGTTTTTACAGCACCAATCAGAAACTTCGTCAAGACTGGATTGTAAACGACGACTAATATCATGACTGTTCTTACCAGGAACGTGAAGGCTTGTGTCGTCCGCAAAGAGATTACAATTAACGTTAGGGTCGGAAATATGTAAAGGAAGGTCATTTATGAAAAGTAAAAATAGGAGGGGTCCTAGAATTGATCCTTGAGGAACTCCAAATTTAACATGGCCTTGCCTAGAGTACTGACCATGGACGTATACTTTTTGCTTTCGGTCTTCCAAATAGGATCTGAGAAAAGTTATTGTAGTTTCGTCCATGTGGTATATTGTAAGCTTATGTAAGAGGAAACTATATCAGACTATCGCTTTCTTTTAGGTTTCACTTTTAGTTCGCCTTCATCCAATTTCCTTTAACCCATTGCATCCTGAGGATGGATTTTAAAAAAAATGTATTGTCTTATGAAGGTTTTATTACAGATTAGAAGAAAGATCCACCATTGTAGTTAAAGGGTGGTGCCAGAATAGCTTGGCGCCTCAGGCGCTAAGCTATTCTGGCACCACCCTTGAACTGTCATAGCCAAATTTATATCAAGCAATTGTGTGTCAGGATGAAAAGGGTTAATAGTGTGTGGAGACATATGCAGATATTTGTTGTATGTATACATTTGACTTTCAAAGTTGTCTGCTTCCCGAATAATTGAATCGTGACAATATGTGAATTGTTTTTAACCTTTGGCTGTCAGTAGCAGTTTTTGTCACGATGATTCCTACAGGAATCATCGTGACAAAAACCGCAACCGACAGCCGGAGGATTAACTATGCTTTGAACTCAGGATCTGCCCAAAGGGAAGTAATAGTATACTCCATTACTTCTTTGTGATGTTTGTCACAGGTTTGGCATGCACTTACATCTGGACGTCTACCGTGAGTGTGATATCATTCGTCCTTTGTGGTTTTTTTCCAGATGATGGGACCATTTTTGCACATAGGGGCTGTGGTCATCATGACGGCGCTCATGTGGATCATATCAAACAGCTGGTACAAACTCTCACACATAGGTAACAGTCGGTTCTACACCTTGGGATTTTATGCTGTTGCAAAGTTGCAGCCTAGCCTGATTGCAACATCCTCACAACATGGTCGCCATGTTGTGTTGTGAACACTGATCAGCTGCAACACACTTTAAAATAGCCTAGAGAGGCCTTGCAACTTATTTGGATTTGTTGCACGTATGTCTCAATCAAGCATTCTTGCAACAAAAATCTCTACATGTGTAAAGATCTTAACGTTTTGGAGTGTAAGATGTTGCCAATTTTGTACTTCATTTACTTATTTTTTATTCAGCTCATTCACGCTGGCTTTCACAATATAGGAGTCATCAGTGTTATCAGCCATGATAGTTAACTCCCGAAGTCCTGCCGTTGAAATTTTTAAATTTTGGAGATGTCCTATGAGGACTATGTCATATTTTGGAGACACATCGACCATGATAGTTCAAGGGTGATGTCAGAATAGCTTGGCGCCTGTAGGCGCCAAGCTATTCTGGCACCACCCTTGAACTATACTTTTCAGGGATTTATGGGTTAACTCATTCGAGACGTCCCACCTCCAGATACACAGCTTATGCCGTGAATCCGGAGGCGGCACGTCTTGAATGAGTTACAGGGTTGTGCCAGATTAGCTTGGTGCCTTCTCAAGGGTTTGGATCTTTGGATCACATTTAGTTCTGACGCACAGCAGCACGAGATGGGGCCAACCATGATAATTCATGAGTAGTGCCAGATCAGCTTGGCGATATCTGGCGCTCAGCTAATCTGGCACTGCCCTTGTATTATCATGGTCAAGATATCTCGTTCAAATGGTACATGGTTGTTGGGGAAAATGAGGCCTTAGGTTTAAATGGATTAATGCTTGACAGCGGTGGTATCTATTTGGTTCATCTACTTCTGTTCAGATGTCTGTTTGGATGTGAAGTATCATCGTTGATGTTGTTGTTTTAGTATTACAGTTGTTGCTGATGATAGTGGTGATTGTGTAGATGTTTTTGCGAAATGTAAATTTTGTAATTTGCTGTGATTTTTGTTTCAGCATTACAGTTGTTTTGGCTGGTGGTGATTATAGCAGTGATGGTGGGTCTCTACATATCTCCACTGTACATTTTTTGTGCGTGCCTGACATCCAGCTCAAAACTGCCGCCCAAACCACAAATCTTTGCTCATAGAGGGGCAGAAGGGGTGAGTGATAGTTTTAACCCTTTTAACCCTGAGTCCCTACAGCAGGAGATTGATTGACCATGATAATTCAAGGGTAGTGCCAGATTAGCTTGGCGCCTTCAGGCGCCAAGCTAATCTGGCACTACCCTTGAATTATTATGGTCAATCCATCTCTTGCAAGTGTACATAGTCATTAGGCAACACCTCCAAAATTTGAGAAGTGGGTCCTTGGGGCTTAAAGGGTTAAATTTTAGTGTGGCAGGGGACCTAAGCAGTGGTCATACTGTTAGTTTTGTTTGCTCTTTTTTTTGTTGATGTGTTATTCTGCGTGTTTAACCCAGTTAACCTTGACACACTGCAGCAAGAGATGGATTGACCATAATAATTCAAGTGTATGGTCAGATTAGCTTTCCGTCTGATGGAGCCAGGCTAATCTGGCAATACCCATAAATTGACATGGTCAGTCCATTTCCAACAGCTGGTACATAGTCATTTACTCCAAAATTTGGCCATGGAGTTTGATGGGTTAATTTGTGCTTTGACCTCATTGCTGCCATTGATAGATTCGTTTCTAAAAACCTTTGTTAATTCAACACGGTACATGGACACAAAGTGGCATGAGCAAGAGACATAGATCCGCATGGGCCCCATGCAACTGCAGGAGCACATGAGGATCTATGTCTCTTGTCCTTGGATCATGGTCAGTTTTTCTCAGTAGAGAGTTGACAGTATCAATTTTGCTTTCAGGTTGCCCCAGAAAACACTGTGATAGCTTTTGAGAAAGGTGTGAGCTACGGGGTCTATGGACTGGAAAGTGACGTTAGAATCAGGTAAGCTGCTCAGGACTGCTGCACTTGTAGTGATAAAGCAGTTAAATAAGCATGGGTGACAGTCTTCAGTCCTGGAGACTAATTCAGCTTTTGCAAAATTCCAGAGCTGAATTTCAGGCTTTTTTTCAGACAGAAGTCTCTCAGTCATCCTGTTCCATCTGCAAGAGGCACAAATTCTCATGAGCCCCTGCAGAAACAGGGGCTTATGAAAATTTATGTCTCTTGCTGGCCATGGATAATGGGGCATAGATAGTCCTTGGACTGATTTCAGTCATTGCAATCACCCATGAATAACAAGATGAGGATTTCATCCCAAAGTCTACCGTATTGTTTGGAGCTCAGATGCGTTTATCTTTTAGGAACATTCAGAGTTGTTCATATTTTTAGGTTTTTAATGCTGATAGATTTCCCTCCTCTCTAAACCAACCTCTGATCAACACACACGTTGGCGCACACAAATACCCCACACCCGAGACAAACTGTAGGCTTATGTAAATACCATATATGAAAAATCATGCGATTATTAATGAGAAGATTGTTTTTTTTTGTTGTAAATAAGATTCAATTGTTTTAAGATTAACGAATTAATCACAAAAACATGAAAATATATATTTAAAAAAAAAATTAATTATCACTCAAAATGTTCTAGAGGTACAATGTTGGTTTATGGACTCATTCAATATCTCCCTTTTATCTAGCTACAGTGGAGTCCAGTTAACACGAACTCGCTTTACACGAATTTCCGGTTAACACGAACCGTTTTTGCGTTCCCGGTCAACGGCCTTATTCTGTATTAAAATTTCACTGATAACACGAAATGCTTAACACAAAATTTTGCTTTACACGAAGCTGGTTTCGGTTCCCAACCAGGGCAATTTCACTTTTATTCACCTGTTTAACATGAACACAGATTCCATTCACCGAAAACCAATTCACGTGTCGCTCTCGCGCTGTAGTACATGACGGATCAGAGCAAACTCTAGTCTGTGATTGGCTGAATAGCCTTCGGCTGTTGTAATCCGTCTTCTCATTGGCTAGCGTTTCTGAACTGTATTCATGTTGTTTGCATCATTCGTGTACCAACACAACCCTTTTACCGATGCGGGATTGTACTTCAGCTTGTGTTGCTTTTACCTGATGGATTGTAACTTACTATGGATTTGACCTGATGGATTTTACATTAAATACGCAAGCTGAACACGTTTCCTTGTGTTTTCCTAGCAAGCTGAAGGTATGCATATAAAGTACGACCCGTACGATAATGTGCACTTTTAACCTCGTACTCATTCACGCACACATCTCTTACACACTTTCTCCTTTAGGGCGTGATCAATTTTGAGGCCATATTGGTTAACACGAAATACGTTTAACACGAAGTGATTTTCTGTGTCCCCAGAAATTCATGTTATGCGGACTCCACTGTATCTGCAAAATATCTAGTAAAAATAAGAAAAATTATAAACTCGGTGTGGATCAACCATTTGTTTTTTCAAAATACATTACCGATGGCATTACTATCTGGGAATACACTCTATTGCCTATAGATTTCAGCAAAAATTGTGTGTAGCACACAACTGGGGAGGAGACACCGGGGATCCAAGCACTATGACCCCGGGTGGCCTCCCCTTACTACCCTATCCGGGCGAGCACAGGGCGACCTCGTCAGTTTCACTCATAGCTCGACCGGGGACGGTCGAGTTTTTGCCTTTCTCCGTTCTACGGGTTTCAGTGGTTTTTGACTTTGGGCTTGAATTGGAGTCTTCGATTCAGCCCTGGACTCACTACATTCGTGGTTTTTCCTTTGGCAATTGGACTCATTGTGACCTGTGCGCCGACCGGTTTTACCGGCTCTGACTTTGTGAGTTCACCCTTGGCTTGGCCTTGGGGTTCGACGACGCACGTGTCTTGTGCCCGGCTGTTTTGTGCACGGTTGACTTTCTTCGCCGGCGTATCTGGGTTTAGGGCCTTATGGCTTCTTCTGTGTCGAAGACTTGCCGCCGTGCGGGGACTTCCAGTGGCCGGATGATGCACACGACTCTTGCTTGCCGTGTTCGGGCTGTGCTTCGGACGGAACGTGTGACGGTGGCGCCGCTTGGACGGAAGACCGGTGTTCGCGCAGGTGGGACTTCTTCAGGCGTGACCGGTCCCCTCGCCCGCTTCGGTCTCCACGGGATCCTCCACGGGTGGACGTACTTCCCTCGGCGCATCGGGCTTTCCAGCCCACAGGTAAGTCCCCTTCTTGTACCGTTACCTCGCAGGTTCTCCCTCCCCTCTCCGAGTCTTCGGAGCAGGGTAGGCGAGTTTCGGAGTCACGCTCCCCACGCTCTGCTTCGTTAGCGCGTGGCTTGAGCCCATTTTGGTTCCCACCCCCACGCTCTGCTTCGGGCGAGCGGTCTGGGAGAGGTGAGCGTTCGTCAGCCACCCCCGGCTCTAGGTCTCCGGAGCGGGGACGGGTGACGGAACGCAAGCATAAGAAAGAGAGTACACGTGATAAGAAATGCTCTCGCTCACGCACCGAGGCTTCGGAACGTGACGAGGCCGTTAGTAATGCTGCCTCCCCACTCTGTCTTTTCCGAACGGGCAAGGCATGCTTCGCTTTCTTCCCCCCCCCCCCGCCCGCCCCGTCTCGCCTGGGCGGGCCCGGGGTGTGGTTGACTCTCGCCCCCCACGCTCCGAGGAGTCGGAGCGGGGGTCGCGTGCACATAATGGTCCCCTCCCCGCTTCGCTTCGCCTGAGCGGGCTTGGCGTGACCGCAGACTGTCCCCCCCCCCCCGTCTCGTATCGACCGGACGGGCCCGGTGTGACTTGGACCCTCGCCCCCCCCCCCCCCCCCCCCCCTCGCTCCGAGGCTTCGGAGCTGGGGCAGCGGGCTCATAAATCGTCCCCTCCCCGCTCCGCCTTTCCTGAGCGGGCTTGGCGTGACCCTGGACTGTCCCCCCCCCGCCTCGTATCGACCAGGCGGGCCCGGTGTGACATCGCGCGTCCTCCACGGTCCGACACATCGGACGGGGGGCCGCGTGCCCGCTATTTGTCCCCTCCCCGCTCCGCCTTTCCTGAGCGGGCTAGGGGAGACTATTGGCGGTCCCCCCCCCCCCCCCCTCGCACCGGTTCTCCCGGGCGGGCCAGGGGTGACCAGGCCACTTCCTCGGTATTCCGATCGCGGTTTGTCGCTCACGTCGGCTGCCGCGTGCGGATCCCGACTTCGAGGTGGACCGTCGCTTTGCCACGGTCCCTCCGTCGCCGCGGCGCGCCTCTTTGCGTGCGTCGCGGGCGGCTGCGTCTACCTCGCGCGCGGCGGTGCGGCGCTCTCGTAGCCGCTTGCCCCTTTCGTCTTTGCCGCGAGAAGATCAGTTTTGGAACGGACGTCCTCAGCCTTCATCCGTCGGACTCGGCCTCGGCGATCTTCTTGCAGGACTAGGCGGCGGGTTCTCCTTCCCGCCTTTTCCGCTGTCGCGTCGGCCTCCGCCTCGTCAGACGTTGCCGGCCCTTCGCTCGGATCACAGACGGTCCACGCTCTGGGTGAGGCTTCAAGGCTTATCGCCAAGTCCCTACCGCCCGACGTCGGTCCGCCTTCGCCTCCTCCGAAGAGTCAGGCTTCGGCCATGGTCGACGCGCAGAGGCAAGTCCAGCGCCGCAAGTCCCTCCCGCAAGCCGGCTTCCGGGACCTCACCGATGCTTCTCCGCCCAGCTGCGTAACGACGCTTTCGGCG
Source organism: Semisulcospira habei (assembly GCA_036245525.1). NCBI lineage: Eukaryota > Metazoa > Mollusca > Gastropoda > Semisulcospiridae > Semisulcospira > Semisulcospira habei. The sequence continues at coordinate 17,001,610 of BTPG01000007.1, read as the reverse complement.
ACACGGGATACTTTACCGCCGCTCGATCGCCGGTGGGAATCAACTTAAGCTTCCGCCAGGCCTAGTACGCTGGACACTCCCAAGCCTTCGCCATACCTTTTCCAGCGGTGGATGTGGCGGCCTTACTACAGGCGGGCGGCCGCAGGCTCGTCCAGAACTCGTGGCCTCGGCCTCTCGACAGGATCGCCTCCTTAGCGCGGAACTCGCTGGCGTGCTCGGGTTTAGAACTGGCTACCCAGGCAGCACTGCAGTGCCTACAGGATACGTGGGACCTGGAGGCTCAGTCCCCGCTTCGTGACGTGCAGTCCATCCTGATAGCGGCCAACCGGTCCGCCTACCATTCTTCCGCCACCGCCAGGGCAGCAGCTGCCAAATGCGACCTCTGGAGGAGGGATACCCTTTTGCGCCTCTGCTCGGACCTTCCCTTGTCAGTGAAGATCCAGCTCCGTCAAGCCCCCTTAGGTGGTCCTCAGCTGTTCGGCGACACTTGGCACACCTTTAAGGAATCTTCCAAGGACTTGTGGCCCAAGCCTGCATCTAACCCAGCCTCGACCCGCTTTCGCGCCCCCCCGCACGGCGGGGGTCGTGCCCAGCGGTCTTTCAGGCCCTCCTTTCCTACAGTCGGATCTTCACGAGGTCGGGCCCGTCCATTCCAGGCTACTCAGGCCGGCCCCGCCCCTCGCCCTGCTTGGCCCCGCGGTGCCCGTAGATCGGGCCGCGGTCGGGCTCATTGACTCGCCCCCGCCTCCGCCCCCGCCTCAGTAATCGAGCCTCCCGTCGGCGGGCGGCCGTCGCTCTTCAGCGATCTTGGAGATCGCTCTTCCTGGACGACCCCTGGATTCTTTCCACCGTTACCGCAGGCCTGCAACTTCGTTCCTGTCGCCTCCGCCTCTTCGCAGAGCACCCATGTGGACCCAGGAACCGCTCGACGGCACACAGGCGGACGCTCTGCGCGGGGAAGTGGCGACCCTCCTCACCAAAGCGGCGACAGAGGTGGTTTCGCGGCAGGACTCTCCGGCGTTCTACAGCCGACTCTTCTAGCTCCCAAACCAGGCGGCAAGTGGCGTCCAGTTATCGACCTATCAGCTTGGCACCTCGATTCAGGATGGAGACGGCCAGGACACTCCGTGCGGCCCTCCGGCCGATGGACTTTGCGTTCAGCCTCGATCTGTCAGACGCCTATCTGCACGTCCCGATTCATCCGTCGTTTCGCCGGTACCTTCGGTTTGACTTGGGGGGGATCGTCTACCAGTTCGGCGCCCTTCCGTTCGGCCTCAACATCAGTCCGTGGGTGTTTACAAGACTGCTCGACGCCGTGATAGCCTATTTCCGTCAGCGCTCCTGGAGCCCGGCCTCCAATTTCTTGGACGACCTTCTACTGCGCAACTTGGTTTCCGCAGCCCTCCAGACGGACAGGGATGCCCGGCTTCCCTTCTGCGTCGTCTAGGTTTCCTACTCCATTGGGGAAATCCGATCTTCTCCCTCTCGACGTTCTACATCTGGGGATGGAATTCCTGACCGACCTCAACCTTGCCCGCCTGCCTCTGGCCAGGCGACAGAAGATCGTCGACTTAGCGATTCGATGGGGATGGGATCCTCCTTCACCGCCAGGGTCTGGCTTCAACTCCTGGGCCTCCTCAGTGCGGCTGCAGACCTGCTTCCCTTGGGCAGACTTTATGCTCGGCCTCTCCAGCTACGTCTCCTTCTTCACTGGCGACCCTCGGGCGCTCTGTTGGATCTAGTACCTGTCACGCCTCTGGCTCGTCCTCACCTCGAGAGGTGGGCGGACCTCGCTTGGCTGGCTTCGGGGGTGCCCTACACTCCCCGCCGCCTCGGTGGTCTCTCTGTACAGAGGCGAACCAGGCCGGCTGGGGCGCGCACCTGTTACCGGACTTCTCTCGGCCTCGGGTGTTGGCTTCGGGAGCTGTTCGGGAATCACGTCAACTGGCTGGAGCTGAAGGCAGTTGGGTTGGCATTCGACGTTTGGCAGGAGACCTTGGCCAATCAGGAAGTCCTCGGGCTCTCCGACAACTCGACGGTGGTGGCTTACATACAGAATCAGGGTGGCACTCACTCGCCCTCCCTTTGCATTCTTCGGTACCACCTTCTCCTCTGGTGCAGGGATCGAGGCATTGCCCTACGAGCCCGCCACATCCCTGGCCACCTCAACGTGATGGCGGACGCCCTCTCTCGTCGCGGACAGTTGCTCCACTCGGAGCGGTCCCTATGCCCGGATATTTTTCGCCTGCTCTGCTCTCACTGGAAAACGCCGCTAGTGGATCTGTTTGCCACCAGATGAAACAGCCAGCTCCCGGTCTACGTCTCGCCAGTCCTGGATCCACTCGCTTGGGCAGTGGACGCGCTCCCCATTCCTTGGGTCGGCCTGATTGCTTACGCCTACCCCCTGTCAGTCCTCGTTCCGAAGGTACGGCGGAAGCTTCTGGGATGCTCGGCGGTCCTCCTGCTGGTGGCCCCCTTCAACTGGACCAAGAGCTGGACCACGGACCTCCTCGCGCTTGCGACGGACCCTCCTCTGGAGCTTCCTACCCCTTCCACGATGCTCAAGCAGCCCCGTCAGCGGCTTTTTCATCCGTGCCCCGAACGCCTCCGCCTACACGCTTGGAGGTTGTCCGGCACGCCCGCGCCGCTAGAGGTTCTCGGATGCGGCAGTGGCGGCAATTGCATCAGCCCGCAGACTCTCTACAAGGAAGGTGTACGAAGGCAAGTGGAGGGTCCTTCCGACCTGGTGCACCTCCCATGGGCTCCCTCCCACTAACCTAGCCTCCCACCAACTGGCGGAGTTCTTCCTGTGGCTCTTCGACGACCGGGGCTTAGCCCCGGTCGCCATCAAGGGCTACCGCGCTATGATCGCGGACATCTACCGTCACCGGTGTCTTCCGGACCCAGGCGCCTGCAAGGATCTGTCGACTTTCTGGCTCACTTTGAACTCCGACGTCCGGTTTCACATTCCCTAGTACCCCGGTGTGATCTTGCCTGGGTACTGACGTGGTTGAATACAGACCGGTTGAGCCCCTCCCCTTGGCTCGGTTCTCAGACTTGACCCGGAAAACCTGTTCCTTCTGGCTCTCGTTACAGCGTCCCGAGTCAGCGAGCTTCACGCGCTCTCGATGCTCCCAGCCTGTTTGCGGTTCGTTCCGACGGCTCTGCGCAAAGGCTCTCCGATCCGTCCTTCCTGGCCAAGAACCGCCGCCCGCGGCGGCTCCTCAGGTGCTAACGATACGGCCCCTCCGTGGAGCGGACCTCTCCCCTGGATCGCGGCAACAGGACCCAGTGCGGGCGCTAATGATTTACCTGCGCCGCTCTCAGCCGCAGCGCCGGGGGCGCTCGCGCCTCTTCTTACCTTGTCCGCGGGCAGACGCCACATCTCGGCCCAGATCGTGTCATCCTGGCTGCGGTGGGTGATTAGGTCAGACTACCTAGACCTCTCCCCACGCGGCGCTGAGCCTTTACAAATCCGGGCGCATGAAGTGAGAGCAGTAGCCGCCAGTCTAGCCCTGGACCGCAACTGCTCGGTCAAAGATATTGTGGCAGCGGGTGGCTGGCGCTCAGACTCCACTTTCGCACGCTTCTACCTTAAGAGACCTATCCGGCCGACGTGACTCCCTGGCACGGGTGGGCGACATCTCCGCGGCCCAGCACTCCCTCCGAGCGCTGCTGGCGTCTTAGGCACATCATAGCTGAAATCGTCGGGAGTTCTCTCTCGAGGGGGCCGGCGGAGTGGTTGGGTTATGGTTAGATACGGCACCCTCCGCCTGTTCGCCATTCTCCCAGATAGTAATGCCATCGGTAATGTATTTTGAAAAAACAAATGAATTTTTTTTCTAAAATGTATTTTTTTGAAAAATACTTACCGATGGCATTACTCGGATGGCCCTCCCGCCTGCCCCGCTTGCCTTTTGTGGCTATGTGTGAAACTGACGAGGTCGCCCTGTGCTCGCCGGGATAGGGTAGTAAGGGGAGGCCACCCGGGGTCATAGTGCTTGGATCCCCGGTGTCGCCTCCCCAGTTGTGTGCTACACACAATTTTTGCTGAACTCTATAGGCAATAGAGTGTATTCCCAGATAGTAATGCCATCGGTAAGTATTTTTCAAAAAAATACATTTTAGAAAAAAAATTCATTTTTTATGGAACTGCCATTTTCTCGCTAATGAGCATCTTAATAAAAAATTACAAAAAAATGTCTCGAGATTATTCTTTTTTGGTACAATATCATACAATTTCAAGCTTGTCCGTCCTCAAATGCGGGCTCTAGTCGCTGTCATATACACACACACACACATCTGGCGCTTTGGCGCCAAAAAGACGTTCTCTAGGAAGTTTTTTTTTATCTTGTTACTTCTTTGCCAGAATTTCTGCTCCACGCACCAAACACGCCATGTGCATGCTCCTGAATGTGCTCTGACCAGCCCCATTTTAAAGTCTACCGTATTTTCATTACAGTAGACAAAAAAGGGGAAACGTAAACTTAAAAGACAGTAAAATTGTTATCATGGTAATTCTTCTTATGTGCCTTATGATAAACATTGTCTAAATGAAGGTTGGATAAAGCATACTTCTTATATAACAACACACTTTCAGCTTTCTCAAATGCACTCTTTCTGTGAATGTAGCTTATGACAAACTTCAGATATACGTTCAGATTTGGTATCCTGGCATTTTGTTTACTCTTAAACTCCTCAAGAATGGAAGTTATTTATTTCTGGAAGTTTAAGAGTTAATTGAAAGTTTACTGTATTTACAGTGTAAAAAAAAAAAATTTATGTCGGCGATCACTGCCCATTTTTCCTGCTGAAATAATGTGAATTTAGATAACATGCTTTTGCTATTTTTTTTAGATTTCTGTTTTATCTGTTCTGTTTTATAGATCTGTTTGATTTTAGTACATTGTCAGTATTTGGTATATTTATGAAGCAGTGTTATGCACAATCTAACCCATTGCATCCTGAGGCTGATTTTTTGACTATTGCTTATTGTCTTATGAAGGCTACATGATAGATTTAAGAAAGATCCACCACTTTAATTCAAGGGTGGTGCCAAAATAGCTTGGTGCCACAGGCGCCAAGCTATTCTGGCATCACCCTTGAACTATCATAGTCAAGGTTATGTAAAGTATCAGTATGAAAAGGCCAAGATCTGCAGAAGATCTCTTTGACAACTTGCTGATGTGCTCTTGTGTTTTAGCTATGATGGCATTCCATTTATAATGCATGATTCTACACTGCGACGAACGACCAACGTCGTGGATGTATTTCCTGAGCGGGCCGATGAAGATTGCTCACAGTTCAACATATTAGACCTGCAAATGCTCAACGCTGGCAACTGGTTTATTGAGGTGCGTTTACTGATTTTGCTTGAAGAACGCTATGTATGTCTCTCTCTCTCTCTCTCTCTCTCTCTCTCTCTGATTTGCTTGTGTGCTGATCTGTGATTTTGGACTTATATGGCTGTAGGATGAAGCTTAACGATCACTTAGTTATTTTAATTTGATACATGTCAGGTGTGTTGAGAATTGATGTCAATAAAGATAGGACACTTTTTAAATATTTCAGACGGACCCATTTGGGACAGCATCAGGCTTGTCGGACACAGAGCGAGAGATGTATAGAAACCAGACCATCCCCACTTTAACCCAGTTCCTGGACATTGCCAGAAACGCCAACATGGCGCTGATGTTTGACGTCCGAATACCTCCTGTACACCACCCGTACTTCAACAAGATGGTGCAGATAGTCTTAGACGTCGTCAGAGATTCAGGGTTCAACACATCCAAGGTGTGCTTTCTGCAGCGCTGTGCTAGAGCGTACAATGTGTATGAATGATACAGTTAACCCATTTGGCCCAACGGCCGTTTGTTTCTTCAAAAACATTACCGATGACATGACTTTATGGAAGTGTCTACTACTTACTCGATTCTAGCCTAAGAACACGTTGTGTTACCACACAACCCGGGAGGCACTCGGGGAACCCCGAGGGGGGCCGAGAGTTGTCTCCCGTTACTGCCCATCTGGTTCCGAGTCACGGTGTGACTAATCAGTCAGTCTACTTAGGCTGACGCTGTTCAGACGTGTTGCTCTAGCCTACGGACTTTGGGAATTTCGACCGGTTCGCCGGTCTTCCGGACTTTGGCTTCTTTATCTACTATTTCGTCGGCCCTGCCTGTGCCACGGCGTGGCTCTGTCGTCCCCTCATTGTTGGCTGCTGCCCTCTTCGGCCACTTGAGTGCCTGGGCTGCGCGGTGAGCGTCGCCGGGACTTAGCCAGGTCGTGCCTTGGGTGTTTTGGACATTTCTCCCCCCGTTCCCGCTCCGGCGGAAAGGTAAGGTAGCTGGGTTGGCCCTCGGCCGGTTCCCAGGCTGGGCACTGGTTTGAGCAGGCACGAAGGCAGTCTTCATCTTCGCTGTTGCTTGCGCGCCAAAATTCTCAACTCTTAGCTTGGCAGGGCCACTCGCGCCCGCGCCCACTCACCTTTCGGTTGATTGGTGTGGCATTATTGGCGCTTACCTACTCACTTGTACCTTGTGTGATTTGGGGAATTTGTTATTCTCCAGCCCATGCCTTGACGCCATTACGTTGGTGCATGTGGCGGGGTCAGACGCTTACTTCGTTCCTGAATCTGTCATGAAATGCTTGTTTTTTGTTGTGCATTATGCGTCGTATGCTCGCCCGCACCCTGTTGCCATTACGTGGTAATGTTACTGTGCCAGACGCTTGTTTCATGCCTTTTCTTGTCATCACATGTTTGAGTTGTTGTACATCATGCATCATATTCTCACCTTGGCTTGGCGGGGCCTCATGTGCCCACGCCCTGTCGCCATTATGTTGATAATGTTACTGTACCTGACACTTGCTTCATGCCTGTACCTGTCATGACATGCTTGAGTTTTTGTTGTACATGATGTGTCGTATGCTCACCTTAGCGTGGCGGGCACTATGCCCTCCAGACCAAGGGTGACTGCCACGCGTGTGAATGCAGGGAGGTACCCAGCGCAGGAAGGAACACCCTGGGAAGATGGGTACAGCACATTTATTGATGTTTGGGGAGTTGCCCTTGGCAAGATGGACAAACAGAGAGTTTAGCCGCGACTTCTCTTCTTCGGTAGGTCGCAAAGGTAGGGTGCTTACCTTAGCTGCGCCGGGCCCCGCATGCCCGCGCCCACTAGCTTACGGGGATGGATTGCAGGCCCAGGCCCTTGCTGACAGGTGTGTTCCTCGCTGTTTGTGCCTTTTGTGTTGCGAAGGCTAGCCTTACCAGGGTGGGGTCCCACAGGCCCTCGCCCGCGTCCCTTCGGTTGTGTTTGTGTTGCAGTGACCTGTTGCTGTCGCGTACGCAAGGCAGAGGGTTCCAGTGGCCGTCACTTACCAGAGGTCTGTCTCCCCTGCACCGGATGCGCCCCCGACCACGCTTGCGGCACCTACTCCACCTGACCTGAGCTGCGCTGTTAGCAGTTATGGAGTGTACAAACGCGAGCGACCGGCACATGTGTGTGATCCGAATCCAGTCGAGGCGCCATTTCCCAGGCCCTGCGTACTACCGCACGAGAGCGCAAACATCGCTCGAGACTGCGACGACCTTTGCAGAGGACGCCACGCCGGACGCAGGAACCTAGTGCGCAGAGCGGGTATTGATCGAAGCCGCCGCTTCCAGGAGGGAACGTGCCCGGACAAGCCTTCTGACAGAGAACCTGCCTCACTGAGTCCGGTTCGGAGAGACGCGCCTCGCACTGTCCCATGTCCACTGCCGATCCCCGTTCATCTCCAAGGAAGCCCGCTGGCCCCTACGGGGAGTCACCTCGCCGGCAGAGAGCCCGCCTCATTGAGTCCGGCTCGGAGAGACATTACGCACGCGTCCGAGGCCTTAGCGCAGTACGGAACCCTCGCGCCGCTCAGGATCTGCGCGGAAGCCCGCTCAGGCGGCCGACGACCTAGCGCAGAGTCTCGCACTCGGAGCAGGACTGCTGTCTCCGCGATCGCTTCCTGGAGGGAGCCCCACCAGGACATCGCTGCTCGTTGGCAGAAGCACTGAGCCCGGCTGCTAGTTGTTGCAGGGGCCTATTGATGACCTGCAAGCAAGCGGAGGTTCCAGTGTCCGTCCGATAACCACAAGGTCTGTCTCCCTGCGCCGGATGTGCCGCCGACCACGCTTGCAACGTCTGCTCCACCTGGCCCGAGCTGCGCTGGTCACACCTATGGAGTTTCTACAGACGCGAGCGGCTGACTCCTGTGTGTGCTTCGAGTCCAGTCGAGACGCCATCCACCGTGCCCTGTGCACCGACCGCTCGAGCCCGGGACGACCTTGGAGAGGACGCCACGCCGGACGCAGGAACCTAGTGCGCGGAGCGGGTATTGATCGAAGCGGCCGCTTCCAGGAGGGAGCGTGCCCGGACAAAGCCTTCTGACAGGCAGAGAACCCGCCTCACTGCGGCGCGACACTCCCTCCTGGTGCCACGGCGCTGTAGGTATACACCTACCTAGGGTCGTCTGGAGTTTGCGGCAGGGAGGACGGCTCTTGGGCCCTAAAGGTGTGCTGGGGTGCGGCACCCTCCTCCTGTTCGCAATTCTTCCATAAAGTCATGTCATCGGTAATGTTTTTGAAGAAACAAATTCATTTTTCTCTAAAAGGTATTTTTTCGAAAAATACTTACCGATGACATGACTCGGACGACCTGCCACCTGCCCCGCTCGCCGCTGGTGAGCTAAGTATCCTGACTGATTAGTCACACCGTGACTCGGAACCGGATGGGCAGTAACGGGAGACAACTCTCGGCCCCCCCCCTCGGGGTTGCCCGAGTGCCTCCCGGGTTGTGTGGTAACACAACGGGTTCTTAGGCTAGAATCGAGTAAGTAGTAGACACTTCCATAAAGTCATTGTCATCGGTAAGTATTTTTCAAAAAAATACCTTTCAGAGAAAAATGAATATTTCTCAAATTGTGGAGGTGTTACCTAACGACCATGTACCAGTTGCAATAGATGGATTGACCATGATTATTCAAGGGTAGTGCCAGATTGGCTTGGCGCCTTCAGGTGCCAAGCCAATCTGGCACTACCCTTGAATTATCATGGTCAATCCATTCTTGCTGTAGGACGTCGAAGGCTAAATGGGTTAACCATTTCACTACCACTGATGATGCCGTTCAGCAGAGAACACGCGTAAATTCACATCTTTTCAGATCGGTATCATCAGTAGCAGTCGAGCGGTTGATGGTGAAAACAATTTTATCCATTACGTAAATATCATGAAAATATCAAACTTGTTTATATCCTTTGAGGTCTGCGTCACAGTTCTGGAGATAAATTGACCATGACAGTTCAAGGGTGTTGTGAGAATACAGGTCTGCAGGTGCCAAGCTGTTCTGACACCACCCTTGAGCTATCATGGTCGATCCACGTCCTGTCGTAGCATGTCAGGGCTTTATCAGTTAGAGCGTCGTCATGGATTTAACAGAATTTCTATCACTCATGAACTCTTTAAACGTCGCCATGCTGTGATAAAGTTACTTTGCCCAAAAGAATTTCAGGCATTCAGGCCGCTCACTGGGGTTTAATTTTGTTTAAATCTAGGTACCGGTAGGTTGGAAGGTGTGTCACTGCATCGATGCATCTTCCCCAGGCATTGCAGATTACCCCTCCCCCCCCCCCCCCCCTTCATGGGAGAGACAGTAATTAAAACAAAAATCGTGGAGTCTCAATTGCAGTTTCCGCATTAACCCATATAATACTGAGGCTAAAAGCTTCAAATTTGTACACTGCCATATGCAAGCTACATTATAGTACTTACAGATAAGGATATAGAGGTGCCAAGCTATTCTGGCACTACCCTTGAACTATTTCAGTCAAACTTATTTAACACAATGGTGTATTCCGAATGATAAGGGTTAAGACCTGTGTCTCTTTCAGATTGTGATGGCTTTTAGTGGTCGAGACCTTTGCTTCTGTATAGTCAGGGGATGTACACACTCAAAGCCCTGTCAACAAGAGGCATAGATTCACATGAGCCAGGGCTCATGAGAATCTGTGTCTCTTACAGACTTGAGCTGTCTGATGAACTTTGTCAGAATACTCTGTCTTCTTGTCAACAGCTTTACTGGCTCACAGATGGTTCGGATAATTTTATGGTCCCTGGCTTCAAACAGACCTACCCAGGCATGCCAAGTTTAGACACGCTGGAAAAGGCGAACATGACCAGCGTCAATGTTGGGTTCAAAATCCTTGATCCAGACACTATAAGGTGAGAGGCACATGAGTTCCAGAGGCAGAAAATGTGGCAAATGAAGTTAGTCATATGGGGATTGACCATGATAATTGAAGGGTTGTGCCAGATAAGCTTGGTGCCTGATAGTGCCAAGCTCATCTGGCACTACCCTTCAGTTATCATGGTCAGTCTCTCTCCTGCAAGTGGTAAATTCAGATTCAGACAACTTTATTATCCAAAAGGAAATTATTTTGTGGTGGTCATTGTACATAGATCAATAAAAGGTAAAAGAGTGAGACAATATCACAACTTTTAAAGTGCTACAGTAAGTTATATAATAAATACTATCTATCTCTACTATATTATAAATGCGCACACACAGAAACACACACCCCCCTTCTCGCTCTCTTCCTATTGCTCTTGTCTGTATAGTCTACTTGTTTGCGTCCCCACCCGGGTCTGCCCTGGAGGACTTGGGTGGGGTTAACTACTTTTTTGTTCCCAGGGTCACCCTGGTCAGCCCCACAGGGTGAGTTTTCTCCTCTGTTCTGGGGCATGTGTTTCTGTCTACCCTTGGTCCTTTCACCTGTATTTGCCTTTTTAAAACTCTCCCTACTGTCTGCGCTGCCTGTAGCTCTTGATATTGGATGTGTGTTGCTAAATGGTCTTGGCTTTATTTAGGCCCCATGTCATAGGTTTATTTAACGTATTGGACCGGCTGGCGACATACATTCAATATTCTGTTTAGTTTCTTTTCACAAGCAGTGCAGGCACGTCCTGAGAAAGTCTTGTTGCTGTCGGGACGTTAACTCATTCTACCCCAGACACACCACAGCAAGATAAGGGTCGACCATGATAGTTCAAGGGTGATGCCAGAATAGCTTGGCGCCTATAGGCGCCAAGCTATTCTGGCATCACCCTTGAACTATCATGGTCGATCTGTGTCCTGCACTGCAATTATGCAGTCTTCAGAGAACAACAGCAAAATTTGGGGATTTCGGTGTTGGGGTAGAATGAGTTAAGCAATGTACAACCAATCAATCAATCTCCTTGTTTGCATTGGCATGGGGAAAAAAGAACAAGAGTGTGAGTATGACACGGATGACTTGTATTGCTTTTCCCGTGCAGAGAGTACCGAGATCACAACGTCAGCGTCAACGTTTGGGTCGTGGACGCCCCTTGGTTTTTCTCCTACCTGTGGTGCCTGGGAGCATCGTCTATCACCACGCGCCGCATTGACTGGCTCGTCCCCCTAGATCATCCAGTCTGGACACTTGTATGTGCAATTTATACAGTTTATGTTATTTATCATTTGGTTTAAATAGTTTATTGCTTTGCAAAATGCCTAAGAGAATATACAACAATTTCCATCAGATCAAAACAAGCCACAGGCTTATAGGATGATCTGGACACTGAATCAATTACATTTGCATTTGCATCGCGGTGGTTTGCAGCTATTAAATACAGTGTAGGTAAGTATCATTTCATTCATTGTAGCCCTGGCATGGTATGCTTGAGATGGATTGACCCGGATAGTTGAAGGAGAGTGCCTGATTAGCTTGAATTGGATCAGGCCCTTCAACTACCACAGTGATGCTGAATTTGTAATGTATTATATTTTCCGGACATTGATGTGGACTTGTCACGAAAAGTGCTGATTGCGTACATTTTTTGGCCCAAGAAGCCCCGACGCTATACGGCAGTATGTGGATCGACCATGATAGTTCAGGGGTGATGTCAGAATAGCTTGGCGCCACTAGGTATCTCTGAAATTTGATAATTTTGTCTGCAGGTCTTAGTGAGATGCTGTAAGTATGTATGCATGTGTGCGGGCACATGTGCATGTTTACACATCTTAACTCATTCAGCCCTGACACACCAGAGCAAGGCATGGATCGAGCATGATAGGTCAAGGGTGGTGCCAGAATTGCTTGGCACCCTTGTATCTGTCTCAAGAATTGTAATACAGTCCTTCGATGCCAGCTTCAAAAAGGGGGATTTCTGTCCTGGAGTAGAATGTGTTCAAATCCTCACTTGAACCCCCTCCTGCATGCAGCCACAGTTACTGTAAACAATACTGATGGCTGAATGCACAAGTGGTTAGCCCTTATCATTTGGAATACACCCGTGTGTGAAATAAGTTTGACTAAAATAGTTCAAGGGTAGTGCCAGTATCGCTTGGCGCCTTTAGGCGCCAAGCTATTCCAGCACCACTCTTGAACTAAAGCCATTGGTCTATATCCTTATCTGAAAGTACTATAATGTAGCCTGCATATGGCAGTGTACAGATTTGAAGCTTTTAGCCTCAGTGTGATATGGGTTAATGTCTCCTCAGTGTAGCTAGCTTTGTTCTGCGTAGGTTGAAAAAGCCTGTAAAGTTCTCCCCTTGTCTGTCTCAGGCTCCCAACAGCTACCTAATCATGTGGGTGGGTGTCGACGTTCTGTCCGCTGTCTTCATTATCGTCATTTTTGTTGTGCAAAGGTGAGGGCTTTGTTTAGTTTAAACCTGATAACAGTGAACAACTATGATGATGCTTCTTGATTTTTCCTGCTGTGTCAAATTTTTCTCACAGGCAGTAAAAGTGAGTCCATACTGGGCCAGTACTCGTCCGTCGGTCATTTGTCCGTCATCTGTAGCATGCTTGTAAAATAAGCATTTTCTCGGACACTGTGTACACTATGTGATTGTTGTCTTACTGTAGGGTGCATGAACGGCTGGCTTACTACATTGTAAGTATACCTGTATGGTTGCAGACAGCAACAAGATCCACTAAAGAATTCTTGTTTGCTTGTTTATTTTTCATCTGTTTGTTAAGAAAAACAATCATCTTGATTTGGAGCCGATGTTATGAGGTTCAGGTTGTTTTGTGTGATTATTGGAGATTGGTTTGTTACTTTAATTTTGTTCTGTTCTTTTAAAAAAAAAAAAATTCTCTCTAGGCTGGGTTTGGGGTGGTATATGGGACGCGATTTGTCTATCTCTTCAGTGGATTATGGATTAGGATATTTTATTTTCTCAGACTGCCTGTGATTTAGTTCATGATTTATTTTCAGTTTGGGGAAAAGGTTTTGTCTGTGTTTACAAGTTTTGTGACACATTAGTTATATTGATACATTGTACATGAACAAATTAGAGTAGAGTTGTTGGTATGAACATGATAAAACAAACTGAGAAACCAGAACACTTCAGTAATTAGACGTGCCACCTTCGCTGAAATTGTGGCATTCAGATTTTGAAATGAAAATAGGCTGTACATGTTTAAAGTTCAAGCTGCTGTGGATTCAGGGCAACTTTATCATTGGCATTTTAGTTCCACCTGTCTCAAACAGCTGAAACGTGCATCCAAATTGTTACAGTCTTCCATTGTTTTTCCTGCTGCTGTCATCCCCTTCATCAGACTTACCATTTCAGACTTTGATGCCTGCTGTTGCCATCTGTACTCTTTGGGTGTTTTGCGGCATTGACCCCTTCACTGCCAGGAAAATGTGAACACCACCCATCTGCAAGAGGCAAAGAACCTGATGAGCCGCCGCAAATGCGGGGGCTCATGAAGTTCTATGCCTCTTGCTGACCCCATTCATGTCCGTACTCATCCTTGGATTGATGGGATTATTCTGTGTTGGATTTGACACGATTTTCCGTGCACTGACAATAAAGGGGTTGATGGCGGTCTCGAACTACTGCTCGTCTGTCGTGACAGCTCTTTCTTCTTCCCTTCCAGAATTCGGATGTTTGGCACATCGTTCAGCCCAGAGTCCATCTCACTGACTTCAGCCCGTAAAGCGCGGTCTTACCGCTCACGCACCATGAAGGAAAAACTGCTCCGAGACGGGATCATCGACCCCATCGACGAGCCGGAAGGTCAGGGGTCAGGCGTGGTGAACCACCCAGCCGCCTACCACATGTCGTCGCTGCCTCGCGAGCCTTTCGGGGGACCGTCTGCAGTCCGAGTTGGTCCCTTGAGTCAGCCCGATCAAAAGTATGAAGTGGAGTGAAAATCTGCACGCATCAGAACCTTCAAGTGTAGAGGGAAAATTTTTACTCAAACATAAAACGTAAAAAGGACAAGACTAGTTTATGTCTGCAGCAGCAGAAAGTGCAAGTGTTAACCCCTTTCATCCTGATACTCTATTGCTTGAAATAAATTTGATGATGATTTTCAAGGGTGGTGCCAGAATAGCTTGCGGACGTAAAAGTCAAAGGCAATGTGCGTCGCAGTTGAATGGTGTGAAAGGACTAGTCTTATTTGTAAATGCACTTAAAGCACATTTTCGGGTAAATTTGTTTTGCTTGGAACATGGTGGCATGGAAATTATGCAGTAAGGGAAATGTGTCATGGACAGTGATTTTTTTTATACCTTTCTGCTTACCTCACTCACGGCGCCCGGCATCAGATAGCTGCCAAAGTGTTGTATAACATTGCTGGTGGCAACACTGCACAACACTTCCAAAGCCATTGATATAGTGGGGTGCCTTGAATGAGTTCAAGGCAGAGTTTCTTACTTGTTGCTTTTGCATTTTGTTGACATAACGTGATTGTTCAAACTTACTTTCCTTGTTCAAAACTTACTTGCTTAACCATTTTCGTTTATCAAACCCTCAGCATTTTCAACTGCTGTTCAGGATTCTGATAATGTGCTGTAAACATGTTGCAGTTAGCCGTCAAGACCTGGAATTCAGGGGCTTGGAACTCCGTGTTCCGTGCTGCTATGCTTAACCCTTATCATTCGGAATACAGCAGTGTGAGAAATAAGTTTGACCAAAATAGTTCAAGGGTAGTGCCAGAATAGCTTGGCGCCCTAGGCGCCAAGCTATTCTGGCACCACCCTTGAACTAAAGCCATTAGTCTCTATCCTTATCTGTCAGTACTATAATGTAGCTTGCATATGTCAGTGTACAAATTTGAAGCTTTTAGCCTCAGTATATGGGTTAATTTTTGTTGTGAGTTGCTGGTGCAGGACCTATCGACTTGGTCCTTCTGTTTCCATGTGGGGCGAAGGATATAGCTTACTCCGCTGTCGTTTATTGTGCCCGAAAACTAGTCAGTCAGATGCAGTAAAACCTGTTTTGTGCGAACGTCCTTTTTTGCAAGAAAAGACATGGTCTTGCTAGGCAGGTCCTCTCACATGAGAAGTCTTGAAAGGCAAAACAGTGTCGCCTGTCATTAGAGACCATCACTGCCAAGAAGAACTGAACACAACCCAACTGCAAGAGACATAGATCCGCATGAGCCCCTGCAGGTTTTGGCGGCCCATGGGGCTCTATGCCTCTTGACCGAAACCACTTTGCTTCCATGTTGCCATTGAGGTTGAATTTACAATGACATCAACACACAGACTGCGTCCACTGGCAGGGAAGGGGTTAATGACGGGTGGTCTCTCTAAAGGGTGCTCACTCCAAACAGGTTTTGCTGCTTGTTCAAGATGGTCAAGGCGTCCAGATGGAAATGTAATGTAGGGTTTGAATTCAGCCCTTTCAGCGCCAAGGTCCCATTTCTCAAATTGTGGAGGTGTTGCCTAAAGACTATGTACCAGTTGTAGGAGATGGATTGATCATGATAATTCAAGGGTAGTGCCAGATGAGCTTGGCGCCTTCAGGCGCCAAGCTCATCTGGCAATACCCTTGAATTACCATGATCAATCCGTCTTTGGCTGCAGGATCCTGGGGCTAAAAGGGTTAACCTGAACACATTGTTATTTTATTGTTACTGTTTACCACTGCCTTTAACCCACCTGTGTGTGCAGCCACCGATACTGTTTACTGTAAATGGAGACTGCACGACCAGGGACTTTCTCGTTGCTGTGAAGTATCTTCTCCAGTCGCGTAGACTTAAACTCAAACTTTGAATCGGGCAAGCCTTTTATTGTAGACAAGTTCATTGCTCACAAATTGTTCAGTGCAAAGGTTCAGTCGGTACCCTTTTTTCGTTAAGGTCATGTTCACTAGACATGCTGTATACAGATCCATACTTTGCAAATGATTCATCTGTCACTGGGGTGTCTTATGGGTGTGTGTGTTAATTCATTCAAGGCGCCTCTCATCAATAGCTGCAGAAGTGTCATATAGCGTTGCTGCTGGCAACGCTATACGCCACTTCTGAAGCTGTTGATGCAGGGCGCCTTGAATGAGTAACCCCCTTTGTACATGCAGCCAGCAGCACTGTATGCGGTACAGATGGCCATATACACAAGGTATGGGAAGGAGGGTTAAAATTAACTTCACCTAACAGCAGTTTTTGTTTTTTTGTGGGTTTTTTGTAATCAGAATTTTTGTTTTTAATGTCCATGATCAATTTAAACAAGTTTACTGTGAAAGGATTTGGAAAGAACAAATGCAACGAAAGGGGGACCATTCCTTGCATCATAGATGTGTTGGCAAGGATTGTTCCCCCTGCTGTCGTTAAGCCGGAGGGAAATAGAAAGGGTGCTCATAGAAATATAAACAGAAGAGAAAAGGAGGAGAATAGGGAAGATTTTGCTTTGTGTTTAAAGTGATCACAGAATTCCTTTGTGAGAGAGTGGTGGGCTTGTGTGTCCTTGGAGCCTGTTTGTGACGATTGGGAAAACAATGCTTAGTCAAAGGATACCATCCCAGAGATTAAAGTTTACATTGCCTTCTGTGCACTTTGTCGCAGTTAAAACGGTACTAAACATATCAGTTGATTTCTACAGCAAGTACGCTTTGCATTGTGTGTTGTAACATTGCACATTTGAAATGTTTTGTTACTCGATTCCTGTTTCTACTTGCACGATAGAGTAGTTTGCGCGTGTGCTGGTGTGTGTGTGCAATTTGTATTTTTTACTCATTCAGACACATTCTCCTGAGATTGCTTACTTGTTATTATTTCCACGTCTGCTTCAGAAACTTGTACTGAGGTGCTGTTCATACGCTCCAATTATTTATTCTTTGTATATAAGCAGTGGTCATAATGGAATTGTTCACTGGTCTGCGATTTTGGATCTCACGGCCATAGGCCGTAAGGTCCAAAATCACAGACCTGCACATGTGGCTGTGTGTGTTTCGTGAGTGTGGTGATATTTTGTCCCCGCACTAGTTGGATTTAGAGCCCCCATATTTTTCTAGTTCAGTTTGAACTGACTTGAGCTAGAGTCACCACAACCGTGACACATTTGTGGACGGTATCCGCTTCATGCATAGTGGATGCGGTCAGGAAAATTGTAAAATATGAAAACCAAGTCTATAATTTTGGATCTTACCGCTAAGAGCTCCTGTGTTGAAGGTTAAAGTTCCATAGTCAAGCGACACAGGCAAAGTCTATGACCTGCAAATCTGCATTTTCTGCAGATACAGATACTGAGTAAGTCACAAAATGTCATTTATTAGATTTTTTGCGGTGTATGTGTGGAGAGAGACGTTTTGATTGTGTTATGGAGATGTTTGCTTTGTATTCCGGCTTGTTGAAGATGCATATCGTAAGGACTGAGACCTCGGCGTAGATCCTCATGATCAAGTGAGAGGCGTTTGCTAACATGAGCCTCTGCATACTGCTCACGCTGGCAGGAGGCATAGCTTCTCATGACCCGCACAGACTTCAGGGGCTGGTGAGAATCTGTGCCTCTTGCAGTAGCATGTCAGCGTCGTTGATTTCACATTGCAGACTGCCCAGGGTATAAACTAGAATTTTCTCATTTGTTGTGTACAGAATTGGCGATTTGAGTTATGCCAGATTTTTCACGTGCTGATTAGCTTAATTTTTCTAGTGTACAGTTAGTTCGACTGCCATTCAGACTGACCTTTTTAATTTAAATACTCCCAAGTTTGTGTGTGTGCGGTTTCTGGGGGGGGGGGGGGGGGGGGTTGAGGAGGGGGTGGGGGTGGTTGAGGAGGGATGGGGGTTGAGGAGGGGGGGGGGGTGGTTGAGGAGGGAGGTGTTGGGGGGGGGGGGGGGGGGCATGTCTGAGTGCATACATGCATGCACATTGATGCCAACCTGTGGCCGCTGGTGATCGTGAGCTTTTGTATGCGTGTATATATATGTGAGAGAGAGAGAGTGGTGCCAGAATATCGTGGCGCTTATAAACACCAAGCTATTCTGGCACTGTTAGTGTCTTTACAGTCACTAAGCTATTCTGGCACCACCCTTGAATGCCTGAGAACAAGTGTATGTGTTGACAATTTTTGGATGATGTTTTTGCTAGCAGCTTTCATGTTTAGATCTAAATTTCATTCCCTGTGTACAAACACACTTCCCAAATCGACGGACTATTGCACGTGTCAGTGAACATATTGTGCTTTCGGATTGAGGCACACGCTTGGTTGTGAAGCACTTTTTGCGAAATTCCCTGCAGTAATGTGTGCACATGTACTTATTTTGCATTTTTCACGATTTGTCCACATTTGTACATAGATCTAGTTTGATTTAGATCTAGATCTAAAGATAACCCCTTCATTGCCAAGGCTTACAAAGGGTGTTGCTGAAACTGTCGCAGTTTTCATTGATGGATCATGTTGTACACCTAGGACACGCGGATTGGGTCAGCAAGAGTCAGGGATCCTCATGAGCACCTGCAACCGCGGGGGCTCGTGAGGATCTATACCTCTTGCTCCTGAGTGTTGATGGCTGATGTCTGGGCGGTGAAAGGGTTAGTTTGTGTGCACTTGTCAATGTATGTAGTTTGTCCATGTTTATGCCTACACCCAGCATTCCACGTCTGACGCAGTCTGTGATGCTTTGATACCACTCTCTACATAAAGCCAACTGTGAACGTATTACCCAATTCAGCCCTGACGCACTGCAGCAGGAGATGGGTCGACCATGATAATTCAAGGATTATCATGGTCGATCCATCTCCTGCAACAGGTGCATAGTAGTTCGATGTCGCCTCCAAAATTTGGGAAATATGTGCGTCGGGCTGTAAGAGTTAAAACCGCCTGCTAAGTATTTCTTACATGTTGCAGGACGATGATAGTTTAAAATTAGTGCCTGATTAGCATGGCACCCCGAGCCGCGATGGTACAGTCAAACCTGTGTAAGGGGCTATCAACACGTGGTCGCCTCGGACAGGTGTTCATCCTGGTCTAGTTTCATTTCAAAAGTCATATTTCCAACGAAAGTGGGCTTCTAACTACTGAAAGAAGACAACAAGACCTCCAGTGGGTGGTCTGCTTAGACAGGGGATGACCGTGGACAGGTTTGACTGTATCATCAAAGTTCAGTCTTTGTTACTTTTTGGACGTTTGGCAATGTACAACCAACCTTTTTATCACCAGAACTGATTCAACCCGCTGTGGCATAAGCCACCAGTACTGTGAACATTACTGGTGGCTTCATGCACAGGTAGGGTTAAAATTTGTGTTATTTCGCATGGGAGAATATAAAACGGCTGTATTTTGAACAGCAGAGCATGTTTTGAGCAGGCACCCTTATGATACACCACCTGTCATGAAAGACCACCTTTTAGGTGGCTGTAGCTGTGACTGTGGCTGTAGCCAGCTAAATGATGGTCTTTCATGACAGGTGACACTTTTCGCTCCTCAAGACTTCCCTTGAGAGTGTACCTGTCCTTTAAGACCACATTTTACCTGCAAAAAGGGTGGCTGCTCACAAGAGGTTCTGCTGTATTGACCTTAATCCCCTGTGTCTTGGATGAGGTGCGTTTTTGGCACCAACACTTTGTGTCCTCGCCCACACGTACTTTGCATATCAGCCTTCATCGCGACTTTACCAGCCATTGCCTGTTTTCCTTGAACCATGTATAATGTTTGCGCAGTTGCACTTCAAACCCACTGCCTGTCATGTAAACAGGCAGTTTTAACTCATTCTGCCCCAGGACCGAAATCGCCAAATTTTGAAGGTGCCCTCTGAAGGACTGTATTACAATTCTAGAGACAGATCGTGCGTGGCAGTTCAAGGGTGGCGCCAGAATAGCTATTCTGGCACCACCCTTGAACTAGCATGCTTGATCCATGTCTTGCTGTGGTGTGTCGGGGCTGAATGAGATAGCCTTTCGCAAGGCAGTGCTATGAAAATCGCCTTTTACATGGTATACAGCGTGGGTTAACTCATTCGAGACGTGACTCATCCGGATATGTGGCCTAAAGCCGCGTATCCAGATGCAGCATGTCTTGAATTAGTTAAAGATGTAGTTAATTCTGACAAAGTGTAGCACTTTCACACGGCCAAAATGTTGCAGGGATATTTATGGTCTAAGAATTTTAACATATTTTGCATATATATATATATATATATATATATATATATATATATATATATATATATATATATATATATATATATATATATATATATTTATGTAGTACAATCATGCTAGATGTTTCTGTTCAGCTCTTTGTTGCACAATTCAGTATTGGTGCAGTTTGTGATGATTTGCGTGCATACGCACTATAAGTAATTTATGATTTACGTGCGTACGCACTATAAGTAAAGTAAATGTATTTTAAAGAGTCTAGTTTATTTTGAAAGATACATTCATACATACATGCACAAAAGCATATCATTCACCCTTTTTTTACAACTGTGTGATGGTCTATAATTTTAGAACTCATGCCTCAGAGATACAAGGATCAATATTACAGACCTTCATACAGACATACTGGCTGTACCTAAACATGATTTGGATGCGTTTCCAGTGATTTAGGTACATGTACTGTAGAAGCCGTTTTCAGCAACCACCTTTTTTGGCAAGAAGAACATTGATATTAACCCTTTTAGCCCTGGATCCCTACAGCAGGAGATGGCTTGACCATGATAATTCAAGGGTAGTGTCGGATTAGCTTGGCGCCTGAGGGCGCCAAGCTGATCTGGCGCTACCCTTGAATTATCAGGGTCAAGCCATCTCCTGCAACTGGCACATACTCGTTAGGCCACACCTGCAAAATTTGAGAAATGGGACCTTGGGGCTAAAAGGGTTAAAAGACAGGTGCTCTATCAAGAAAATTCTGGAAGTGGGGAAACAGTGTCGCCTGTCATTAAAGACCCATCATTTAGGTGGCTGCAGCCAGGGTTGGGGTTAGTGGCTGCAGCCGCCTAAAGGAGGGTCTTTAGTGACGGGTGTAACCCCAGACCGAGACAGGGTGACTGCCGAGCGCGCCAGATGTAATGAAATGCCCGAGAAGAAAACACACTTTGAAAGGACAACTACAGTTGAGTTTGTTTCATAGTAATTAAACTGTGGTGTTCTTGGCCTCTCTGAGCGTGTTTCTTTTCTCTTGGTTATTTCCTGTAATGATAGGTGATCTCTCGTAAGGGTGGTCGCTCAAGACAGTTTCTTCTTTTACTCATTGTGCCCTGAGGTACGAAATACCCACATTTTGGAGTTGTCCGCTGATGCCCGCATTACAATTCAGGAGACAGATCGGCCATGACAGTTCAAGGGTGGTGGCAGAATAGCTTGGCGCCTATAGGCGCCAAGCTATTCTGCCACCACCCTTGAACTATCATGGTCGAGCCATATCTTGCTGTGGTGTGTCACGGGCAGAATGAGTTAAGTAGTTGTTTTTTTTTGCACGTTGTTTTTTTTTTTTTAAAGATGTAAAATGGATGTGTTCAGGACTAGATGAGTTGTGCTCTCAGGAAGGAATGATATATGCCTCTCGTTCGATTAATAGACAATTTTGGATTATTGGATTATTTAATTTTAATTTTTTTTTTTTTTTTTTTTTTTTTTTGGTGGTACGAACATATCACGGGAAAGTGCACTGCATTTCGTGCCACCTCTAAAGCATGTCTTTAAATTACAAAACACAAAATGTAAACAATTTTAAGGTAGCTGTCCTTTATAGCATTGCTTTCAGTTGTATCAGTTGATGATAACAATTCACAAACACTTACACGATGAATATTGGACCTTATACAGCGATGCTATTACAACATACTTATTAATTTTATTCCTGCCTAGAATATCCAGCTCAACTGTTACAAATTACGGTGAATATTGCAGCAGAACCTGTTTAGACCGACGACCCCTGTGAGAGATCACCTGTCGCCATCTAAATGATGGTCTTTAATGACAGGTGACACGTTCTGCCATTTTAATGTCTCTAAAGTGTTCGAGTAAGAAGAAGAAATGTCTCTTGAGAGAGCATCTGTCCTTTAAAGAAAATACAAGGAAAGGGTGACCGCTCAAACCAGGTTCCACTGTACAGTGTATTTTTGAATCCCGTCGTTGAATATTTAGTTCACCTATTACAAAATTAATTATGATGAATAATTTTATGTTCAGCAATTTTTTTCCAGCATTCCGTGCTTCACTGTTTATCCACTTAATCCCACCTTTTGTTCAGCGATGTAACTTCCGACTGTCAAGTGCAAATTTATGTGTATTCCCACTGTTTATTTGTTTGAGATTTTGTTTTGCGTTTGCTAATGAATGGTGTGTTAACGACATTAATTTTGTTTGTTTATTTGATTTTGCTAAGGGGAAAAAAATGACGGGCGATTTTAGCATTATGACTTGCATTTTGTTGGTTTGCTTGTTTGTGGTTGATTGTGATTGTATTCATCCCCTTGGTGCATTGACCCTTTTCTTCACAAGGTCCCATTTCTCAAATTTTGGAGGTGTTGCCTAACGACTATGTACCAGTTGCAGGAGATGGCTTGACCATGATAATTCAAGGGTAGTGCCAGATTAGCTTGACGCCTTCAGGCGCCAAGCTAATCTGGCACTACCCTAGAATTATCATGGTCAAGCCATCTCCTGCTGTAGGGACTCAGGGCTGAATGGGTTAACCAGTTTACAATTGTCGTACATGGTCCATGTTTGAATTTTCTTAGTTGCTTACAAATGTTAACCCCCTTGTACATGCAGCCACCGTTGACTGCATGTATACGGGGGTTAATGCAATGCTCACCTGAACTGCCTATTTCCTTAATCAGCAACTGATGAAAAAACTCCGATTGTACATGACTGTACTGAGTAACTATATCTTTGCTCTCTCGAGATGCATCTTGAAGGGCAGAAAGTGTCGCCTGTCATTAAAGACCACCATTTAGGGGAGGGCTACAGCCACCTCGATGATGGTCTTTGATGACAGGTGACCTCTCATATGGTGGTCGGTCGAAAAGGGTTCTGCTGCACAAGTATTGGTGTTGATATATAACTTACGCCACCCACCAGCAGCGTAACGTGAATTTGTTGATAACATTATGGGTGGGCCATGACGGGTACGCAAGAAATTGTGGTTAACTCACCAAGGCGCCCCGCATCCATAGATGCGAAAGTGTCATATAGCGTTGCCGCCGGCAACGTTATACGACACTTTCGCAGCTATGGATGCGGGACGCCTCGATCGAGTGAACAGTAGGCACCAGGAACTTTTACCCTGTCATGGCAAAAAGACGTGTCCATTTTTGTGTGAGTAGGAAGAATTTCATTGCATCACAGTGAAAAGCGAGTCGGCCCAGTTTTAGTTGAAAAGCGAGCTTTGCACTGTATTGCAATGAAAATCTCGTTTTTCAGGAAAATGGACTTGCCGCCACAGGCCACGATCAGGGCTTACCTTATGGTCACTATACTCGGTATGGGGAATGTGCTACCCTGGAAATGTATTATACCGGGGAATTAACATTCTTGCACCAGGGAATTGCTGCGGTAAGGCATTCAAGGCGCCCCGCGTCAGTAGCCGCGGAAGTGTATAGCATTTCCGTCGGCAACGCTGTACACTTACGCAGCTATTGATGCGGGGCGCGCCTTGAATGAGTTTGTGGTGGTGGTGATGTGATATGAAAGGTGATGATGTGAAAGGAAAGGGTCGTGTTGATCCGCCTGTGCACGCAAGCCACTGGTACTGTTTACAGTACCAGTGGCAACATGCACAAAAGGGGGGTGGGGTGTAATAATTAATGTCAATTAATGTTGATTAATGCAAGCGCTTATATTTTTGGAAGATGTAACATTACACTTCACCTCAATGTTGCTTTCAGTTTCTGTGTATTTTGTAATGAAACCGCCTGTCACACTCCACAAGCTGAGGGAAGGAAGAATAAAATTGAAATTATTTTTCTCTGTGTTTGTGTGTGTGGTGTGCGTGTGTGTGTGTGTCGTCTGTCCAGTAAATAAGCACAGGTCGACCTGCAGCTATTATGTCATCCCTCTCGTCAAGTCATCCCTCTCGTCAAGTACTAATTATTATTATATATGCAAGATTTATTTGCTTTTACTATCAACATAAAATGTTATCTGTATGTTTGGCTGGCTGCTCTTCAAGATGTAATCAGAAAAAGTGTATGGCACAGCTTCTTACAATTCAAAGATGATTTGACTCGTCGGTCAGGAAAAGCAAAACTGCGCAATGACTGAGGTGTGACGGTTTTCAGCAATCTCTCTCTTTCTTCTTGTTTTCTTTTTTCATTTCGTCACTTAACTCTTATCCTTTGGAATACACCAGTGTGTGAAATAAGTTTGACTAAAATAGTTCAAGGGTAGTGCCAGAATAGCTTGGCGCCTCTAGGCGCCAAGCTATTCTGGCACCACCCTTGAACTAAAGCCATTGGTCTGTATCCTTATCTGTAAGTACTATAATGTAGCTTGCATTATGGCGGTGTACAAATTTGAAGCTTTCAGCCTCCGTATGATATGGGCTAACCGTTCAGTGCCTTGTGACGCAGGCTGTGTTTCTGCAAACTTCTTTGATTCAACACCAAAACCCCAACAGTCCCAGGAACATGGATTCAAAGTGGTGTCAGCAAGAGGCATAGATCCTCATGAGCCCCCGCAACTGCGGGGGCTCATGAGGCTCTATACCTCTTGCAGATGGATGGCGTCCAAATTTTTCCTCGACACTGAACGGGTTAAAAAAAAAAAAAGACGACTGCATAGCTTTGGTCCGACGCAGGAACAATATTTGTTTAGAAATAAACATGCGCGCGCGCGCACACACACACACGTTTAACAGTGGACATTATTTTCCCCTTGTGCATACGATTTCATGTGTCAAGTTGTGCATCATTCAACAACCACCATTCACTCCACCACCACCACCATCACCCCACCCCACCCCCTCCCTGCACCCCTCATCCCCCCCACCCCCGCCCCTTCTCAGCCCCATGCCTGCAAGAAATCATTACTAACGTTACTTGTAACGGCATAACCTAGGAGCAAGCCATTCATTCAGTTAATACATTTGTTTGGCAGACCTGTCTCTGGGCGGCATGACGTATGAAAAATTAACACCGTTCAGACACCACGCACACACGTGCTTAGATTTTTACGGCTGCAGGAGGTATAGATTCACATGAGCCCATGAGCAGCAGGGGCGTATGAGAAACTATGCCTCTTGCTTTGATTGTCAGCGTTATTACTATTCTCAAACAAAGGAGGGGCTTTAGAGTTTTAGTGACAACTGCGCTCGATAATGAACCATTGACATGACTTCAGATTTTTTTTCCGTTGTTGTGTCAAGAGGCATAGATTCTCATGAGCCCCTCAGTGCATCCGCAGGGGCTCATGCGAATCTTTGCCTCTTGCTATCCTATCAGCGTTGTTAAATTCTCACAAGAAGAAGCAGTTCAGAGAGGTTAAAGGAACAATTTAGCTCCACGACTTCAGTATGCATACACGTGTCTTCAGATTCTGCCGGGTACAATAGAATTCGCTCTGCGGGAGCAACTCCGGATGCGCTTCATTGCTCCTAAACGGGTCACGCTCCAGCGATTTTCTGAAGTGAGAAAACAATTAGCATTAATGTGGTCTGGTTAATGTCGAAGCATTTGCGAAGAGCGGGCAGTTTTCTGCTTAGTGACTCTTTCGCGTCGAGTCAAATGGGACATTAGCCAACTCAACGAAGACTTATTTTGTATACATATAACTTTAACATAACAGAATCAGCTTGCAAAATGATTTTTCTTAATCGGAGCGTTAATTCGGCTACAACCGAGCACTGATGAAGATCATTAATATTCTGCACTATATCTATTCAGAGTTCGAAGGAGGAAAAAAACACCAAAATAATAATGACATTACGAAAGATTTTTTTTTCAACAATTTATTTATTTATTTTATTTT
This sequence comes from Semisulcospira habei, assembly GCA_036245525.1. Taxonomy (NCBI): domain Eukaryota; kingdom Metazoa; phylum Mollusca; class Gastropoda; family Semisulcospiridae; genus Semisulcospira; species Semisulcospira habei. The sequence goes on along the minus strand of BTPG01000007.1, from coordinate 16,975,415 downwards.
TTATATTTATTTATCTATTTTTATTTATTTATTTATTTATTATTATTATTTTATTATTATTATTTTTTTTTAAATTATTATTATTATTATTATTTTTTTTTTTTGGGGGGGGGGTCTTTTATGACAGGTGACACAGTTTGCCGTTCAAGAAAAAGCACCTGTCTTTATGACCATTTTTTAAAAAAAGGTTGTCAATCAAAACAGGTTCTAATGTATTATTATGTTCATTTAGTTATTCGTATTTTTCTAGTATATCTTTTTGCGTAGGTGTGTATGTTAGGGAATATATGTGTTGTAGGAAGCAAGGTGTATGTACCGGGTCATTTGTACGGCGCCTAGAGCTTTTCTATCGGAAATATAGGCGCCTTAAAAATATACATTATTATTATTATTGTTATTATTATTATTATTATTATTATTATTATTATTATTATTATTATTATTATTATTACTATTAGCATTGTTATTATTTTGCATATTTAGTTGAAATGCATGGAGGAACAATTCGAACAAGGATGACTGAAACCTCTTTTGTGGACTCACAGTGCAGGTTCACTCTTGACCCCAAGCTAATCAGGCACAACCCTTGATCTATCGTGGTCAATCCATCTCCCACAGCTAAAACGTAGCGCTTTCCAGACGACTGTAAAGTGAGTCACAACTGACTCCTGTATTTCAGAAGTTCAGAATCCCGTGTTCCAAGGTGCACGTTGTTCTGCATTATTCAGGCTTTCCAGAAACCATGGCGTTAACTCATTCGAGACGTGACGCATCCAGATACGCGGCGTAAGCCGCGAGTATCCGGATACAGCACGTCTCGAATGTGTTAACGCCTCTTCCGTCGCCTTTTGAAACCATCACAGACCAAAAGGCCGGTAACCTTTGCGCGCATCGACGCTGCCAAAGGGGGAAAACTGCAATCGCAAAATCCAGACCAGAAACTGACGTGACTGCCAAGCGTGTCAAAAGCAGAGAAGAACCCAACGGAGAAAGAAACACACTTAGAAAGGACAGTTACAACACAACTGTGTTGTAACTGTAATTTTGAAGCGTGTTTCTTTCGTCGCTGGGTTCTTCTCTGCGACCACAAAGCAACTCAACGGCGTGACAGTGTGTTAAATGGCCTGCATAATGAACTCACGGAAAAGTCCTCATTTCTCTCTCTCATGAAAAATGAATCGTTTGGGAGAAAGGGTATTTGCAAACTATACAGCGCACGACCAGCCTATTGGGTAGTGCCCTGTTTTGTTCAATGGCACGGCAACTTCAGAAAGCATCACTGAGTTGAAAACTGATATTTCTCAGAGCCCTTTGAGCTGCTGTGGTCGATCCACGTCAGTTGTGTAGGATGATTTTCGTGGCTGACTGTCTAAAAAATCAAACACACTGGCAATAGCGCGGGGAGAAGGGGGAGGGGACAGCATGCCCGACATGTTACTTTCTAGCCTAAAAAAATCTGTCATTGCACAAGAGAGTTAATGTGACACAATTCCCTTCACATCACTACCTGGGTTAACACATTCGAGACGTGCCGCCTCCGGATACGCGGCTTCAGGAGGCGGCACGTCTTAAATGAGTTAGCAGCAATTTCCTGCTACATATCTGGAGAGAGAGAGAGAGGGGGGGGGGGGGGCGGGGTGCGGGGTGAACGAGACGATATCGTCCAACCTAAAACAATCAAAAATACAATTACAAATCTTCATGATTTTTTTTTTAATGCAAAGTATTTTCCTCTGTTTTTTTTTTGTTTCCTTAAAAAATATTGAGTTGGGCTAGGGATACGTCTGGCCCCGACATTCCCTCTCCTACATTTCCTTACGCCCCACTCCCCTCCCCACGCCGCAGATTCCTACACCACTTCAAGGGGGTTGTGTATGTGTATGTGTGTGTGTGTGGGGGGGGGGGGATGGGGTGGCCGGGTGGGGGGTAGGGGGTGACGGTGGGGTAGATGGGTTACTGTATGTCAAAAGGAGTTATACCCTGCCCAAGGCCATGATGGTTTTTGCGACGCTGCCCTACCTTGCAAAAGGCTTTAGAGGAGGTATGACCGAAGTATACTTTTAACTCATTTAAGGCAGGTAGAAAGGAAGTATATGTGTGGACTTCAAATCGAGGATAGTACATTCGAGACATGCCGCATCCGGACACGCAGCAAAAAATACTGCGTATTCGGGTGCGGCATGTCTCGAATGAAACAAAGGAGGCCTGGCCAAGACTGACACTCCGGCCTTGGGTGCACAAAAGAGGTATGTCCAGGCCAAGACTGCGCCACTGTAGTCGTGCTCTGCGGACAAGTCCAAAATGGGAGTCTATTGTAACGGGCTTTGTGAAAGTCACAGTTGTCACACACACAGTTTGTGGGAATTCAACTTTAAAAAAAAGGAACATTATGACAATTTGTTACAGATCTCGTGGTGGAGTCTCCAAACGTTTTGTAACAACTTGTCACAAAGAACCTTCACTGTCGAGGTTTGTGTTCAATCAAAATTTTTGTCACAAAGCACTTGGAGACTTTAAAACGATCTGCTCCATGGTGAATCTGTATTTCTCAAAATCACCGATGCAAGTGGTCGTCATTGTTGTCTTACCTAAACTAAGACGTTTCTACCCCACTCTTTCACAATCCATCTACTGAAGTATGCAGGCTCAACAGAGGTTTTCCCTTGCCCCTTAACGCATATAAATATATCATACTGAGGCTAAAAGCTTCAAATTTTGTACACTGCCATATGCAAGATACAATATAGTGCACATAGATAAAGATATAGACTAATGGCTTTATTTCAAGGGTGGTGCCAGAACAGCTTGGCGCCTGTAAGCGCCAAGCTATTCTGGCACTACCCTTGAACTATTTTAGTCAAACTTATTTCACACACTGGTGTATTCCGAATGATAAGGGTTAAAAGGAGGAACTCTCGTAAGAAAGGTTTTTCACTTTACTACATTAACCCATATAGCACGGAGTCCCCACATCAGGAGATTGATTGACCAGGATAATTCAAGGGTTGTGCCAGATTAGCTTGGCGCCGTCAGGCCCTTGAATTATCATGGTCAGTCCGTCTCCTTCACCTGGTACATAGTCATCAGGCAACACCGCCAAAATTGGAGAAATGGGACCTTGGGGCTAAAAGGGTTAACTCTTACATCATAAATTAAGTTCATTTTTTTTTCTCCACCATCAGTGTAAGACATTAAGAATATTAATAATGGAGATATTGTGAGCTAATAACCCTATATAACCTAGAACTGTTCCATTTAAGCCATTATATCCTGAGGCTTACTGCTGCCTCCACCTCTCCTGTGAGAACAGGAAAATCGCCGTCATTTGAGCACTCTGGCACTGCAAGTATTTTGGGGTCACCTTTGGGTGGCTGGTTGTAGAGTTCTTTACACTATTCAGTCCATCTATCTACAATCGCATTGGGTTCTGTGAGGCATTGCCCATCTGTGTTTTGGATGGTACTAATTCTAAGCTGCTTCTGTCTGGTTATTTTTTTTTTATATAATTTAGTATGCCATTTTGCTGTTGTTATTCTTCAACCTTCCTTGGCATCTCTTACAAGGAACACATCACCAACAAAGAAGTGCGTAGTACCATCAGGCGTGAAGCTGGCAAATATGAAGACCTCCTCACCACCGTCAATGAAGAGAAAGACGAAATGGTATGGCCATGTCACTCTAGCCAACAACCTCTCCACAACAATCTTGCAGGAAAGCGTTAGGGGTGGCAGGGAACGAGGCAGACAGAGAAAAAAAAAAAAGTGGGCGGACAACATCACACAGTGGACTGCGAAAAGTTTTGCAGAGACGCAAAGCATGGCACGTGACCGCGATAAGTGGAGGGAGCTGGCCAAACGTTCAGCAGTTCGGCAGCGGCACGACGACCACACTAGGTCAGGGGACTGATGATGATGACGATGATGATCCTGAGGCTTATTTTTTTAAAGCTTATTTTCCAATGAAGGCTACATTACAGTTCAAGCATTTTAGTTCAAGGGTGGTGCCAGAATAACTGACTTGGCGCCCCAGGCGCCAAGCTATTCTGACACCACCCTTGAACTATCATAGTCAAATTTATTTCAAGCAATGAATGAGTGTCTCAGGACTATAAAAAAAGGATTCAGGCGTGTCTACACGTTCTGTAACAACTGTCACCTCGTCACAGATCGCGTTACATACGGATGCACTAACTCTTGAACAAGCGTTTTCTGCGCATCCTTGCGCGCGTGACTCGGACAAGAAAAAAATCCCGAGCCGTCGCCGCCATGACGGATGTCACAAGGGAGACAACGCTTTTGTCCAACTGAGACTCGTCAAACAGACGACAACACACTGTCGTAAATGAAGGAAAGTTCCATGCGCTGCTCTGCAGCGCAAGAGACACAGATCATTATGATTCCTTTTCAGCAAAACTGAACAGGATCCGGATGCAAGAGACATAGATCCTCATGAGCCCCCGCAGATTCTGAAAATTTATTTATTTAGGGAACAACATTTAAGGGCCTACTGACGAGGATCTATACCTCTTTCAGTCGAGTCCGTGATATTCAGTGTGTCTCTGCAGCGAAGGGGGCTAAATATGAGAACCCACCTAAGCGGTCACATGGGCTCATGAGAAACAAATGAGGTTACGTCTGCGCCGAATGTCTTCCAACAACGAAGACAGCGAAAAAATAAGTCACGGCGCGTTGAATCAGCTTGCACCAAAAGCACTCCAGACATCTCCAAGAGACATAGATCCTCATGAGCCCTCCGGGCTCATGAGGATCTTTGCCTCTTGGAGATGTTTGGAGTTCAAGATTCAAGATTCAAGTACCTTATTGTGTGTCACACGTCAAAATATGCACTCCCGCAAGCTACATGTGCATGCACACACTCAACCACAAAATTACAGTGATATGCTGTAAAAAAATAGTAATATTAATAGTAATCATAATAATTCTGCAAATATCACACACACACACACACACACACACACACACACACACACACACACACACACACACACACACACACACACACACACACATACATACATACACACACGCACGTCACACACACACACACACACACACACACACACACACACACACACACACAAACACGCGCGCGGCGCGCGCGCCTCTCTCAATATCGTCTATCCCACACACTCGCTAAAACCGCCTATGGAGTGTGGTCTATGCTTATGGTAGAAGCTGGTGACTTGTCTCTCGTTCGTTGTTGGGAGTCGCTCGGCGTAAACGTACCCTCTCTAGTATTGCGCTTGCTGGCTGCAGGAGTTCGCTATCACCTGTCAGTCCGCACATGAAGTTGGCTAACTACGCGCGCTCTCGGACTTACCGTGGTTCGCACTCTATGAAACTTGCATGAGAATGTTTTCAAGCGCAGAAACCTCAAAAGAAACTGTTAGTGTCACAGACTGTGCATGCACACCCAATGACCTCCTCCGTCCAAGGACAGACGCAGTGGTTCGACTTAGTAGCGGGAAGTTTTTGTTGGGAAAAGGTGCGGACACAGAAAGACACCGAAACAATCGGTTATATATTGAAGTTTGATTTCATGACGATCATACTACACATACTGGCACTGTTATCTGCTGGCCTGGTAAGCTATTGCATATCGGTCTATAGACCGTGAGGTCAAAACAATCACAGACAACATTCATATGTACAATAAATTAATCTTTTTATGCGGAACTGACAGAATTTTATTTATCCCACTGTCGAAGAGGGTTTCCTTGATTGTTACATGTCTTTTCTGCATGGTAATAATCTAAGTACAATTTGTGTCGGCGGCGTGTGTACGTGTCAGATGACGTCAAAAGTTCTTTTGCGTGTTCCGCGACCATGCCCTACATTCCTGATCGCCTATGGAACCCTACACGATAGAAACTAGGGTCATATTGGACGTCACAGCAGAACTGGATAAAGAATTGTTGACGATATAGCTGCAGCACGTCGTGTTATTAGCATGTTCTTAATTAAACGAACTTTAGCAGTTCGCGAACCCTGACGAACTTCAGTTCACGATCTCGGACGAACCAGGTTGGTTCTTAATTGGACGATCTAAAGATACGGCGAACCTAGTTCGAAGTAGTTCACGAACCTCGGCAAACCATAGCCTTCGCTGTCGGAAAAGGTTCGCTGAACGTGTTGAGCAAACCAAGGCGAACCTTTTCTCTGATTGGTCAAAACTTTTACCCTCTTCTGCGTTGGAGATAAGAAGACAGTCACCGATACAAACAAATAGGGCGAACGGTGATATTTCACTCGTGCGAAGAACAAGACCTATTTTTATTGATTTGTTGGAGGCGCAACGCTGTTTGTGGGGTCGCTACTGCAAGGAGTACAAAAACAAACATCGTTCAAATCGAGAAGCGGCATAGCGGCAGCCATTTTGAACACATTCGCAGACAGTAAGTACGCCGAATCAAGCACTTCAGTTAAGAAAGAGAACCATGGCAAACCTGGTTTGCTGAAGTTCGCCTAGGTTCGTTCAACCTCAATTAAGAAACAAACCAAAAGATCGCCGATCTTCTCCGATCTAGGTTTGCCGATCAAAAGTTCGTCCAATTAAGAACAGCTCTTAAGCATGTTCTTAATTAAACGAACTTTAGTTCGCGAACTCTGACGAACTACAGTTCACGATCTCGGACGAACCAGGTTGGTTCTTAATTGGACGATCTAAAGATACGCCGAACCTAGTTCGAAGTAGTTCACGAACCTCGGCAAAAAAAATAGTTCGCTGTCGGAAAAGGTTCGCTCAACGTGTTGAGTAAACAAAGGCGAGCCTTTTCTCTGATTGGTCAAAACTTTTACCCTCTTTTGCGTTGGAGATAAGAAGACAGTCACCGATACAAACAAATATGGCGGACGGCGATATTTCACTCGTGCGAAGAACAAGACCTATTTTTTTTTTTTTTATTGATTTGTGGGAGGCGGAACGCTGTTTGTGGGTTCGCTACTGCAAGTAGTACAAAAACAAACAGCGTTCAAATCGCGAAGCGGCATAGCGGCAGCCATTTTGAACACCTTCGCAGACAGTAAGTACGCCGAATCAAGCACTTCAGTTAAGAAATAGAACCATGGCAAACCTGGTTTGCTGAAGTTCGCCTAGGTTCGTTCAACCTCAATTAAGACTACAAACCGCCGATCTTCTCCGATCTAGGTTTGCCGATCAATAGTTCGTCTAATTAAGAACAGCTATAAAGCATGTTCTTAATTGGACGAACTTTTGATCGGCAAACCTAGATCGGAGGAGATCGGCGATCTTTTGGTTTGTTTCTTAATTGAGAAGAGGGTAAAAGTTTTGACCAATCAGAGAAAAGGTTCGCCTTTGTTTGCTCAACACGTTGAGCGAACCTTTTCCGACAGCAAACTATGGTTTGCCGAGGTTCGTGAACTACTTCGAACTAGGTTCGGCGTATCTTTAGATCGTCCCATTAAGAACCAACCTGGTTCGTCCGAGATCGTGAACTGTAGTTCGTCAGAGTTTGCGAACTAAAGTTCGTTTAATTAAGAACATGCTTAACTCGTAATACGGTCTACTCCGCTCGCTTATAATAAAGCCAGATATAACACAAGTCGGATATAAGAACACTTTGTCAAAGGTCCCAACAGCAGTTTTTCAACGTAAATTACTTCGCTTATAACAATCATTGGATATTACAACAAGAAAAATTGGGTCCCCGGGCGATGTGTTATATCTGGAGTTTATTGTACAACGATTTTGTCGCAACTGTAAAAAGTATTAAGTACAATGTATAACCTTGAAAGAACCCCAGCTGCGTAGTGTGACGTAAAAATGCAGGGGACGCAACTCTCAATGCATTCAACTGTCGGTCAACAACCTGGCGCGAACTGCATTCACCTGGAATTTCTCTCTACGATATTTAAATTTTTTTTTTTTTAGCACATTCAGTCATTCTTTTGAATAAAATTGGTAATACTGTTTATGCCGAATAAAACACGTACATATTACTGTGAGTTGTATTACGAGTTAGGGGGAGTAAACCCTTCAAATCAGGAGTGGAGCCCCGAAGTCAGACAGCTGCCTGTATTCACGCACTGTTCTGGCAGCTCCTGCAGCCAAACTGGTGCCAAACGTATTGCTTTGCATTCCTTTGGACTACATCAGCGAGTCCGAGAGGGGGATCTGGCTTCCGCACTGGAGAGGTCACTCCAGTGCCGCTGCTCCAGCAACAGTCACAGGCTTCACCTGTAGGAAATGCAACAGACACTGCCGCTCTCGCATTGGACTGATTAGTCACAGCAGGCACTGCAAATCTTAAAAACGGACTGACCCAGCAAGCACATATACTCCATTGTCTTCCGAGACAGAAGGATGCCAACAATTACGAGTTAACCCATTCAGCTCTGACGCACTACAGCAGGAGATGGGTCGACCATGATAATTCAAGGGTAGTGCCAGATTAGCTTGGCGCCTGTCGGCGCCAAGCTAATCTGGCACTGCCCTTGAATTATCATGGTCGATTCATCTCCTGCAACTGGTGCATAGTCATTAGATGACGCCTACAAAATTTGGGAAATGCGGCCGTCGGGCTGAATGAGCAAGCTTTGCCAGTGGTTATTGTCGCCTCGAGGGTGCGGTCAGGCGGGGGGGGGGGGGGGCGGGGGGGCGGGGGGGGGGGGGTTCGATGTCGGAGGTAAGAGTCGAGGGCTTTAGATCGAAAAGCCCATACGCGCTTCCCGGAGCTGCTTTCGATATCATGCCAGTAATGGTCTGGTTCATGGGTAAACGTGTGAATCACCTTTGGGCCATTCGTTTGCTGCTGAAGATTGCACCTCATGAATATTCAATATCGTGACATCGTTCAAAGCACCATTCTACCACCTCCAACAACTGTGAAGCGATTTGCCGACAACCTCCTCAACTCGAAAGATAACTACCACCAACCTTCAAGAGGCATAGATCCTCATGAGCCCCCGCAACAGCAGGGGCTCATGAGAATCTATGCCTCTTGCTGACACCATTTTTCGTCTGTAGGCTATACAGTTCAAGCAAGCCGCTAGCGGACGTCAGTTCACTTCGAGTGTTTTGTTTCGTGTTCGTGAATTTTTCATGGTTCCTGACTCTCCTCATTTGAAAGGACGAACGTAAATTAGACTCGAGAAAAAACCCTCACAATGTCAGTGTTTCCGGAAAGGTGATTTAAAAAATAAATAATCGATGTCCTCCGTTAAAGACGTGGAGGCGTGGAAAAAGGCATCTATGTTGGGCAGGGATTGAAAGTACACGAATATAGCATAGAGTGGAGTGTTCGTATACTCAGTATATCATTTGGTGACTATGGATCAAACAGTTGCAGAAGTGTCAGCCGCGAGGTATATCTAGAAATGATAATATACGAATACTCCACTTCTATGTTTTATAGAACCTTTCACAACCGCAGAACAGCGATGCAGGTCGAAGCCATCTTTTGAACAGGAGCGACAGCATTTATTTTTCATAATAGTATACAATACCGCTCCAACTCAACAGTTGAATCGAAAAATAAAATTCGTAACAAATGTCCGTTTTGCACAACAACAAAAATAGGATGCAATTTAACTTACAAAATATGAAATGACAACGTGTCATACGAAACCATTTTGAACTCAATATCTAAGAACTGAAATCTACATTAAAATGCAGATGTGAAGTTGTTTCCGTTGTTACTAAAATTCTTGCATTCTTGTGGTATTTCTCGCATTCTTGTAGTATGTAGACTTTTGACGTACGATTCGCGATCGAAATAAATAATGGGAAAATGAGCATATTTTCGGATTCTACGTGTTAGAAATGAGCTTAAGCCATTCAAATATTAATATGTGGTTTTTTTATGCGAACAGTCACACACTGCAGCTAACTGCTCTACATGTTCAGCATGATATCCCAGACACCATAGCGCGGTAAGAGTATCACATAACTATAGTGTGGGGATGCTATCTATGTAAACGTGGTCGTGAAAGGTTCTATTGGTCCATAGTGAACCAGACCAACCAATCACTGGCACGCTATCGAAGCAGCTCTGGGAAGCTTGTATGGGCTTTTCAATTCGAGGGCGGAGATTCCATCTTAACCCTTTTAGCCCCAAGAGCGGTACCATTTCTCCAATTTTTGAGGGTGTTGCCTAACAACTATGTACCAGTTGCAGGAGATGGCTTGACCATGATAATTCAAGAATAGCGCCAGATTAGCTTGGCGCCTAAAGGCGCCAAGCTAATCTGGCGCTACCCTTGAATTATCATGATCAAGCTATCTCCTGCTGTAGGGATCCGGGGCTAAAAGGGTTAACTGAACGAACAGAACTGGACTGATTTTTCTAAACCGTCAGTCACGACATATGTAATGATGAGCAAAAGAAATGAGACATTTTGGGAATCATCAGAAACACTTTAATGTTTCCGATGATTCAAAAATATTAAAATAAATAAATTAAAAAAAATATCGCATTTCTTTTGCTCGTGAAAATATTATCATTACTTGCGTAATTTGGGAGTCGTCTATGGAGACTGACGCGCAGGGTGTTGGGGTCGGGGGGGTGATGGATGTATAGGTTGGTGTATAGATTGATTGCCTGATGAATTAATTCGTTGGTTGCTTGCTTTCATGACCTGATTGTGCGGCGACTGACTGATTTGAGCGAGTGAATGAGGAACCGGCTGGCCAGGCAACCGGTTGGATGGTCGGTTGCTTGCTTGCTTGATTTCTTGACTGACTGACTGATTGATTGATTGATTGATTGATTGATTGATTGATTGATTGATTGATTGATTGATTGATTGATTGATCGGATTGATTGATTGGCTTTAAAACCATGCAAAAGCAGGATGAGATGGAGGTACGCTGCGAAGAACAAAGAAATGAAAAAGTAAGAGCAACACACAATAAGCACACGTGACACAGCCAAGCACACAATTACACACACGCTCGTAAATGCACACACACTCTCACGCATACGCACGTAAGCGCACACGCACACGCACTCACACAGACGACTGGAAACTTGCAAAAGTTGCAACAAATTACTAAGACTTTTTGAACGGCACTTTCGACACATTTAATAAATCAACACAAACACGGCTTCAAAAAGAGAGAGATCCCAGAGTGACAGTTTGCTCGTCATCTGTGCAACAAGATATAGTAAAACTGTTGCCGCTAGGGTTTCACGTGAAAGAAAAACAGAAGATAGTGGTAGAAAACCCTTTAAAATAGAAACAAATAACAACGTTTCGGATCAAAGATCCTTCCTCAGGTGACATGGAAACAAACGTAGAACAGAAAAGAACACCAGAAAGAAAAGACGTCATCCTGTATAGAGACAATTTAGAATGACGTAAAAAAAAAAAAAAAAAAAAAAAAAAAACCCACACACACACACACACATAATGACGCAAATACACATGCACAAAACACGTAGCACAAAACTTACGTCTATATACATACACGTCACTGCATACATTCGCATGCACTCGTGCCTACTGCAGCTCACGCACATGCACACACACACACACACACACACACACACACACACACACACACACACACACACACACACACACACACACACACACACACACACACACACATACACACACACTCAAAGGTAGCATCCAGTATCAACAGTGAGGTCAAGCCTGGCACCAACTACCCATCAGGCCGAGCATACATCCCTAGGGG
>BTPG01000007.1:16791233-16961233 GCA_036245525.1 Semisulcospira habei | reverse complement strand
ATACATGGTATTTATATAGCGCATAAGTGCACAATAGTGGGTTGTGCAAATATTGATGATTATATAATATATTGACGAGCAAACGAAATGCGACATTTTTGGTATCATCGGAAACACTATAGTGTTTCCGATGATTCCAAAAATGTCGCATTTCTTTTGCTCGTCAGGGTACATATATCATACAACTGAAAAAAACAACAACAACAAAGGCGTTGGTTGGAAAAGCGGGAATTCATGATGGCTTTCGATATGAAATATTCATTACTCATATAGTCTGTGTGTTGTAATGAATGAATAAATGAATCAATGAAAGCGACTTTGGTATCAATTTCAGCCCACATAATCAAATTTCAAATAGAAACGATTTGAATTTCCAAAACTTCAGTAACTCGCTGGAGCTTGCCCTTAGCATAACGTGAATGATCTGTATTTATGCACAGTGTCTGAGTGAATGCACATGATTCGCGTGAGCGTGCTTGTTGGGTTCAGTTCGCGGTGGCGCTTTGAACCGATTTTCAATTGGGATAAAGCACCCATATAATGTGCTGATTTATTTATTTATAATGAATGAATGAATTTATGAATGAATGAATGAATGAATGAATGAATGAATGAATGAATAAATGAATGAAACGAGAATGAACGAATGAATGGATGAATGATACAAATGAATATGTCACTTTATACATTACAGAAACACAAAGGCCATTTGCCGTGAAGGGGTTAATTCTCATAAGTACGCTTCTGCCCTGTGCAGGAAAAAAAACCCACCGAAAAACAGTTTGTTTTTTTTTAATTTATTTTTTAGAAAAGCGAGACTTTCGTTGTAATACACTGCCAATCTTGCTTTTCACAAATATGGACTTGCTGTCTTCTGTCTTCACAGGGCAGTTTCTCGTACATTCACACTGACAATCATGTACGTGACCGTCTTGTCTGGTCGGTTCAATAGCAATATTAACCCTTTGGTAGCAGTTTTAGTCGCGATGATTCTTTCAGAAATCATCGCGACTAAAACCGCTACCGACACTCGAAGGATTAACTCATTCGAGACGTGCCGCCTCCATCACGACTCAAACCGCTACCGACACGCATAGTGGCAAAAGACGGCTCATTTTTGTGAAAAGGGCGATTTTCATTGTAAAATCAGTGAAAAACTTTCTTAGTCACAAAAATAGTCTTGACGTTTTTGCCTTCAAACGGCTAATATCGTGTAAAGCAAGATTGGCATTATTTTACAATGAAAATCTCGCTTTTCACACACAAAAAATGAAATATTTACTGTATTTTGCTTTCACAGGGCACCGCTGCTGACGTCAGGAGCCAGCGAAGTGCTGAGGCAGCCCTTTCTTACGGCGCTGGTGACGGAAAACTGCAACAGTCCTTTCTCGGTGACGTCACTGCAACACACGTGACTCTGAAGCGCCTCCTGACGGGGGAAGGACTCGCTACAGCGGAAACATCGGTAAGGGAGGCAACACATTCGAGTTTTGCTGACTGCCAGAGCCGGGCGTCTGTTTTCTTGTTCTTCCTTGGGATCAAAGCTCGGGGTGTAGTCTTTGAGATATTCCTTGTTCTTTGGTGGAAATCCTGGAAGGTCACTTCTGATTTTCTGACCTTTCTGCAGGTCGTGCTCGTTTTCTTTGTGATAACACAGGAAACCTGTCTTCACTGTAGAACTTTCCAGTGAATTCTTAGCAGATGTAACGTTTGTTTTTGGAGAGACGTTTTTCAATTTAAGCGGATTATTGATGTTTGCCTCTGCAACACCGTCTATCGGTTTCAATGGATTGTCATTTTCCTTACAGTCGGAAGTCGATTCCGTTTTGTTGAGTAGATCACTGTCGGGTTTCAAGTCCCTCATGCATAAATCTGCGGCGATGATCGAAGAGCAGCCAGCCTGACACGGGTCTTTGCCGCTCTGCAGATTATTGTTGAATTCTGAGTGGGTTTCCCGCAAGCGATCCGGTAAATAGAACTGTCGTGATTGCACACGGACGTTCCTAAATGTTGCCGTGATCTGGTGTAGATGTCTTGTGGGGGAACATGTTTGTCCTAAGAACGACAATGAGTTTGCTTCTGGAGGAGCAGACTCATGTTCGGTCTTGGAACAAACAGATAGCTCCGCCGCAGCAAACTCATCCACAGTCTTGAGACAAACAGAAAGCTCCGCCGCAACAAATTCAGTTACAGAATTAGGACAATCAGAAAGCTCCGCCGCAGCTGCCCCGTGCTCGGTGTTCGGATAATCAGAAAGCTCCTCCGCAGCAAACTTATGCTCAGTCTCATGACCAACAGATAACTCCGGTTTTCTTCCTTCCCGTGGATTAAAAGTGCAGTTTGTCGACCTGCTTAGTCGGATATCTGAAAAGTCCGGGTGTCTGAGATGTTCAGTACGGCACGCAGAAACGATGAGTGGGTTCAGCGCAATAGGATGTGAAGAAAGACTCACTGATAGCAGTTCCTGAGTACTTGGTACTGAGTACTCAGTCGGTGTTTTTTGAGGAGATAGTCTGTCCTGAGTACTTGGCTGTTGACATACTATTTCCTCAAAAAACACCGACGGTGTCGGTGTTTTTTGAGAAGATAGTCTGTCAACAGCCAAGTACTCTGGAATTGCTGCATTTGGAAAATCCTCTCTCACTTTGCGTTCTGTAACTGCGCCTTCCGCAGCTCCTGTTTCCCGATGCTGAACCGGGTTGTTGGTTTTCAGACAAGTTTTGTCATTTATATCTCCGGGCTGGCTGGGATCATTCCAGATGTTTGACAGTCCGGAGGAATTTTGCAACTGGTGATTCCCAAATGCCCTGGATGTTGTACGATCTGACGCCACATTATAATCGGACCTGACATTATGATGTGAAGCTGCATTATATTGCGATGTCACATTATGATTTGGCGTCATACTGTGACATAAAATGTCATTATAATGTGGCGGTCGTATTTCGACCTGGCGTTACGATATGGTCTGGCGTCATACTCTGATCTGACGTCACATAATCAGTTTTTCTGGCGTGGACGCGTTGGTGCCTCTCTAGGTTACTCTTATGGCTGGTGGCGTACCCACACAGATGACAGGCGAAATCCTTCTGGCCACTGTGCACCGTCAAGTGCCGCCTGAGAAGCGCCTTCCTGCAGAAGTTACGTCCGCACACCTGGCAGCGGTAACCTCCCCTGTGAAACAGCGTCACGTGGTCGCGCAGCGAGGCCTTGCTGCTGAACAGCGCTCCGCAACACTCTAACACGCGAGCAGACGTATGATGCATAGTCACCACGTGTCGTTTGAGGTTGTTCTTGCGGTCTGTTACGTAACGGCACTGCGAGCAGCGAAACGACTTTCGTATGTCACTCTCCTGCGAGCAGCGAAACGACTTTCGTATGTCACTCTCCTGCGAGCAGCGAAACGAACTGTGGATGTCATTCTCCTGCTCACCTCCGCCTGCTTCAGCTGACGTTCCTGGGTACTGCTCTTTAACAACATCCGTGCAATGGTGCTGAGTGTCTTGGGGTGATAGTGAGTGGTTATTCGTTTTGGTGACATCATTGCTGTGGTCTGCTGTAGAGAAAATATTACGGGAATTCGCTGGGGCATTACCACTGTGGTGATTCGCTGTAGTGTCATCACTGCGGTGATTCACTCTAGCGTCACTATTGTGGTGATTCGTTCTGGCGTCACTGTCGGGGCGACACTCTCCTTCTTTGTCTGATACTCTCTCTTGACGTTTACTTCCGACAGACTTGCTGTTGGTGACATCAGGTGACCAACTTTGCCCGTGTCTGTTGTCTTTGTAACTGGCTGTCTTTGGACCCAGTGAGGTCCTGGACTGGTACGGCCATCTCTCCTTCTGCCGCTGTTGTCTAAGCCGACGTCTGAGCTGAAGCTTGGCTTTGAGCTGAGATGAGACTCCATGGGCGTTTAGGGTTGTCACCGTGGTCGGTTCCGCATCTGGAGGTTTGATCTCCACGCCCGCAGCATCTGAAGATTTGATCTGAACGCCCGCTGAATCCATGGATTCTAAAGAATCCATGGATTCAGCGGGTGTTGAGATCAAACCTCCAGATGCTGAATTTCCTCTGCTCAGGCCTGTGGTGCCCCAGTTAACCAAGTTATTCTCAGAATGTGATGATCCGGGTACATTTCTCTCTGGATTACCGTCTATTCGTCTGTCCGTGTATCGAAGGAATGAAAAGCCCTCTACAAAACCTCTGCCAGGATACAGACTTGGGACTTGAGGCCCTTTCTCAGGCCGACAGAAATCACGCTGAAGACCTGAGGGCGTCATATTACTGGAGAACCACGGATACTTCTCTAGACTTGGCATGAATGGAATCATACGCGGGTGACCCTGATGATTCACTACAGACATCGCCTCAGCTAATGACGCTGAGCTTGCGCGCCTGTGGTCTGGGTCTCCAAAGCTTTTCTGTCCGTGGAGCCCTGTAGCAAAGATCTGGTGCGGATGATGCTGGAAACGACCGAAAGCGGACATGGAGTTCAGAGGAGGTTGTAAACGATGAGAGCTTGAGTGCGCAATCTGCGACATAGCTCCATTCTGCCTGCAGTTAACAGTACCGGTGGCTGACGGCACAGTGGGGTTCAACCCACCGACTTCGCTTTCGGCTGACACACTGTTGCGGCGGGCCATTGCAACCAAGAGGCTGCCGGACGAAAAGGAGTTGCGGATGCTCTGAACACCGGAGGGAATATTTCGGTCTGTACCGTGCCCGTTTGCAAGCTGGCTCTTGCTCATGTAGTCCAGGAAGAGTTTGTAGTTCTGAGTCGTCATATGATGAGACGTGCAGTTGAAGTCCAAGTGAGCCTCAAGCAGTTCAGGGTGACCGTGGACAGCTCCAACACTCGGGTGTAGGTGGGGCCATTGGAGACTCTCTGCAATAGGCCGCAGGCTCTGAGTCGACAGCTTTGCGGGTTCGGGTAGTGCTGGATCAAAGGGTCCGTGACCTTGACCTTGCAGTGCGTGACTTTGACCTTGCAGTCCGTGACCTGGCAATCCTTGTCTTGACCTCAGCATATCTGAAATTTCAGACTCTTTTGTCTTTAAACAGATCTGGTCCGTTCGAACTGCAGAGTGTTTCAGAAGCTCGAGTAGGTATAAGTCATTCGGTCTTTTCCTTCTGTACTTTTGATGGGTGGAGCTTCTAGATGATTTTTTTTAAAAAACCTGATAATAAACAAAATTCAAATAGTATTTAAAAAAACAAACCAAAAAAAACCACTGATATTATAAGTTTGCACATTTTGTCCATTGAGAGCCATTTTAAGCCTTTTAGCTCCGACGCACGATAGCAGGAGGTAGATCGACCATGATAATTCAAGGGTAGTGCCAGATAAGCTTGGCGCCTGACGGCGCCAAGCTAATCTGGCACTACCCTTTGAATTATCATGGTCGACCCACCTCCTGCAATTAGTACAAAGTCGTTAGGTGACACCTTCAAAATTTAGAAATTTGTACGGCCTTGGTGTTAAATGAGTTTAATCTGAAGGTAGAAAATCCGGGTTCTTTTATTTAAAACAAAAGGCTGTACAGACAAGAATATTAGGCACTACTTACCTTTCTTTTGCAATATGTAGTATCGTCAGCTATACAAAACAAACACAAGCAGTACTTTGTTATTCTGTCTGTATGTCCATTTTGAAAATTTAGTAAACTGAGTTGTAACTGCCCTTTTTAATCTGCGTAGTTTACACGCTTTTTGGCAGTCATACCTTTGGTCTGTATTTCATTTGTTTTATTTTTTTATTTCTTGATATTATGAAAGACTATACCTCACTTGACTATATGTTGCACACACACACACACACACACACACACACA
Organism: Semisulcospira habei; assembly: GCA_036245525.1. Classification (NCBI taxonomy): domain Eukaryota; kingdom Metazoa; phylum Mollusca; class Gastropoda; family Semisulcospiridae; genus Semisulcospira; species Semisulcospira habei. Next base: position 16,955,399 of record BTPG01000007.1, on the reverse strand, counting down.
CACACACACACACACACACACACACATACACACACACACACACACACAATCACAGACACACACACACACACACACACACACACACACACACACACACACACAATCACAGACACACACACACACACACACACACACACACAGAGTGCGGCGAAGATGAATATTTCTCTGTTATCTAGTTAACCCTTTGGTTGTCAGTCGCGGATTTTGTCGCGATGATTCCTGCCGGAATCATTGAGACAGAAACCGCTACCGACACCCAAAGGGTTAACACCATTCAGCTTTCCTCGACAGGAAAATAAACGGGTAAATATGCAGAAACTGTGACAACATTTTTGCCTTGTTTTTTTGTTTGTTTGTTTGTTTTTTGGGTGCCCATTGCAGTACAACTGGTTTTTCACAGAGGACTCTCTGTTGCTTTCACAAGGGAGGAAGTTTCTTTTTGTCTCTAAGCATTTTTTGTCCTGATTATGTTGAATGTTTCGAAACGTTCACGTTATTCACGGAAAAATAACGCTCGATTTTAGAGAGCTCGTATCATTGTAATTTGGCTTCGCCTCGACTATGGAAAACCGTACAGCCACAAATAGTTGTGTACAAATTTGAATCACATTATAAAAGCATAGCGTGTGAGTATTGTGTCTGCAATTAAAAAAAAAAAACGAATAAATAAAACAAAATAAAATAAAATAAAATAAAATAAAATTTATAAATAATATAAAAATAAAATAAAACTGAATAAATAAATAAAAAAATAAATAAATAAATAAATAAATGCTATTCCTGTTCCAAACGAGATGAAAATCAAGGAAAAATAATAAATAAATAAACAAATAAATAAATATAATTAAAAAAAAAACAATTACAAAATAAACAAAGACGTCTTTTAACTCATTGTGCCCGAGGTACTAAAAACCCACATTTTGGAATTATCCTCTGAGGACTGCATTACAATTCAGGAGACAGATCGACCATGATAGTTTAAGGTGGTGGCAGGCGCCACGCTATTCTGCCACCACCCTTGAACTATCATGGTCGAACTATACCTTGCTGTGGTGTGTCGCGGGCAGAATGAGTTAATCAAGCGATGCACGGTTGGTTGGTTGGTTAGTTCGGGTTTAACGTCCACATCATCGATATGATCATGGACGGCCCTGACGGGCGGGCCAAGGTCCGTTTATACAGAGTGCGAACGCGTCCAACGCGAACACGAACGCGAACGCGACTTTTGAGCAGTTTTGCCATTCAAACAGAGCACGAACCCGAACGCGGAAAACCGTCGACGGCTTTCGAGGCGGCTCGTCTGTTTCTTGCTGTGAGAGATAAAATGCAGACATTTCTTTTTTACAGTTCCATAACATTGTTGACACAGGTAAAATAAAATTAATTTCAATCACATACCTGTCAGTCCGACTCTCTGTCCAATTGCTTTCCATATGTCTCTTTTTTTCGTGATGTCTTTGTAATCTTTGTCTGCTTTGTCATACAGTACATGATTCTTCTCAATTTCAAGAATCATGGCTTCTGTCTTGTCCATTGTCAGGTCAGGCGTACACGTTTCTATTTGTGGAAATGATGCAAGGGAAGTACATGCTGATTGGTTGATAGCAAAAAAGCCGCGCGACCTTCTGAGAAAGTTCGCTCTGGGGGCAATCAAGGCGGTCGTTCGCGCGAACAAAACATTGTTCGCGTTGGCACTCTATTTGAACGGTTCCTCTACAAATGACTAAAATATTCCAGGACGAAAAACCGCGTTCGCTTTCGCGTTCGCGCTCTGTATAAACGGACCTTTATGGGGGGGACAGGGAAATCTATTGCCTACGGAATACGACCTGAACACTGATCAACTCAGGCGCACTCCAACTGTGCCACTTTGATTTACCAGGACCTTTCAACGGACATGCTATTAAACAAATCCGTTTTTTCCCCCTGGATTGTGAGTCCAGCTACCGGGGCCGGGACGGGATTCGAACCCACGACCCGGCGATTCCCTTCGCTCTCCTGCTCCGACGTTTAATAACCGCCTGAGCTATTTTGGACTCTTATGCGATGCACGACGCAGGGAACAACTCTTATAATTGCTTTTTTGTAGTTTTACTGCAGGTAGAAAACGATGTATACAGTCTTTCTAATTTTTTGCGGTCTTATATTTGTGTTGTATTTTTTAAAGATTAGCGTTCATACTAATAGTCCATAAGCTAGGAAGGTCTACCGTGCACCCCCCCCCCCCCAGTACTGGGGGGGGGGGGGGGTGCACGGTAGACCTTCCTAGCTTGTGGACTATAAGCATTTTATCTATTCTTTTTATCTTATTATGAGCTGTGACCTGTAACAAGAATATCCCTTTTGGGACATACATATCTTGCATCTTGCATCTTGTTTGAGATTGCAGGATAAAACGTTTTTTTTCGAGAAATGAAGAGAAGAACCCAACGGAGAAAGAAACACGTTTCGAAAAGACAGTTACAACACAGTTAAATAAATTGTGTCGTAACTGTCTTTTCTAAGCGTGTTTCTTTCTCCGTTGGGGTTCTCCTCTGCATTTTACACACTTGGCAGTCACCTTTTCGGTCTGGTTTGAGAAATGAAGAAGTTTACTATAATTATTATCTCAGTGTTTCTTATCATAAAGAATACACAAAGGTTCAATTAAAAGTCCATATTACAGGTCATCTTCAGCTACTTTGCAAAACATCGATGAACATAAGCCTGACATTTTCTGAATACAGTAAGCTATCGCCAGAGGACCCAATTTGAATACAAACAAAATTAATTCATTCAGCCCGACGGCCGTATTTCTCATATTATGGAGGCGTCATCTAATGACTATGCACCAGCTGCAGCAGGAGATGGATCGACCATGATAATTCAATGGCACTGCCAGATTAGCTTGGCGCCGACAGGCGACAAGCTAATCTGGCACTACCCTTGAATTATCATGGTCGACCCATCTCCTGCTGTAGTGCGTCAGGGCTCAATGGGTTAAATAATTATATATCTTGTCCATACTCACTTTCAGCAGATAGTTGTCACTCTCTGTGTTGTAGCCATCTTTTCACAAACATGTGAAACTTATGGAAAAAATAAAATCGTCGACTTTGTTTCCAGCAAGCTTATCACGCAGAGTCAGGACACAGAAGAACTTCTAAAAATCCGCAAAAATTCCGACGCTTTTCAACGGCTGAAGATTGTCGATTTATGACAAATGTCCCTCTTGAACACTCGCCTTAACGCGGAACGCTGTGTGCCAAGAACCAGTCACAGCCATCGATTCTGAGAGCTGCAGCCAATCGGAATGCGCGTTCCAGAGTATCAAAAGACATTGCAGATTGTCCGACGCTTACACTTCTGGAAGTGAAGTGAGTAGACGGAAACTTTTTAGAATGATTTTTTAACCTCCTTCGCTGGTGGAGACACAGGAATAAACAGGGCTGATTATTGCAAGCAAGAGGCATAGATCCTCATGAGCCCCTTCATGCAGGGCTGATGAGGATCTATGCCTCTTGCAGATGACATGCTATTATTGGCCGACTGTGGCGGCAATTATGGGAGGAGTTTTGAGAAATGGGGGTGTGGTTTTTGATAAATTAGTGTCAGCTTCGCTCCTTGTGACTGCGGTAAAATAAAATTAAAAAAAATATCGATCTTGCACACAGACATGTGTCATCTGTAAAATTTCGTCCTTCATGACTTCACAACACAATGTCAAAATACAATTTTTAAAAATGAAATAAAATAAAATAAAATATAAAATAATTTCAAAAATAATAAATAAAATAAAATAAAAATAATAAAATAATAAAAATAAAATAAAATAAAATAAAATAAAATGTCACCAAACGGCAGAATATGACGCAAATAACAAAAATGACATGAAATAAAAATCACACGTTGACGAACATTCTATCTTCTGACGATTCTCCTTTTAATCCATTTGCTGCCAGCGATCCCGAATCTCACGTCTGAAATTACTCACACTGACCGACATTGGCGTGAAGAACACAGACGTAAATGCGAAAACAGCTAGGCATGACGAACACAGGACCAACAAGAGACATAAATCCTCATGAGCCCCCGCGACTGCGGGGGCTCATGAGGGTTTATGTCTCTTGCAGATGGGTAGTGTTCGCCTTGCCCCCTCCCCCCACCCCCACCCCCGCACACCCCCCCCCCCCACACACACACACCCCACACACACACACAGTCAAGAAGTTAACCCATATCATACTGAGGCTAAAAGCTTCAAGTTTGTACACTGCAATATGCAAGCCACATCACAGTATTTACAGATAAGGATATGAGACCAATGGCTTTAGTTCAAGGGTGGTGCCAGAATAGCTTGGCGCCTAGAGGCGCCAAGCTATTCTGGCACTACCCTTGAACTATTTTAGCCAAACTTATTTCACACACTGGTGTATTCCGAATGATAAGGGGTTAATATTCGAATGGTCAGCACACGAGCTAAAATAACAGTCAAACTATCTCGCCTATGGGTCGATCGATCAATCGAACAAATCAGTCAGCCAATCAGTGTATGGAGAGATTGTATTCGTTATCTGTATGACAATTACTCTGCTGCTGGTGGTAAGTAGTAGTAGGCCTAGTAGCAGTGGTGGTAGTTCAACATAAGTGATTATGAAGCAGTTTCGGTCGTCCTCACGCACCACTGACCCAACGCCCTTTGACCTCCTCCACTGACGGGCTGAACATAGATGTACTTAGGCAGCGGGTGATGCTTAGATCATCAAAAGCCTGCTATTAGTGCTAAGACTGCACGAGCAACTCGTATCTTGCCGGTATGAGGTTTACGGTCAGCGCGTGTAAATTTAACGGTTCATGAGACATGATCTACAAATTTGCAAGAGGCATAGATTCTCATGAGCCCCTGCAGGTGCAGGGGCTCATGAGAATCTAAGCCTCTTCCGCCTGTTAGAACAAGCCCGGCCACACGCTCGCATCTCTGCGTCCACAGAAGGAGTTGGCCGCACGCATTACGAGTTTCAAGCCTGACGCTGAAACCGGCAAAACGTGGCAGCGAAACTTTGGCGTAGGCCAGCTGACGCGTGGCGACGCTTTTTGACGCCGCCACCCGCGCAGGTGACGCGTCACGGGTGACTGATGCCCTGGTATCCACCCGGCACTGACACGGATACCGGTTGATCTGCTGACACGCAACTTGAAATATTCAAGATGGGCTGCGAGCCTTTTTCGGAAAAAAAAACCCGGCGTTTTACTGGAAATTGTACGCGCGTGTAAATTGAAGAAAAACAACGATAGACAAGTAGTTTATTTTTTAAAAATTTGTTTGTTGGCACAGATGATAATAGGTGGGTTGGCTTTAAAACGCTTGCCTTCTGTGTTCAGTGCTATAATATTTGATTATGGCGGTTGAACGCAGCGCAAAAAGCGATGTGGGTCCTTCACTGCCAGTCGGGTATGGGCTTTGAAAACCTCGGGGCGAATTCAGCGCAGAATAATTACATCAACCCAAGGAACACAGATGTTAATAGGATCAGCAAGAGGCAAAGACCATCATGAGCCCCCGCATCTGCGGGGGCTCATGATGGTCTTTGCCTCTTGCAGTTGAGTGGTGTTCGCATGATGTTTTCGACCGCATCGAAGAGTTAAAAGCGATGCGCTGATGCAAAAAAAACAAAAAAAAAAAAAAAAAAAACATAACGGGTTTCTTCAACGAATGTATGAGTTTGAACTGTTAGACGATTGCCTCTCGAAACCTGTTTATTTTAACGGTTTCGTTACTATATTCTGCAGGTTTTTTTTTTTTTTTTTTTTTTTTCCTTCGTGAATTTGTTATCGTCTGGAATTTTGGACTTACGACTACATGACGTAAGGCTCAAATTCACAGATCGGCACGCATAATGTTTTATCTCGATCTAAATAACCATTTAGAGTGTACAACGATATGGCTAGGTAGCTGGAGCGTTCTCATTCTTGATGATAGAGAAACTATACCGACGAGCAACAACAACCCCCCCCCCCCCCCCCAAAAAAAAAAAAAAAAAAAAAAAAAAAAAAAAAAGCGACATTTTTGGAATCAACGGAAATTCCAAAAATGTCGCATTTCTTTTGCTCGTCAGTGTATTGTTTCTGACACTAGTAAAATAAATGTAAGGTAATTGTAAAGGCAACTGGTAACCCCCAGTGACTGACGGATAAAGTCACAGAATCAATAAATCAATGAATCTTTATTTTTAAACGGTAAAGATATTAACAATGCCAGAGGCAGTGGCATTTTTCAAATCTGCCGTTTCTAGAGTGTGTGTGTGTGTGTGTGTGTGTGAGAGAGAGAGAGAGAGAGAGAGAGAGAGAGAGAGAGAGAGAGAGAGAGAGAGAGAGAGAGAGAGAGAGAGAGAGAGAGAGAGAGAGAGAGAGAGAGAGAGAGAGAGAGAGAGAGAGAGAGAGAGAGAGAGAGAAATGACAATGATTCTTTATTTTACAACGGTGAAAGTTTTGGTTGGGAAAATCATTTTTCAAATTGGCCGTTGCTAATCTAATTTATATATAATTTACATATAATGCACTGGGTATGAAAATACTATTTAAAAAAAAACAACAGACCCCCAAAAAACAAGAGAGAGAGAGAGAGAGAGAGAGAGAGAGAGAGAGAGAGAGAGAGAGAGAGAGAGAGAGAGATCAATGTGTATCCACTCCAAGACGTCTCGTTACAGTGCCGTCTGATTTTAGCACGTGCGTGGGAAAACTCGGAACGTGATCCCACCGCCGAGAACCCCGCGAGACAAACACTTGTCTAAAAAACTGTAATCGCCCCCATGTTCAGTGGCGGATCCAGGGGGAGCTTAGGGGGGACGTTCCCTCCCCCACCCCTAATATAATAATAATACCGTTATTATATAGGCGATTTTTCTCAATTTTTGGGCGAATCGTAAAGCGCCGCGAACTGAAACCCAACACGCACACTCACGTAACAGACACGGATTCACGCCATTTAAGACAAACACAGTACAAGAAAAACGAAGGGCCAGTTCAGCTACTGAAGTTACAGAGATTTTTGATCGCTTGTATTTGAAATTTGTAAAGTGGCCTGAAACCGGTACCAAAGTGTGGGGGGTGGGTGGGGGGTGGGTGGGGGGTGGAAGAACCGGAGTACCCGGAGAAAGAACCCCCGACGGTCCGCCCAAATAACGGTGACACTTACCAGAGGAGAAAAGTCCGACGCCGGAACCCGGTATCGAACCTCGCACCTTTGGCATTGGTGGCACGCGCCTTAACCACTGCGCCACGGAACGCCCCTCAGCCCTGATATAATTGTTGTCGTTGGTCGTGAAAGCGGGTTGTGAAATTCTTTGTTATTATTCTGGTATTACTATTCTTACATTACACCTCTGACGAGGCAGTCATCTGGGTTTAACTCTATTCGAGACATGCCGCTTTACGCCGCGAATCCGGATGCGGAACGTCTCGAAAGAGTTAAGTCTACGCTCGTGGACAAGTCAACTGAGGCAATTATCCAATCAGAAAGAAGAGGTCGACCGCTTGGTGTACCCCTGAAGGGAGGGGGGGGGGGGGTTGTCACCTGTTGATCGGATGAGGACCGATGATAGAGTCGTTTGATAGTGATGGGCTTGCATGGTGACAGCTAATCCCTCTAATCCCATCATGGGTCGCGAGATACAGTGACCTTTGTCTTCTGAGGTAGTGTTAGCAAAGACAGTATATTACACAGTCTTTTGGTGTTAGTGGACATGCACCAGTGCTCATCAGAGCATCATTGTAGCCCCTGACAATTGTCACCAGAGGAGAGGTGTGAAATGTGTTGGTTCTGAACACTGACGACTTAGCTATTAAAGTACCATTATGAATAAAAATCGGAAGACACATTTCAACACCATTGTGTTTGTTATGCCTTGTCGGCACAACTAATGAACTTTAACAGCAGTTTGAACACGCAACAAAAGCACACGCGTAATCGCACTTATTTACTGACTCTGCGCTACCGTAAGCGTGTCAGTCTATTTTTAGCTGTTTCTCGTACTGAAAGCGTTGTATTTATAGAACAGAGTAGAGGCATTGTCAGATTACCTGATATACAGACGACGTGTGCTGAACTGTATTGTCCTGTGTCTAAACGAACGAACGAACGAACGAACGAACGAAACTTTATTATCCAAGGATTGAGATATTAGGCGCGCAGGCCTTTCTTACAACGAACCATATCTAGACCTGTGTGCAGCGTTTCGTAACCATCTGTTACAGAAGCGTATCTTTGAACAGTTACGACGGTAGTGGGCCTTCAAGTCACCGTCTTTAGTGTAACCCTCTTAGTCCCAAGGTCCCATTTCTCAAATTTTGGAGTCTTGCCTAATGACTATGTACAGTTGCAGGAGATGGATTGACCATGATAATTCAAGGTAGTGCCAGATTAGCTTGGCGCCTGAAGGCGCCAAGCTAATCTGGCCCTACCCTTGAATTATCATGGTCTATCCATCTCCTGCTGTAGCGACTCGGGGCTAAATGGGTTAAGTGTTATTTGGGTTTAACGCCGAGGAGGCGACTAAGGCCATCTCACAGCGAATCAGTTGAAGAGGTATTACTGTTTATATGAGATTCAACAGTGTTCCTCAAATGAAGGAGATTATTGGGAGTATAGCGCAATATCATGGTATTCCTCACGCGCACATGGCATATCCGTGTATAGTTGTCTTGCTCCTCACACGGAGGGGATGATTGGGAGTACAGTGTTGCTGACACACACACTACGCACGGTGGTTGCTACTGCAGAAACGTAGGTCACAACAGCAGTCTTTTATTGAATAAATTAACACCACCAAAGAACAGCAGTGTAAAATCGAAGGAGAAGCACAGGACAGGAGTCTTTGGAGGTCTCTCGTCGACGGCCTATACCCGGGGAGGGGTGACAGGCGTAAGTAAGTAAGTAAGTAAGTAAAGAACAGTAGTACCCGTTTACATCTTGTTTTGTCACTCAGGAAGATGGGATGGAGGCGGGGAGGAGGACAAGCGTGCGTATGCTACAACCCATGCGGTGTCCCGAGATAAAAGTATATATTTCAACAATTACAATTTTACAGTTCTGTGAAAGCTGTAGGCATATCTGATCTCTTTCAAGGTGTATATTGAGAACACTAAAGTGATAACATGTTTCATAATTAGGACCATGCCAAGCATAGCCTACACTGTATTCCTATATAACCACAATTAGGACCATGCCAAGCATAGCCTACACTGTATTCCTATATAACCATAATTAGGACCATACCAAGCTTAGCCTACACTGTATTCCTATATAACCATAATTAGGACCATGCTAAGCATAGCCTACACTGTATTCCTATATAATCATAATTAGGACCATGCCAAGCATAGCCTACACTGTATTCCTATATAACCATAATTAGGACCATGCCAAGCATAGCTTACACTGTATTCCTATATAACCACAATTAGGACCATGCCAAGCATAGCCTACACTGTATTCCTATATAACCATAATTAGGACCATGCCAAGCATAGCCTACACTGTATTCCTATATAACCATAATTAGGACCATGCCAAATATAGCCTACACTGTATTCCTATATAACTCATTCAGCCCCACGCACGAATTTCCCAAATTTTGGAGGCGTCATCGAACGACTAATGCACCTGTTTGCAGGAGATGGATCGACCATGATAATTCAAGGGTAGTGCCAGATTAGCTTGGCGCCGACTGGCGCCAAGCTAATCTGGCACGACCCTTGAATTATCATGGTCGATCCATCTCCTGTTGTGGTGCGTCAGGGCTGAATGGGTTAAAGATGAAAATGACCTTGCCAAATTGCTTATGGATATGTGTATTCACGCTGGTGCGTGTGCTTGTGCGTGTGCGTGCACACATACACTCGTCAACAGGCTAGCATATTGGTATGTTGTATAACTCTGTATCTTTCCTACATACGACACAGCTCAGGAAACATGGACATACCCCAATAGCAAAACGCCTTCGGCCCGACGACGGCCGCAGATTATTGCCGGTATCATGGTATTCCTCACATGGTGTATCAGTGTATGGTTGTGCTGTTCCTCACACGGAGGGGATGGTTGGGGGTACAGTGTTGCTGACGTACACACTGTGGTTGCTCCATAGGGGCTCGATGACAGTAGCTTTGACTAATGCAAATCCACTGCGCCACCGCGTGCGCGCCAGCGCCTATACTAAGCTCAAGACAAAATTTGTATTTAGTCTTGAGCTTAGTATAGGCGCTGGCGCGCACGCGGTGGCGCAGTGGATTTGCATTAGTCAAAGCTACTGTCATGGAGCCCCTATGGGTTGCTCCTGCAGAAACGTATGTTAACGGCTGTGCGCGGGCCTCCCACTGCGGCCGTTGTGAGCCGGAGGACCTTTGCTAACTGGTTATATACTAAAGTGATAAAAGATTTCACAATTAGGACCGTCCCAAGCATAGCCTACACTGCATTCCCGTATCTATACCAATATGGATGAACATGACCTTGCCTTGCTATTGGATATGTGTATTCTCGCTGGTGTGTGTGTGTGTGTGTGTGTGTGTGTGTGTGTGTATGTGTGTGTGTGTGTGTGTGTGTGTGTGTGTGTGTGTGTGTGAATGTGTTTGTCAGTGTGCGTGCTTGCGCACGTACGCGTGAGCAAAGCTAGCATGTTTATATGTTTCTTAATCTCTGTATCCTTCCTAAATACGACGGAGCTCAGAAAACGTACATAATTACCCCAGTAGCAAAACATATTTGGGCCCACGACAGCAGCAGTGGGCCCGCGCACGGCTGTGCGCGGGCCCACTGCTGCTGTCGTGGGCCCGAGGACCCGCTGGGTATACTTTATAGCTGGTGTGTGTATGTGTGTTGGGGTGGGGGTGGGGGGGGGGGGGATGGGCGGTATGCCACCCCGTCCAGACAACCTCTGGATCCGCACCGCCCCTGATGTTTGCATCGGCAAATAAACGGAACGAAACACAATGTAATGAGGTCCAAGCATATCCACGATCCGATCAGGAGCATTACACAGTCACGTCGTTGGCCTATTCAGCTGTCACACATAATAACCCACAACCAGATACGGACTGGTCATGATAGTTCAAGGGTGGTGCCAGAATAGCTTGGCGCCAGCAGGTGCCACGCTATTTTGGCGCCATCCGTGAACTGTCACATTTGACCTGCCTTTTTAAGCATAACACGTAATCAAAGGACTACACAGTATGCTAAACCTTTTAGTTTTTGTCGTTTTGTGTCGTGCCGTGTCGTTGCGTTGCGTTGCGTTGCGTTGCGTCGTGTCGTGTCTTGTGCTGTGTCACTTGTGTTAGGTTAGGTTGCGTTACGTTTGAGATGCCTTGTTAGTGTTGTGTTGTGTTGTGTTGTGTCGTGTCGTGTTGTGTCGTGTTGTTGTGTTGTGTCGTGTTGTTGTGTTGTGTTGTGTCGTGTTGTTGTGTTGTGCTTTCTCTTTTGTTTGTTTTGTTTTGTCTTGTTCTGACACAGTTTTTATTTTGCGACTTGTCTACTCTTGTGACGAATTGTTTGGCCAACCATGCCGCGCAATAATAATAATAATAATAATAATAATAATAATAATAATAATAATAATAATAAATAGCAGCAATAATAATAATAATAATAATAATAATAATAATAATAATAATAATAATAATAATACAAATCAATGAAACACAGTTCATAATTAGTTATTTTAATATTTTCAGTGTTCTTTGCTTACATTATTCATTACAGACATCACAAACCATGAAGATAAATTTTAAACACACATGCCTACTTTAAAACAACAACACCCCCCAAAAAACAACAACAACAACAACGTTTTTTGAGACTACTTCCTCAAACCGACAGTAAGATCTAAAAGTTTGACACAGAAAAAAGAATTCATTTAAGCTACGTTTTCTTGCCACCCCGACGTAAACTTCAGGTCAACCAACCAATCAAACAAACACCAATTAGAATGAGGTCTCGAGGGCTGTGTGTTTACTGACGCTCGGAAACGGATGAGGAGGGACTGAACAGCTAGTATCGTCCGACAGTAAACCCCGCCGTGAAAACGTCCCCACCAGTTCCTTCTCGCTAGAAGAACACATGCAATTGATGTTGGTCAGGAAGAGGGGTAAATCCTCATGTCCCCGCACGTCTGCGGGGGGATTATGAGGATCTATGCCTCTTGCTGATGAATCTGACTGCACAGGGGGGGAAAAAATGTCAGTGTGGTGAATAGTGCTGTAGACTGTCCTTCAGCCAGTCCGTTCACCCTATGAGGGGAATAGCCTTTCAAGAGCCCTTGAAATCGTACTACATGTACTTGCCCGCAATCGGGCCGACGTCGGCAGCAGTGGGCCCGCGCACGGCCGTGCGCGGGCCCACTGCTGCCGATGTCGGCCCGAGGGTCTTTATCAGTGCTTACTGACACTCCAGGCTAAGCCAACGCTTTTAGTCCGGTTATGCATTGAAAGCCAGGGAAAAGCCGACAATCCATTTACGTCTCGTCACCTCAGACGGGCGTGGGGAAGTTGCGAGGGGGTTTGACGCGACGCATTTGACCGTAGTGTGTCAGGAACTTGTATCACGTGCGAAGGTCACGTTCGTCGCTTCACACTTGGGTCCCGCTAGGGCGCAGAGGACACACACTCGAGGCCTTAATTGGTGTCGCTGTTGGCTCACACTTCCCTTTCAGGCTCGGGTTTCCAGGTCCGCCATTGATCTGGGTCAGGAATCTGGAGATGAGGCAAGATTAGAGATGTTTCACTCGCTTTCTCTTGTAATCCCCTTGTGAATGAACCAAAGGGTTAATGCACGTTTCTCTTTTAATCCCATCATGCATGCACAACGGGTTTAGTGCACGTATCGGCACGCGCACACACTGACACACGCACGCACACACACACACACACACACACACACACACACACACACACACACACACACACACACTGGCACACACACGCACACACACACACACACACACACACACACACACACACACACACACACACACACACACACACACACACACACACACAGAGTTCGGTCCTTTTAGATGCACGTTAAGACTTTGTGTTCAGATGGATGGACGGATGAATGGACGGATAGATGGACGAACGGACGGACGGGTGGATGGATGGATGGATGGATGGATGGATGGATGGATGGATGGATGGATGGATGGATGGATGGATGGATGGATACACGTCCCAATGAAACGGCCAGACAGGCAGACAAAGCGACAACCTGTCCAGTCTCATGCATCCATCGGTAGTTAACCGAATGGTTTAAAGACTGTATGATGAGTTGCATACATCTAGGCCTAATTAGTCAAGCGTTGATAAAATTAATACAGACGGTTTAACACACTCAAGGAGAGTCACTTGATGCAGGACAAACACGTACAGAAACAATTATATCCCTTTATCCTGCCACAGGCCACCAACTTTTAAGCGAACGACAATTTATTCTTGTTGTACTCTGCTTGCTCCGACCCCATACAGCAGGACTGAGATGTATGGACCATGATAGTTCAAAGGTAGTGCCAGATTAGCTTGGCGCCTGACGGCGCCAAGCTAATCTGGCACTACCCTTGAATTATCATGGTCTATCCATCCGTGTCTTCAGTGCAACTGGCGTACATCACAGTAGTGGGTTAAAATGCTTTGTCATGGCCTTGGCTGTTGGCGATTTGGTATCGTAAGCGAAGCTAGATAAGCGGTACATTGGTACATTATTACCAAGAGTTCCAAGCATTGTTTTGGAACCCTTGGTAATAATGAATGAATGAACAAACGAACGAACGAACGAACGAACGAACGAATGAATGAATGAATGAATGAATGAATGAATGTTGAATCTGTGCCCTCTGAACCCCGGCGCTGTACTATAGCGACGGGACCCCCAGGTGCAGTTTTGACCGTTGTTTCTACGTTGCCTAGATCGGAGATCATTTCCCTATCGCCGGTATTTTGTTTCTGTTGTTAAATTGTATTTTCATGTACTAGCTTTGGTCAAGTAGAAATCTAACAAAAGAACATATACTATTGTGTTCAGGAAACATAGGGCTGTCTTAGCATTCTATTTTTGTCAGCGAGGTTTGGGTCGGGATGAGGCCACTGGCGCCGGCCATTCTTGGCGACGGGCTCCACCCGTCCTGAGTCATTGTCCATTTTGTAGCTCTCATATTGTAATTTGTGGAATGAGCGAGTGAGTGAATGTGAGCAGCACCTGAGGTGGCAAGACACATTTTGCTATATAGCAACAATAAAGTCATCTTGAATGAATGAATGAATGAATGAAATTTGTATTTGCAGATTATGCACATACAATACAGAGACAACCAAAGTTACTAATCGACAGAACCAACACGATGCAACACCACATACCAAGTGAAAGACAATGAATGAATGAATAGATAAACGAACGAACGAACGCACGGACAGAAGAAAGAACCAGCGAACGAAGCGGGTCCGAAACCGAAAAGTTCGTGCAAGTCCTTTTCATGTTTGAGTGTTTTCATACGCCCGATCCGGTACACGAATTCGCATCCGCCTTACAACGAAAATAATGCAATTTTTGAAGGAAAATTGCATCACCGCATCGCCAGGTTCGAATCGTATTCGTATCGGATTCGTGCTTATTGAACCGTAGCTTTAGACTGCTGTCTGTCGTGTTTGTGGTTCACATGCTTTCCTCAGAGCCAACTCGGAAATTTTCAAAGGCTCTCGATCTTTACCTTTCGTGTAAGCACGGAAACCTCACGTATGGTACTCTGAAAAAAACTCGACAGCGTGTTTGCCTTATTCTTCACTCGTTTCTTCTATATGGCCACTCCAAGCCACGCATATCGTCAGTCGGACGTCTAGTCTCATATCGTCAGTCGGACGTCTAGTCTCATATCGTCAGTCGGACGTCTAGTCTCATATCGTCAGTCGGACGTCTAGTCTCATATCGTCAGTCGGACGTCTAGTCTCATATCGTCAGTCGGGCGTCTAGTCTCATATCGTCAGTCGGACGTCTAGTCTCAGATCAAAGTCTTAACCCATTCAACCCCACGGATACATGTATCATATTTCGGAAGTGTCACTTATAACGACTTAGTACCAGATGCAGGAGATGGATCGACAATGATAATTCAAGGGTAGTGCCAGATTAGCTTGGCGCCCTCAGGCGCCAAGCTAATCTGGCACTACCCTTGAATTATCATGGTCGATTCATCTCCTGCTGTAGTGTGTCGGGGGTAAACGGGTTAATACGAACGAACGACCGGAGCCGATCTTGCTTAACAAGAGGCATATTCTCATAAGCCCCATGCGAACGCAGGCGCTCCTGAGAATCTAAGCCTCTTGCAGTTGAAAGGATCTGTACGGGGCGGGGGTGGGTGTGTGTGTGTGTGTGGGGGGGGGGGTGTGGGGGGGTTTGGGGGGGTGGGGGGGGGGGGAGGCAGGGCGTGGGTATTACAATCACAGATCCTCGACTATTTACTAGTATTTACTAGCAAAGAAGTACACAACGGAGAAAGAAACACGCTTAGAAAAGACAGTTACAACACAATTTATTAATATTTCGGATAAATCCCCTTTTTTTCAAAATAGACAAACAAACAAATAGAGAGATCAGTCGCTACTTATCTTCATTTATCGCGGAAGGAATGTGGCAACTGATCTCTATATTATCTGACTTTCACGTTTCACGACGAACCCTGATCTCACGGCGGATCACGAGGATCACAGTGAACACATTGCAAACACATATCAAGGCATAACCAAGCCGGCCCCCACCCCCCAACATCCCCCTCCCTCCCCACCACCACCACCACCACTAACACCACCACCCACCCCCTATCCCCCAACCTGTGTTCCGGCGTAAAATGACACTGGTATACCTCTTCAAAGGGGTGGACGATCGACTAACAGATTTTGTCTTTTTGTCCTTAGTAATCACAAGACCATGGAAACATAAACGAGTTAGTTGCCTTGACAAGGGGCTCTTCAGCTGAGAGGGTAGGGGAGCTGCTGTCAGGGGACCTAATTCCTATGAGCCGCTCCTGTCTTGTACCACGAGCCCATCATGTTTTTCTCCCCTTTTCTCTGCAGTTACGAAGTGCAGCACCGTCTATTCTCGTAACGAAATGGAAAAAATTGACTCCAGTTAGTATTGGGGCAATCATGTACCAGCCCAGTGCGCAAAAGGCCATCGGGCCGACGTCGGACGCCGTTGGCCCGCGCGCGCCAGCGATCGCCTGGCTTTTGCACGGCATTGGGAGCCGGGCCCGCCCCCAGGCAATGTTCTACCTTGATAACTCAGTAACTATGCCTAGCAAGGCATTTTGTCGTAATAAATGCTGCACTTCACGTCACGTGATGCGCAGCATTTATTACAACAAAATACCTTGTTAGGCATCAAGGGTAATGTCGAAATGGTGCAAGAGTGAGACTGAGCCGCTGCTGACAGGGGACCTAACGCTTATACGTTTCCTCCTCCTGTGCCGCGCCCGTCACATAAGTTTTTTTTTTTTTCCGAATAATGAACTTGATGCTGTTTAATCAGGGATTATGAATAACAAACAGCGACTGTGTGCCGAGAGCAACGGCTATTTACCCGATAGAAAATGATCAAACTTGTGATTGGGGACTGAACGTAATAGTCTCAGTACTGCTGATCGGCTGTACTCGGGCACTACCAGTCAGTACTACTACTACTATTAATAATGTCAATTTCTATAGAACTTAATCACAATTGGTACTGTAGGCGCATTACGTGTTACACTAAAAAAAAAAAAAAAAAAAAAAAAAAAAAAAAAAAAAAAAAAAATATATATATATATATATATATATATATATATATATATATATATATATATATATATATATATATATATATATATATATATATATATATATATATATATATATATATATAATTTTTCAATAAATTCTGAGAATACTGTGCTAATGCCATGGAATTCCAGGCTGGTAAGCTTGCATTGTGTCATCAGGACATCAGCTGTCCTTTTGCGACTGCATCGCTTATTAGATCTTTTGAACCTTCCACTGAACACCTACTACATAAAGTAATAGGGACTACCCCCAGGCGCCCCGCAACCCGCTGGAGAATATCCAGTCCTCCCCCCGAGAGGGGAGGCTAGTGCCGGCATGAATATTCCCAAACAGATCTTGGACCTGCTGGATAGATTTAAGATTTTGCCGCCTACGGTCGAAACCGGTCGCTTTGGGCGACGCCTTTGTTAAAAGTAAAGAATATATATATATATATATATATATATATATATATATATATATATATATATATATATATATATATATATATATATATATATATTATATATATATATATATATATTTATATGTATGTGTATATATATATATATATATATTTTTTTTTTTTAGTGTAATATATATATATATATATATATATATATATATATATATATTATATATATATATATATATATATATATATATATATATATATATATATATATATATTATTTTTCATTCAATTCTGAGAATGCTTTGCTAATGCCATGGAATTCCAGGCTGGTAAGCTTGCATTGTGTCATCAGGACATCAGCTGCCCTTTTTGTGACTGCATCGCTCACTAGTTCCAGAAAAGACAGACGACAGACCTATCATTTGAGCCTTCCACTGAACACCTACTACATAAAGCAGTAGGGACTACCCCCAGGCGCCCCGCCATCCGCTGGAGAATATCCAGACCTCCCCCTGAGGGGGATGCTAGAAAATATTCCCAAACAGATATTGGACCTGCTGAGTAGATTTTAATTTCTTGCCGCCTACGACCGGTTTCTAAAATACTAAGACATGTATACAGAAAACAAAAATAAACTACAACGGAAAAGCAACCTAATGCCAGACACACACACACACACACACACACACACGATAGTAATAGTCACGTGAAACAGGTGCAAAATGTCCTTAGATTGATACAAGTCAGGGGGGGGGGGGGGGGGGGATGAGTTTTAAGTTTTGATTTAGTGCTCAATGAAGGCAAAAACTGGACAGCCGGCCAAGCGGCCCTTTTTCTTGTTGTTGTGAAAAGCGATATTTTCATTGTATTACAATGAAAACATCGCTTTTCAGAAAAAAATATAGCCTTGCTGTCTTTCGACTACACGGGGCCGCAGAGGGGTCCTTTAATGAACTGTGTGGATCCGCGGGTATAGCCGGGTCTGACTTCGCACACTGACCGGTTTCGGGTTGGTTGGTTACTGAGTTCGGGGTTTAACGTCCACAGCACCAAAGTGATAATGGACGGCCCTGGCGGGCGGCTTATGGGGAACAGGGAAATCTATCGCCTATGGAGTACGACCTGAACACTGATCAACTCAGGCGTACTCCAACTGTGCCACTTTGATTTACCAGGACCTTTCAACGGACATGTTATTGAACTGGCAAGCCCGTCTTTTCCCCCTGGATTGCGAGTCCAGCTACCAGGGCCGGGACGGGATTCGAACCCACGACCCGGCGATTCCCTTCGCTCTCCCGCTCCGACGCTTAACCGCCTGAGCTATTTCGGACTCCACACTGACCGGTTAGATGTAGGCCTATAATAATTATACCCTCTCTCACGAAACCAGTCTTAACTCGCAGCGAGCCGATCAGCGCTACACGCGGTAATAATTATGTGGTGGGGGTCAATCTGGGTCATTTTCACTTTTTTTTTTGTTTTGTTGCAGAAACGTATTCTACATACACCAACGTTTCGTGTGGTTAAAATCTTTATAATGAAAAACTCCATTAAATAGGTTAAAAATGATTTTAAAAAGTCTGAGCTTGGCCCCAATTATGCTGCACACAGAAACTTCGCAGGCTGCTTTTTTTTTTTTTTTATTTCCAAATGGCCGCCGGAGGCTTCGTTAACAACTTTAAACACTAATCTTCTACACTTTTTGGACTACAGCATACAGTCATATATCAAATTAATCAGCAAACATTGGGGTTTTCAGAAATGTATATATAACAAAACATTCAAAATGAGAGTTAAGACTGATTTTGTGAGAGAGGGTCTAAATTATTTAGACTGAAGTGTCTTTCTCCGTGAACAAAAGGTCTTCGGGCCGATATCAGCCGCAGTTGGTCCGCGCACGGCTGTGCGCGGGCCAACTGCGGCCGACGTCGGCCCGAGGACCTTTTGCCGCTTGACAGGTTCGATCGCGGTTTCAGTAGTGGTGTTTTCTTTTCGGAATAAAAGTACAAACAAGGAGAAAAAAAAAAAAAAAAGCATCGATCGACACCGAAGCGGCGCAAAGCGGCACTGATGAATCCTCATGGGTCCTCATGAGCCCAAACTCAATGCATGGGGCTCATGAGGATCTTCGCCACTTGCAAGTTCGGTGGCGTTCCGCATGGTATAATCTGGTTTCACCGTTTGAAACCGCACTACAGTGATCGATGGATAGATTTTGTGACTTGCTCAGGTAGAGCCGTGCCTTTTGTCTTTTGAAGAATATATTTAACCACCACTTGGTATGTGTTTGAGATGGGATTAGCCGATGTAACGGGGCGCGGGCCGCGAGAATCCGCGAACACGGACTGGCGTGGGGACGCGGCTAGGGAACGGGGGGAGGGGGGAAGGGGAGGGGTCGGGAAGGGAGGGGAGGGAGGGGGAGGGGGTACGGCCATGACGGGTTAACCCTTTACATCCTGAGGCTGATTTTGTAAATTTTGCTTATTGTCCTATGAAGGCCACAGTACACGGCATTAGGAGATAGGTCAACCATTTTAGTTCGAGGGTGGTGCCAGAATAGCTTGGCACTCGAACTATCATAGTCAAATCAATTTCACGCAGTAGTGTATCAGGATGAAAAAGGGTAACGACGCACGAATCACGGTTTGAACATAATAGCAATCACGTTTCACGATGAAGTTTACAGAGTATTGGGCGGGGGGGGGGGGGGGGGGGGATAAATCGCAGGGCATATGGGGAGGTGGGGGAGGAGGGGCAAGGGGGGGGGGGGGAAGAGACAATACATAAGAAATTGAAGGAACAGTTTTCTCTCCCTATTTCCAATGCCGCCGTGAGGTGGTCTTAGTCGCTGTTCGGCGTTAAGCCCCAATAACTAATTACTAACCTATTTCCAATGGCCGAAAATTCAAAGGACGTCATACGTCGAGTCATACACTGCTCGAGTGATACACCGCTGAACAGTTTTCATTTTTGTCAAGAGAGGACCGTCAAGGATCTCTGTTTGCTGCGGGCCCGCGGTCACTCTTTTGTGACAACACGAACATTAAACACAAGGATCAGTTGCGATTATCGAAGCAAAAATGAAATTGCAATTGCGCCTCAGATTCTACTACCCAGTGCGCAAACGGCCATCGGTCTTACTTCGGCCGCCGTTGACCCGCGCACAGCCGACGACGGCCCGATGGCCTTTGCACACTGGGTATTCTCTCTCTCTCTCCATGTGTGTGTGTGTGTGTGTGTGTGTGTGTGTGTGTGTGTGTGCGCGCGCGCGCGTTGATGTGTGTGTGTGTGTGTGTGTGTGTGTGTGTGTGTATGTGTGTGTGCGTGTTTGTGTGTCGGTGTGTGGGTGTCTGTGAGTCTATGAGTATGTCTTTTTATGTGAACAGTGTTGTCAATTGTCTGCAAGTATTATGTTTTACTTATATGCATGTACATTTATATTATGTGTATATCGTTTTGCTTGTTTGTTTGTTTCTAGTTTTGTAGTTGTTAGCAACGGCAGGTTGGCAAAATGGCTGTGTCGACGACGATGTCAATGTCTTAACCGTTGTAAACTACAGTTTCATTGATTCATCGAGTCTCTCTCTCTCTCTCTCCCTCCCTCTCTCTCTCTAGCCCCTCCTCCCCCTCTCGTTGTTAGAGTTTTCAGTCAGTGAAACATGAGGAGAGGTTATGACAGCCGTATCTTTTCTCTTCGTCGTGCGTTTCCATCGTAAAACAAGAATGTTTTATTATTTTTCTTTCTTTCTTTTGTTCTAGATTCGTGAATCGAAAAAAAAAAAAAATCGTCGTGAATGCGTGATGGTACACTCCCCCTCCACCACACACACACACACTCTCGTGAAGACAAAAGATCGAACGACAGTTTGTCCATCAGTCCAGCCTGTACATTACACTTACGAATATCATTTTTTTTTCTGCACAGAAGCGGACCGTCTGTCCTTTGCCTTCACTGGCTGCGACGGACACGTCAGCACGGATATAACTTAACCCACTTAACTACCGGGGCAAGGCGAACGCCATCCAACTGCAAGAGACATAAATCCTCATGAGCCCCCGCATTCGCGGGGGCTCATGAGGATTTATGTCTCTTGTGGGTCCTATATGGTCTTTGTGGATCCTATATGGCCTTTGTGGGTCCTATATGGTCTTTGTGGGTCCTATATGACCTTTGTGGGTCCTATATGGTCTTTGTGGGTCCTATATGACCTTTGTGGGTCCTATATGACCTTTGTGGGTCCTATTATGGCCTTTGTGGGTCCTATATGGCCTTTGTGGGTCCTATATGGCCTTTGTGGGTCCTCTATGGCCTTTGTGGGTCCTACATGGCTTGTGTTCTTCACGCGGCGAATGCCGGTCCGTGAGCAGTGGTTTCAGACACGAAATCCGTGATTACTGACAGCGAAGAGGTTACTCCTTTTCAACCTTTTCGTAAAAAGTAATTCATTGCAGAAAAAAAAATTGTAAAAGGAAGAATTCTCGACTCTCGATAAGGATCAGACAGTGACGGTCACGTAAGGGTGCCAAACACGTCAGTGTTGCACAATGTTCCTAAATTGTCGCAAAGCACCAAGTTAGTGTTATACAATGTTTCTGAAATGACATCAAAGTTGATTCGTCACTGAGTGCACGGCGTCATGGGACTAGAAGCGCCCCACCGGCCAACACCTGCTAGCTACTACGTGAATTTTTAAACCGGCGACACCTAACTTCGGCATAGAAGCCAACATAGTAAATTAAGACATAATCACTAACGTTAAGAAGAGCCTAGACTAAGCTCGGCCTCTCCGTGTCACGGTCATGTTCAAGCTAGAGCACCTGAGCATCTATGCCTCTTGAGAATGAGAATAGTCAGTCAATTGCTGGCGCTAAAACTGAAGGCCAGTATTCCCTTCTTCTTTTTCTTTTTTTTAGAACAGCGAGATTTCTTTGTTAGACAATGAAAATCTCGCCATCTCAAAATATTAACAGTGCCGCTTAACTCATTCAGCCCCGACACATCACAGCAAGACACGGATCGAACATGATAGTTCAAGGGTGGTGCCAGAATAGCTTGGCGCCCACAGGGCGCCGCAAGCTATTCTGGCACCACCCTTGAACTATCATGCTCAGTCTGTCTCTAGAGTGCAATCCTTCACTACCGAGAGGGCAACTTCAAAATTTAAAGGGGGTTTCGGTCAACGTCCTGGGGTAGAATGTGTCAAAGTTTGCCCAATAATAGCAGCCGAATGTCAGCCTCTTGCTAATGAAGACGGGACTTCAGTCTCACGGCTGTAAGGCCGGGACTGAGAAAACCGAAGACGGTATGGCAGTTATGGCAAACTCGGTCAGTTCAGGGTGCCCCTGACTAGTACTGACTCGGAGCGTCAATAGCTTCACAGTATTCTATGGACGTAGTTCCGAGTCAGACTGAGGCACAGCAAAAGATGACTGCCATAACCTCGGTTTTCTCCCGGCCCTGTGGCTGGTCTCCTTCAGAGTCTTTATACTGGGGCCGTCCATATCTCACCTGACGTGGCCGTGTCGTCTCAGTGCGCACGCACAGCCTAGTCACGTGTGTGCACGTGCAAGGTCACGTGCCTTAATGTGCCTAGCACGTGCGAGTTTCTGTAGCAACAAGCGGCAACTTTTTGGGCACGCCTTCAGGATGTCGCCGCGAACTCTTAGAGCCGACTGACGCGGTCGTCAGAACACCGACTCCGCATACGATTACTCGGGCCGACGCGGCCGCAATAAAAAGTGTCAGTGAAATGCGGCCGATCGGCAAATAACCGCTTAGTTTCACAGCCGGCTTCAGTACCGGCAGGGCAAGGGTGCCTCTGGCACATGTTGCACCTTTAATTTGTTACCAGTAGTAAATGAGCGAAAGTGATGTAAAATTCAACAGCAGTTACGCCTGCCGCTACGTACAACAGCATTGAGAAGGCGGGGGACAAGGGCGGGATTAGTGGGGCCGGAAAGGTGGGGGGGGGGGGGGGAATGAGTGCGTGTTCGTTTGTGATCGGAAAGGGGGGGGGGGGGGATCGCCGGCGGAGTCAGTGCGCGTGGATGTAAAATTGTGTTGTGTTGTTCGTGTGATCGTAAACCACCAAATGGCAGTGAAAGATTGTTTTTTTTTAACACATTCGAGACGTGCCGTAGCCGGATACGCGGTCGCGTATCCGGCTGCGGCACGTCTCGAATGAGTTAAGGAAATCTCTCCACACACACAGAGACAACACACTTTCTCTCTCCGAATCAAACACGTCATTTGTGAAAAAGATAGTTTATTGTTATGATCAAATATTGACAAATCTGAACTGCAGAAATGTACAATCCTACTCCCAAAACGCATGCTTAAGTTCAGAGACACTGCAAAATCTGTTACGTGCACATTACTACACAAGCACCAAAAAGCCCTGCCTCTATTTTCGTCAACCAAATCATTTTCACAGAAAAAGATTATATAATTCTCGTCTGCTTAAACATCCCTGGAGATCGATAGACCTGGACTGTCACGGGCAGTGCCGGATTAGTTTGGCGCATCTTGTGCCAAGCTAATCTGGCACTACCCTTGAACTATCATGGCCAATCAATGTTTGGCTACAAGTCAAAACGGTCAATGAATTGGCTGGTTGTACACTGCTTAACGTCCCGACAGCAAAACAGGCTTTCTCAGGGCGTGCCTAGAGTGAGCTGCTTATGAAAAGAACAGAATATTTAATGCATGTCGCCAACCTGTTAACCCATTTAACCCCAAGACCCTACCGCAGGAGATGGATGGACCGTGATAATTTAAGGGTAGTGCCAGATTAGCTTGGCGCCTTTAGGCGCCAAGCTAATCTGGCACTACCCTTGAATTATCACGGTCCATCCATTTCCTGCAACTGGTACGTCGTTGCCAAGTGACTGCCCCGAAATTTGGGAAATGGGGCCTTCGGGTGAAGAGGGTTAATATTAAAAAAAATAAAACCGAAGACATGCTAGGGACGCGCACCCCCATGCTCAATTTTCAACTCCAACGCACCGATGTACGACCGAGGTCTTCGAACAGATTCCCCCCCCCCCCCCCCTTTTTTTTCTTGTTACAATGCAAAATGTAAAGCTTCCAACCGAGTGCTACCACATAATTATCAGCACCACAGAGTGACTAACAAACGTAGAGCCGGATTTTTCTAACACGCAGCATACAGCAAAGGAGTACAGCAAGGTCATCCCCTGGTGTCAGTCGCAGCGTGTTGCAACCAACCCTCGGCGACATGTGACCCGCGGACAATAATAATAATAAGCGCATTAAATAGGCGCTTTATCCCAATTGAAA
This sequence comes from Semisulcospira habei, assembly GCA_036245525.1. Taxonomy (NCBI): domain Eukaryota; kingdom Metazoa; phylum Mollusca; class Gastropoda; family Semisulcospiridae; genus Semisulcospira; species Semisulcospira habei. The sequence goes on along the minus strand of BTPG01000007.1, from coordinate 16,930,875 downwards.
ATCGGCTCAAAGTGCCGCCGCGAACTGAACCAAACAAGCACGCTCACGTGAATCACGCGCATTCACTCCCCACACACTGTACATAAACACAGAACATTCACGTGGTGCTAAGGGCAAGCTCAAGCGAGCTACTCTAGTTTTTGGCAATTCAAAATCGTTTGTATTTGAAATTTGATTAAGTGGGCTGAAATTGATACCAAATTCGTGGGGAAGGAAGAGCCGGAATACCCGGAGATAGAACCCCCGACGGTCCGCCCAAATTAACGGCGACACTTACTAGTGGAGAAAAAATCCGACGCCGGAACCAGGTATCGAACCTCGCACCTCTAGCATTGGTGGCAGGCGCCTTAACCACTGCGCCACGGACCGCCCCAAATTAGGCTGCATGTGATCATGCAAAACCCTACGTGTACCAGGCAGGGCAGTGGCACCATTCACTCACTGATAATCTCGTTATCGACCCGATATGGGTTACTCAGCTGTACAAACCGACAGTGTCCCGTTTCTTCAACCGTGTGCTGGTCTGCGATTTTGGACCTTACGGCGGCCTTCAGGCCGTAAGGTACAGTTCTGTCTGCCCTGAAAGTCACCGGTAATTGAACGAAGGGTCAGGCAGTCACATTTTCCTGCTTCGAAATTTCCGCGATAAGTTTATCTGACACCGACGCGTGAAGATAACGGACTGCGAGCTAGCGACATGCGCGTTAAAGGACATTAACCCATTACGTCCCGAGGCCGATTTTTATTATTTTTTAAAAAATTGCTTATTTGTTCTATGAAGGCTACATTACAGATCAGGAGACAGATGAACCATTTTAGTTCAAGGGTGGTGCCAGAATAGCTTGGCGCCTCCTGAGGCGCCAAGCTATTCTGGCACCACCCTTGAAATATCACAGTCAAATTCATCTCGAGCAGTGGTGTATCAAGATGGAAAGGGTCAAGTTGTGGGTGGTGGGTGGACCGCGATACACTGATAGAATGCAAAGTGCTGTATATTTTCATCCGACTTCCTGCTCCATAGTAGCTGTTCGTGTTGCCGGGCCAAGTCCCCAAGAATCATCAACACTGGCTGCCTCCCCCGATCCGCGGACCGAGGGAGACCACCAGTGTGGTTCATGAAAATTGTATGTGCGGCTACTTTGAATTACTTTACTGTATAGGTGACCACAACCAGACTTAAATACTACAAGTACTTGTAACTTGGTGGCCTGGCTTATCATGCACTGCGCTTGAGCCATCTCAGTCAATCCATCTCATGTGCTTGCCAACAGAGGAAAACCACATACTGTCCATGTCGGGAAAGTCCAGCATAATCAACATTTTTTTTTTTTATAATTCACACTGTGTATAGCATGTCACGGCATTCAGGCAAATGCTCTCACGTTTTCACCGATAACATACTCAAAATTACGCCCACCACTGGACGTTGTATTCACACTGGTTAGCTCAATATTACACCGTGGACTACTCTAAAATGTCAGATATTGCATTCACATTGGTTAACTCATTCGAGACTTGCCGCATCCAGATACGCGGCGTACACGCCGCGTATCCGGATGCATCACGTCTCGAACGAGTAACTCCCCTGGGCCGCTCCAAGGGAGGGAACAAGTACGGGGAATGCCGTGAAATCTAATATTGCCTCCTGTGCGAACAACATGTTTCCACTAACGATCACAGAAAAAAGCACGCCAAATTCTTAAAAAGTTACACGTTAGCGTTCACTAATACCATATTTTTTATCACGGCATAAGCGAATGACCCTTTATTTCTTTCATCAACTCCTAACAATTAGTTTTTTTTAAATATTAAAATTTCTCAGTCGGTGTCAAGCATGCACATGCAATTCTATTCAAATCATGATGAAATGATGGCAACTTGGGGAAAAAGTGAGATATATATATATATTGTATATACACACATGCATCTCCCTGACCATTTTCAATGATTTCTGCAGGGCTGTACTGGTTTTTGGAGCTTGCGACGATCTGCGCCTCGGCCTCGCCCAACAAATACCGAATTGTAGACAGCAGTCCCAACCAAAGCATTTTTCATTTTTAACGTGGCTAACTGGAATGTACAAGCCAAGTGCTAAAGGGAAAATGTGCTGGTCTGTGATTTTGGACCTTGCAGCCAGAGGCCGTAAGGTCCAAAATCACACACCAGCTTGCCTCTACGCTGTAAGGTACCCAAGTACAATTCAACCAGTACATTTTTTTTTTATTGGCACGCTTTTAATTGAAAGCCGAGAGTGGAATAAATATGATCGGAATGAATTGCAACAAATGAGACTGACTTGCGTTTTTCTTTCCATCTCGCCACTAGGTCAGGATGATCCGTTTTGCCGCTGCGACTACATGTCTATGTTAATACTTTTAGTTGTGTCACATCTGTTGCAAGTCACACAAACCACTTTTGACCCCCTTGTGCACACAGCCGCCGATGGCAGTATGCACAAAAAGGTCAACTACTAACTTTCCAGGAGGCTGTGAAACTTGCAGAAACCACTGGTGACTAAAGATGACAGTAGAAAAATCAGTCTGTCTATACAGGCAATGTGGTACAGGAATGTAAATATGGTACAAGTTAATGAATGCAAATTAGATATTATTTAACCCCACTGCATATGCAGCCACCAGTACTCTAAACAGTAACCGATGGCTGACTGTGCAAGGGGATTAATGAATGCAATCATATGCTAAGGCAAATCATTCATGAATGCAAATCACCTTCATAAGGGCTGTACAGAATTTCACCTACTGAAATAATTACAAATGAAATAATTATGAAATGAATAATGAAAGCTATCTTACCTAATCATACCACACAGAAATAAAAAACAAATACTACGGATTGACTGAAGCACTCACGATCACAAGAACAGAAACATGAAATGTGAAAATACAAGCTCATCTTGAAAACTAGATTTCACTTCTAAATATATCGAGAAAAGAGACGACCTACGGGAAAAAGACTTTCTTGAAAATTTAAATCTCACCTCTAACTATAATCAGAAAAAAACAACAAAAACAGCAAAACAAAAACAAAATAAAGTGAACAAATACGCAACACTGCGGCTATGAGTATGAAGAACTGAAATATCACAATTAAAGCAGAACATGATGGAAAAACATAACTATCACTACGAGGGCTCAACAGCAAATTGTTTTAGAGCAGTTACACATTGTGCCCTGAAAAACCGCACTGACCTTTCCTCAAAGCAGTCATACTTTGAACCCTAAAAAACCCACGGTCATTCCCTCGAAGAGGGATGACCGTGGGTTTTTCAGGGCACAAGGTACAAACCACACGATTCATCATTGAAAGATTGACAGCGGGATTTTCAGGGCACATGAACATTCTAAAATGATTCATCGCCAAACATTAGTTGCAAGTGTACCATCCCTTTGTGTGCCGGCCATGGTTTTAGTCACAATGATTCCTACAGGATTAACACCCCGACATCATACAGGAATCATGGCGACTAAAACCGCTGCCAACACCTAAAGGGTTATCAAAGAAAGCAATGCTACGAAATGAATGAAGCAACCTGTAAACTTAAGCACACTGCACAAACTGGCACGTCTCGCACGCAAACCACATTGCATCTCAAAGCAAGAACTTTTAACTCCTGCAATGCATGAGGCATGCTAACTGCAGCAGACATTGGCCCGAGAGGCTTTGTGCCTTCACTGTGATAATACCCGCGCCCTACCCGTGACCCCGCTACTGGTGTCAGGTATGTGTGAAGAATGACAACTTATCACTGTCTCTGCTGATAAGGTGGAGTGTTGACCAAATAAACAGTGAAAAATTGGCCTATGCAGCAGCGACATGAAGTGCGCAACAGAGATTGCGCAACAAATCTTATGCGGTATCACCCAAAATTGCGACGAAGTGACAACGCATATGAATCACAGATTATAAAAGCAGACATGTGCCATTACCGTAATATTAAATGAAGGATGGTTTTTAAGCTGCTCGCCCCTACACTACAGTTCAGCGCAAAATGTGTTGACCAAGGTGGGCTGATCATGATAGTTCAAGGGTGGTGCCCGACTAGCTTGGCACCCCTTTGGGTGCCAAGCTAGTGAGGCACCACCCTTGAACTATCATGGTCAATCCATTTCTTGCTACAACCGCGTTAGAGCCGAAAGAGTTTATCACTTTCAAGATGACACTTCAATGATTGGGAAAAGCCAAATGGCGTATGCAGCTCTTTATGGCGAGTAATTACTTTCAGGTGCATGTGCCTGTCTTTATCTGGTCTACACAGAAGAAGTTGGAATAAAAAGATTGATGGAAAAGAAATGGGGGAAAGGGTGAAAAGAAGAAGGGGGAGGGGGGGCGGGGGAGGGGAGGTGGGGTGGGAGGAAGGGCCATGCTAGAAAAATATCAAGCTCAACATTAATGCTTTGTAAAAGGGAGGGCGTGAATGATGACTACACAATGATGTAAGGCATTGACATACCAATCGTATCCACTCCGTTAACCCCCTTGTGCACACAGCCACTGATACTGTACATAGGAAGTGCCAGTGGCTGCGTGCACAAGTGGGTGAATGTACCTTTCTAGTGTATATAAAGTTGTACAGAGTGCATGGCATGTGACAAACATGTCAATTTTTAACATGCAATCGCATACGAACATTATCATGAAAAGAAACTATCAGCATCTGATTAAGCGAGTCACATGCTATCAATTCATGAAGCAGCCCCCTTGGAGAATATCTATAGACAATTTTTTTACCATTCCTAAACCTGTGCGCACAGCCACCGACACTGTTTACAAGCACCAGCCGCTGCACGCACACCAGTAAGGGCACCAGTAAGAAACTTTACACAAGCAACACTCGCAGATATGCACACAAAAACCTTGTGCTACAAGACGAAGCAGGTGACCTGTTCAGAGTGTGCACGCACTAAGCGTCTGATAATGACACAGGCCAGCCTCAGTATTAGGCACTCCAGTATACATTGTGTCGGGCACAAAACACACGCAGGTCTCTTGGCTTCCGTCGGGGGAGCAAAAGGTGCTGGGGCCAACGTTAGCCTTAGCTGGCATCAGCCCCAGCACCTTTTGTTTACTAGAGTTCTTACTTCTCTAGTCAATATAAACGCGGGACTACAATAACATGATTGCGAATAACGCGAACTGACTATGGCTCCTGGGCTACACCGAGACCTACTTGTTCTTCATGTTGCATTTCTGCCAGACAGCCGCTCATGGAGGCACCGTCTGCAAACTACTTTATAATCTACCCAAAAAAAGGAATCCAACCAAATAAATACATTTCCTGCCACCGTATACAAGCCACGCACCGAAATATACTAAATTTGCTGTGGCCACTGGTGACCTTCTCCACATGAGAATATAAGTTATTGGTAGCAGGGGTTTGCTACATGGACCCTTGTAGGCCTTCGGGAGGTCAAAGGAACCATTGTACCCCGAAGGTCGAAGGCCTGAGGGGTACAATGGTTCCTTTGACCTCCCAAAGGCCTACAAGGGTCCGGGTAGCAAGCCCCTGCTACCAATAACGTATTTGTTTTCATTCCTCCACTATTTTTGTAAAATAAATCAAGAAGACATCTTCCGACCTGGATCATGCCACATGACCGACGTCAATGGAAAATACATTTATACACAATAGACTTATGACAATTTGAAATATTTCACGACGTTGCCGTCTCCAGTACCGAGTGTGCTTGTTTCGAACACCACTAACTTTTTACTTTAGAACGTTTTGGTGATTTTTATAGAACGAAACTCCCATCCAAGATGTGCCACAAAGAGGGCTACAAGAAGTCCGCCATTTGTAGCTACAAGGATTTTTGTAGCCCAGTCATGTGGTAGAGTTTGCGCTAGGGATTGGTTGCGTGACGTAGGGATGAAAACAAACGCTGTTGTACATCATACGATAATACATATAATAAGTTAACTGACACCTCACCTTTTTTCCCATTTTTTGTTCTCTGCAGTAGGAAACCTACATGGGTGAAAGCTGGCACTGATGAAAATATAGTGACCGACATTTACAGTCATTTTTGTGGTGTCTCCTACAATCTTGACATGAAATTTTTAAATATGCGACACGTTAGAAAGGGTTCGACTTTGAACATTTGGAAACTTCAGCACGAGATATTTTAAATGAAAAAGATTTTCGCTCTTTTGTCTGCCAACTTTTACCCATGTACCTATATACTAATCTCATCTGGCTTGGGAATACACACACATGGTGTCAAATTGCTGTACAACAAAATGAAACTTCAAGAATTACATGTAACGGAGGCAACGTATCTTGCCAAATAGCCTTGTCAGGTTTATTTTGCCATTCATGCAGAATGTGTCCCAGACTGATTTTGAACCTTACAGCCCAGGCTGTAAGGTCCAAAATCACAGACCAGCACACACATTGCCAAAACTGAGATAAAATCATAACTCAAATTTAATTATGTTTTTCCAAATTACCTTTCTGTAAATCTAACCATTTCTTGTCACAGACATTCCTTGAGTAGGCTTATTAGTCTTAGGCCACTACAAATGTGAAGGCCACTACAAATGTGATAGCAAAGACAAAGAGTCAATAACAATTCTAATTGACAGAAACGATCTTTGGACCATAGGTCCACAAATCCAGTGCCATACAAAGCAGGTTGTTCTAGCCTCGTTATCTTAGGAAAAACTAACGTGTTAGTGTACTGATCAGCTGATATGTATGTGACAAAGTTTGGTGACATACCTGAGAATGAATAGGATGAAATGAAAAAAAACAAAAAAAAACCCCCAGAATTGTTGTAAAATCAGAGAGATCATTACATTATACCATTACCAGAAAAACAGTTTCACATCACCAGAAGTCTTTCCCTTTAATCTGAACCCCAAACTGCATCAGTTCATGTACAGCACAACTAAAGATTGCAACAAAATCCAAACCTCAATAACATTTCTCTCACATGTGCAGGACGTGATTTTGGACCTTACAGACTCGGGCCATAAAGTCCAAAACCACATCTCAGCACACATGTAGCTACACAGATAATGCGTTATTGCGTTCCAATGCTCGGAATCTGCGGTGTTAACCCATTTAGCCCCAACACCCTACAGCATGAGATGGATGGACCATGATAATTCAAGGGTAGTGCCAGATTAGCTTGGCACTACCCTTGAATTATCATGGTCCATCCATTTCTTGCAACTGGTATATAGTCCTTAAAGCGACACCTCGCAAATTTAGGAAATGTGGCCTTGGGCCTAAATGGGTTAAGGAAATGATTTTTTGAACATGTTTACAATGTACGTGCTTTGGCTTAACCCTTCAGCTGTCGGTAGCATTTTTTTGTTGTTGCAACGATTCCTGCAGGAATCATCGTGACAAAAAGCACTACTGATGGCCAAAGGGTTAAACAGGAGAGCGCACACTAGTCAGTGCGCACACACACAAAAAAAAACTGACATGCAATTGCATTGATATTTCATGAAGAATCTACAAAAATGGAGACAGATGGTGGGGGTAGGGGATGGCAGGGCAGAGTGAAAGAAATGAGTAAAGGTGGGGGCGGGTGGGTGGGGCAAGCTTGCCCAAATTATACGACACATTTCAAAAAGACATAAACAGACACAGAATCTGCAAGTTGGTCTGCGATTTTTAGACCTTACGGCTCTTAAAGCGGAAAGGTCTAAATATTGATGGCCAACACACAGGTGAAATTTTATCTAGAATAAATCCACATCCAACTCATAGACCCTGCTCCCAAACAAGTCTACAACAAATATTCCAAATGTGAGCTGGTCTGTGATTTTCGGCCATATGGCCCGGTACTGCCCAACAGCCATAATCACAGACCAGCACACATACGCATTACATCTACTTCAAATAATCCAAACATCACCTTCCCCTCAAACATAAATGGACTCCAAACATCAAGACACTTATTCTTTGGACATCGAATACTAATTTTTCCTCAGACCTTGATGGGCCAACAAGTGTCAAACTTTCTTCCTCAGACCTAGACGGACTCGTAGCCAGATTTGCGAGAGCGGCGACGACCAATGAGATAGGCGATAAGCACAATAACAACGAGACCAGCGAGGGCTGCACCCACGGCGATGGGCACAATGCTGTTGGACTCGTCATCTGAAGAGCACTCAGAGACATCTGGTGACACACAAGAGAATGAAACACATGAGTACACATAACATTTTATGGTAGACAATATAAGTTATTGGTAGCAGGGGTTTGCTACACGGACCCTTGTAAGCCTGAGGGGTACAAGGGCTCCTTTGACCTCCCTCAGGCCCACAAGGGTCCATGCAGCAGACCCTTACTACCAATTACGGCAATAACTATTTGTTTTCATTTCTCCACTATTTTCATGAAAGAAATCAAGCTGAAATCTTCTGACCTGGATCACGCCTGACATGACCGACGTCAAAAGAATATACATGTATACATAATAGACTTGTGACATAATATGTGTGCATTGTATGAGAGACGCAATGCATCAGAATTGTGGATGCATTGAGACAGTGTACCAATGTGTGGATGCATTTGTGGACGCATTGTGCCGAGAGCGCATCGTGAGAATAAAGTACTGTTGGAACTCTTACTCCAGTGCCACGTGCGACGAGTTGCAGCCGAGTGAAGTGTCTTTACAAGAACCCTGAGTGTGTCTGGTGTGATTGCATCATACTACAACAATGACTACCACGTAACTCAACTCCAAAACACTTGGCAAAACACACAAATGCATCGGTACACTTTCCTAAAGGACTAACATTTTGGTTGTCGGTAGAAGTTTTTCTCACGATGATTCCTGTCGGAATCATTGTGAGAAAAACTTCTACCGACAACCAAAGGGTTAAACCAGCTGCCACATGAATGCTGTTATGAAAAGCGTGATTTTATTTTGATTCAGTGAAAACCTTGTTTTCAATGGACTGATGTGCTTACTCTTGCCATTACTGGGCTGAAATGTACAATGTGCTAAATGTGATCTATGCATGTTGTGACTGCAGCGTGAAAATTGTCTAACCCGCCAAGCAGCACAGTAAGCTGCACACATTCAGCCGGTCTCCGAGGTGGTTTATTTGCGATTGAATGTCTGCATGCGTGACTGGGCGTGTGTGCGCTTCCGTGCATCTCCACGCACACAATATAACACATATGGCACTCACTGTCATTGAAATCTGGATTGTTGTCTGCATTGAAGGCTTTGTACTGCAAATTTTTGGTCTCGAGGGACACACCACTTCCCAATGGCTGTTTGACATCAGCATTACACTTGTACGAGCCCCCCGTCTGGCCCTTCAGGAAGTCTGTCAGATTGGCTGCGTTCTCAGTCACTGGCGTACCTGGAAAGCATAGCCCAGAACTCAACCCTTTTGCTGTTGGCAGTGCTTTTTGTCGAGGCGATTCCTGTAGGAATTACCTTGACAAAAAGTGCTAACGCCCACCAAAGGGTTAAGCCATTCCCTGTCACTAAATGCACACTTGGCTTTTGAAAAGTTTAGTTCATTTACCGTCCAGACAGCAGAATCGTCCGAAGGCAAATGGATACAATTTGGTCTCTGCAAGAGGCAGAGCTCCTCTTGCAGTTGGATCGCGATCACATTTTTTCGGCAGTAAAGGCATTAAATCTTCACTGCTTGGCGCCTTCAGGTGCCAAGCTAATCTGGCACTACCCTTGAATGATGCTCAATCCAGCTCCTGCTGTAGGAACTTGGGGCTAAATGGGTTAATTTGCACTGTACGTTAAGCTGGCTTTTCTGATCTAGCACTTATCTTGGATTTCAGCGCTACGCTAGTAGTCATTCTTTTTTTGATATCTTACCTTGCTGCGAGGGGGAGACACCGGGGAAAATGTCAGCGCTCCGATAGTACGTGAACGTGATATCGCTGACGCTGTAGTCCTCAGAGGCGGCCAGAAGGCTGGCATCTGCGGCAGTGGGCTTCTTGAAGGTCAGTTCGAGGGTCCAGTTGGTGTTGAAGGTGATCGTCATCATCTCCATCGTGGCGTTCTCAAGGCCACAAATGCCGCTGACTTTCGCTTCAGTTGTGTTCATTTCCGGGATGTAAAAGTCCAAATGTGCTGTTTCATTCTTGTTCTGAAAACGAGAAACCGGCATCAGAATAGAAAGCAAGAAAAAGCCTGGCCTGAGGACTGTATCATACCTGATGTCAGCCAAAATCCAAAGCAAACCAACAAAGCTGCAACCATTTGGAAACCATGCCGTTATGTGGACACAGAAACGAGGTTTCTTTGGAGCAAAGTGTGGCTCATGCCAACAAGAGAAAAGATCCACACTTTCGACTTTTTACATTGTAAATCCTAGCAAAAGCCCTTCACTCAGATTATAAAGTCTTGACACAAAGAATCTTTGGGTGAAAACTGAAGTCAATGGCCAACGTCTATCATGGATGACAGACATGTCAGTCATTCGTAGTAAACATGAACCCTCTTAGTCCCAAATTTTGGAGATGTTAGTAAGTGACTGTACCAGTTGCAGGAGGTGGACTGATCATAATTCAAGGGTAGTGCCAGATAAGCTTGGTGCCTGAAGGCGCCAAGCTAACCTGGCACTACCCTTGAATTATCATGATCAATCCATCTGCTGCAGGGTACTGGGACTAAATGGGTTAATGTCAATGGATGGACCATGAATAGACAAATAATGGCCAGACAAATTTTGCCATTACATGTGGCCAATAGGAATACCAAGGCCCTTAAGGCTCACATGCATGACCGATTCACATAATTAATCAGACCTTTGTGAACTTGACCTTTCCGACAGGTCACTGAAATAAGCAACTGTTCTAACACAAGAGTTAGCTTTTATGCCTGCGTAATCCATGTTTTCTCCAAAACGTATGCTTTCACATTCTTGTGACCTCTGACCATTTCTTACTTATTTCCTGATCTCTTTTGACCCTTGACCTTTCCGAGGGGTCATCCAAATTGCATTTGAAGGTCTTACCATCAGGTATCTTCGTACCAAGTTTGGGTCCGAAGTTGTTAATAGTACTATATGTGAATATACCCCCCCAACACATCGTTTCAAAGACTCTGAAAATATTTAGATATAACTGGACCTTTGGGGTGTTCAAAGGGATTATTCCACAATAAGCAAAGATAGACCAAAATTATGACACTCATTAAAACAAACCGTAATTACAATTAGAAAGGAAGGTAGACATACTGAACAACTGTGGTGGTATGCATTGCATATGATTTGAGTGCCAAAAGGTGGATGTAAAAGGGGCAACACTTTTCCTTTACGATGAACTATTTACAAAAAAACAACCTGTGGTGTATGTGTGATAAAAGCTTGGAGAAATACAACATACTATAAGTATACAGCAGCTGGCAATATTTTTAATGTGCGAGCCAAAAACGTGTGGAAAAATGTGCTGAAACTATGGCATCGAAAAAGGACACTGCCAAACCGTATCGTGAAACCCTGGAAGTAACTGACACCTACCTCAAGATTTTGTGAAACTGCTTCTAACACGGCATAAAGAAGTGTTAAACTAAGATATGAAAACAGTTTTGTTGCGAAATACGTCCCGACAAGACGATTTGATGGAAAATACACGTGGTGTCGGACACCAGGGTCACTCAGTAAGATCTTCGCCGGTCGAATCAATCTGTTTACTGAGGCAGCATTTTGGTTTGAGATTACCAGTTCATCAAAGTGAGCTCTAATAATAATAATACCGTTCCACATGATCTGTGCCAAGGAGGCTTGATGAAAACTCGAATCTGTGAAATGTGCTTCTCTAAAAATGATCAAAATTTTTAGTAAGAAATGTTGTCCGACATTTTCACCAATTTTACGAAAATTGAAAAGAAAATCAGATCCAGATTTTTACATGACTTGTTGAAGATCACATGACACCGCCATATTTGATTTATTGATTGAAGGAAGCATGCATCTACATGTGGAGCCTGATGAAGTATGCATGGTAAGAAAATTGAAAACCTGGTGTCCGACATCTGTCTGATGTTCAACACCAGTTTGTTGCATGTTGAAGGCTTAAACTACGACTTTTCCTTTGGTGAATGCATTTACCTGATGAGAATGAAAGGAAATGATTGTGTATTGTTCGCTTTAGGCCAAGAGAAGTTATGTAGTAATGGATGAATGTAGGGCAACGAAAATCGTTTCTTACCGAATGTTGATTTTCGGTCAGGCTGATATAAAGCATTTTCAGTAAACCTGTGTCTGATTGGAAGGAAATTCAGTAAGGCGGATGTCCGACATTGTTTATTTTCTGAATGCAAATATTTCTTCAAAATAATAAAATTACTTTAATCAGCTTGCGAAATTGACCCAGTTTGTGTACTTGTAGAGTACTGCTTACCCGAAGTAATTAGTGAGAAGGATTTTATGCATTTTTTAACTCTAGACTTCCCAGTTTTCTCTATATCAGCTCTGTATTCCCAGAAGATTTCTTACATTTTAGGTAGTTTTTGGGTAAGTTTGTGAAAACAGACCTTGTGACTGAACTATTGATGTGACCAAGACTAAACTTGGCAGTTATTAAAAGAAAACTTACAGGTACACACTGAACTTAATTTGAATCAGATTTACATGCCCAAAGATGAGATATGATTAATTGAACACAGTGTCACTCCACTAATCGCCGGAAAAAGTCAAATGAAAACACTCTTGATACGACAGGTCACTCATGTGCACACTAACATCTGATACTTCATCACTTTGATCATCCTCACCAAGTCCTAGATCTCTGTCACGGATAAGTTCAAATAAGTCACTAAACTCCTCATCCCTATCGGCATGCACGGACATCATGATGCTTCAAAAACTCGCATAAAAAAGTTACACAAAAACTTTCACAATTCAACCCATGAGTCAACTTTCGCGTTAGAAAACAACCCTAGTCCTTTCCGGAAGTGACTTTATAATCTCTCTATGCACAGGAGAGCTCTCGCTTCCTGTGAGATCACTTTCTATTTTGGTCACAAAACCCCAGCGGTCTCAAGCGGTATGGGAATACGCGACATGAGCGGAATGGCGCGGTTTGGGACGTTAAGAGTTAAAGAAAAATTTAAAAATTGAGTAAGGCTGATGTTCGACACTGAAAACTCTTTGCTGCCATTATTCTATTGTTAATACAGTTAACGTGAAATGTTATGATTGGTGGGTTTTTTTTTTTTTTTAGTGTGTGCATGTACTTTTGTGTTTCTTGTCATTTGACTTAACTATTGATGTGACCGAGACTAAACTTGGCAGTTATTAAGAGAAAACTTACAGGTACACACAATGGCAACATATTGACAATTGGAAAAGAAGTTTAAACTTTGGTTGGTGTTAGACACCGGGCCTTACATCAAAATGATATCACCGATTAACAATGTACAACAAAATGTCACTGAATTAAGACAAATTATCTATAAGGAGATCTCCCTTTCTAATATGCAAATGGTTTTATTGTGAGGGAATTTTTAGAAAAACAGCAAGGTTTTTGTGCAAGGTTTGATGTCTGACACCCGACATACTTTCACGTTTTTTTGCCAATTTCTTAAAAACCACTGCAGTACCTATCTTTTGCTTCAGTAGATTTATTTGTCATATCAAGTAGAATTCAATTCACCATAACACTGGTTCCTATTCATAACTTTGTTTTGTACTGTGTCTGTCCTCAATGTGTGGCCACCTTTTGGCACTGAATCATATAGCGCTTACGTAGTGCCTACAGAAATTAGATGCATATTGTTTTTGCTACATCTAACCCTCTGCAGTCCACAATTCTGATAGAATGCAAACCACACGAACAAGGTGAAGTGGGAGGCCTGAAATGAGTCAATTCGAAGCTAGGAGCCCCAGCCACCCAAGCAAGAGGCATAGATCCAGATGAGCCCCCACAACTGCGGAGGCTCATGAGGATCTATACCTCTTGCAGTTTGTTCAAGTTTATAGTTTGTAAAGCATATTCCACTCACAAATCACCATCTAACCGCAACTCACATTCTCATAGGTTAGGTTCTTGAAGCCGATGGTGGCCTGAAAGACAATGCAAGTCCTGTTGTCACCAGTCAAGATGTACTTGTTGGGCTTGGCCGGAGGGGTAGGGATGATGGTGGTGACAGGGATGGGGGTGGTGGTAGCTGGCTCCGTCGTCGGCACCTCTGTGCTGGAGTTGGCTTGGGTCGTCGGCACCTCAGTGCTGGAGTTGGCTTGGGTTGTTTGCTGTGTCGTCGCGGGAGAGGTGCTGTCCTGTGCGCACTCCTCAACATCTGAAACAAAAAAACAGCAACATGAGGATTAGCCCCTTCACTGCCAGCGGCTCAAGATTTCCGTTTCTGACATCTTTGCCGAGGCTAAAAGCTTCAAATGTGTACACAGCCATACGCAAGCTACATTATAGTACTTACCTTGGCTTGACTTCGCGAACGAAGATTTTATAGGAGTTGCCCACGACGTCTGCAGGCTTGTTCGTGGCTGCGGAGGCCAATCCGAGACAGGCAGGTTCGACCGCAGTGGCTGCAGGGGAAGGTCTGGCCAGGGTTCTGAGCTGCGGCATCTCTGTTTTTTCTCCTGAGCCGCTTGTCCTTAAGGCTAGCTCTGCGAGAGTCCTCAAAGGAGACAGCTGCCTTGTAAATGGTGGAGCGCCAGGTGTCACGGTCCGCAGCAAGCGAAGACCACTGGTGGTGGTCGATTTGGCAGGCACTAAGTGACTTCTTGAGACAGTCTTTGTATCTCTTCTTTGGTGCTCCTCTGTCACGGTGTCCAGTAGCAAGCTCGCCGAACAGGGTGATCTTTGGTAGGCGATGATCCTCCATCCTGGAGACATGCCCCGCCCAGCGGAGCTGTGTCCGCAGCAGCAAAGCCTCGATGCTCACAGTTTCAGCCTGTTCAAGGACCTCGACGTTGGTGACATAGTCACTCCAGTGAATGCCCAGGATGGTACGCAGGCAGCGCTGGTGGAAGCGTTCGAGGAGTCGTAGTTGGCTGCGGTAGAGGGCCCAGGACTCGGAACCATACAGCAGGGTGGTGAGGACCACAGCTCTGTACACGCTGATCTTGGTGCCTGTTTTCAGCTGTTGATTGTGCCACACCCGCTTGAAAAGTCGCCCGAAAGCACTGTTCGCTTTTGCCAGCCTGCTGTCAAGCTCCTTGTCCAGCTTGGCGTCCGACGTGATAATGCAGCCAAGGTAAGTAAACTGGTGCACTGACTTTAGTTCAGACTCGCCAATGGTGATGTGAGGAGGGCGATACACTGTCTTGGGTGCCGGCTGATGGAGGACCTCTGTCTTTTTCAGACTGACCTCGAGTCCAAAGAGCTGGGCAGCATCTGCGAAGCAAGACGTGATGCGCTGCAGGGCTCTCTCTGTGTGTGCAACGAGGGCAGCATCATCAGCAAAAAGCAGCTCACGAATCAGTTGGTCTAGGGTTTTCGTGTGGGCCTGCAGTCGTCTGAGGTTGAACAGGCTGCCATCGAGACGATACCTGATGTACACTGCATCGTCATCATCGAGGTCCACTGTGGCCTGCTTCAACATCATGCTAAAAAAGATGGTGAAGAGGGTCGGTGCCAGCACGCAGCCCTGCTTTACGCCGTTGAGAATAGGGAATGGTTCTGAGAGGTCATTGTTGAGTCTGACCTGGCCTTGCTGGTCCTCGTGTAGCTGGACAATCATGTTGAGGAACTTTGGGGGACAGCCAAGTCGCTCCAGGATCTGCCACATGCCTTGCCTGCTCACAGTGTCGAACGCTTTTGTTAGGTCGACAAATGTTACGTACAGCCCTTTGTTCTGCTCGCGGCACTTCTCCTGTAGCTGTCTCAGCACAAAGACCATATCGGTGGTGCTCCTGTTTGCTCTGAAGCCACACTGGCCCTCTGGGAGTTGGTCTTCAGCGATGGCAGGTACCAGCCGATTCAGGAGCAGCCTTGCAAGGATTTTCCCAGCAATGGACAGCAGGGTAATTCCCCGATAGTTGGAACAGTCAGACTTCTCGCCTTTGTTCTTGTACAGGGTGATAACGACTGCGTCACGGAGATCTTTTGGTAGTGTTCCTTCCTCCCAGCAGCAGAGAAAGAGGTCATGGAGCTTGTTGTGCAGTGCTGTGCCTCCATGTTTCCAGATCTCTGGCGGTATTCCATCAATGCCTGCTGCTTTGCCACTCTTGAGCTGGTGGATGGCTGTGAGGGTCTCTTCAGCGGTGGGCGGTTCGTCCAATTCAACCTTTACTGGGAGGTGTGGGATTTGTAGGATGACTGCTTCCTGAACAGTGCGCTCAGCGCTGAAGAGGCTCTGAAAGTATTCCGACCAGCGGTTCAAGATGGAGGTATTATCTGTGAGGAGTGCCTGGCCATTCGCGCTTCGCAGGGGACTTTGTACCAGGTGCCTGGGGCCATACACTGCTTTCAGTGCTTCGTAGAAGCCCCTGTAGTCACCATTGTCAGCACAAAGCTGGGTCCTCTGTGCAAGTCTGGTCCACCACTCATTCTGGAGATCTCTGAGCTTGCGCTGGAGACTGCTGCAGACGAGGCGGAAGGCAGACTTCTTCACAGGGCAGGAAGGCTGGGCTAGGTGGGCCTGATGGGCGGCTCTTTTTTTTGCTAGGTGTTCCTGGATCTCTACATCGTTTTCGTCAAACCAGTCTTTGTTCTTCTTTCTGGCGAAACCCAAGACTTCTGCAGAGGATTTTGCAATAGCAGTTTTCAGTTGTTCCCAAAGTGTTTCAGGGGAGGAGTCTACTGGGTCCGCTGTGTCTTTGAGCCTGCGCTGTAAATCTGTCTGAAAGGCAGCTTTCACATCGTCACGCTGAAGGCTGGCAACATCAAGCTTTTTCTTCGGGGGCCCCCATTTCTTGGGTTTTGGCTTGAAGTGGAGCCTGAGTTTGCAGCGGACAAGGCGGTGGTCAGTGTGGCACTCTGCGCTGGGCATCACTCTGGTGAGGAGGACGTCACTGCGGTCCCTCTGACGCACTAGGACATAGTCGATAAGGTGCCAGTGCTTGGAGCGAGGATGCATCCAGGTGGTCTTTCGACTGTCCTTTTGCTGAAAAGTAGTGTTGGTGATGACCAGTTGCTGCTCCGCACAGAACTCCAATAGTAGGCGGCCATTGTCATTGCAGTTCCCCACGCCATGCTTGCCGAGGACTCCTTTCCAGGCTTCAGAGTCCTGGCCCACTCTGGCGTTGAAGTCGCCAAGGATGATGACTTTGTCGTCTGCAGGGGTACTCTGTAGGAGGCTGCGCAGGTCAGTGTAAAACTTGTCCTTTTCAGCAGGCTCTGCCAGGAGGGTTGGGGAGTACACACTGAGAAGGGTGACGTGCTGCTGGTGTCTCAGTGGGAGGCGCATGGACATGATGCGGTCTGAGTGGCCCGTTGGTAGGTTTTCCAGCTTAGTCGCAATGGATGTCTTGACCATGAAACCCACGCCTGAAAGCCGTATTTCTGATGCAGGCCTGCCTGACCAGTAGAGAGTGTACCCAGCACCAAGTTCTTGGAGGCTGCCTTCGTCCGGAAGGCGTACTTCGCTGAGCGCGGCGATGTCGATGTTTAACCTCCGCAATTCATGGGCAATGAGGGCGGAGCGACGTTCAGGGCGTCCGCTGTCTGCTTTGTCGAGCATGGTTCGGACGTTCCAGCATGCTACGTTGAGTCCGGTCGTGGTCGTCATGAGAGTGGATCCGTTATTCTTTCTTGTTTTTTGACCGCAGGAGAAGATGCCCGTTGACCGCGGCTAGCCAACTGGGGTTGCGAGGGGACGAGCTTTGGTTAGGCCACCTTTTCTAGGCCCCTCTCCGTGTGGAGCAAGCAGTGCTGTCCCTAGAGAAGGCTGCTTGGTCGTTCAGGGTGTGCCGAGTGATGTTGTCATCCCCAGGTCAACATCAAGCGACCAATATCCTGAACCGCCTGCATGCAGGTTTGAGACTGCGGCTTCCAGTGACATCTTTCACCTGCCGTTTCGCCCCTCGCCCGTCGCTACAGGACTTGGAATGGTCAGTGTCATGGTCCGTGGACGTTTCCTAAAGCCTGCGCGGTGGAGCTTTTTGGTGGAGTGCAGTGTGCGCAGTACTGGCCCCACCCTTTAAACCCTTGGTTCATCTGCCATGGCCTAGCAAGCTGGGACGATGGCATCGAGGTCCTCGGGTCGTAGGTTTTATATCAGACTGTCCTTGTCCTAGTCTCTGGCTCAAAAGCCTTCCCCGGAGACACGGGGGCTTTGATGTCAGGGGTTTCCTCCCTTAGCCTTTCCGCAGCCAAGCGGCCAGGCCTGCAAGGCAGCAGGCGACTCGTGGAGGGCGGGGTCGTCTATGTCCCGTGCAGATGTGAACATCTGCCCACTGCCCACAAGTACTTACAGATAAGGATATAGACCAATGGCTTTAGTTCAAGGGTGGTGCCAGAATAGCTTGGCGCCTAGAGGCGCCAAGCTATTCTGGCACTACCCTTGAACTATTTTAGTCAAACTTATTTCACATACTGGTGTATTCCGAATGATAAGGGTTAATCCAATGCTGCAGTACCCCATGCAGCCGTCCAAGGAACATTAATATGAAGGGCTGTCAGCAAGAGGCATAGATCCTCACGAGCCCTCACAACCGCCCTCATGGCAGATGTGCTCGACTGACATGCCAACGAAAATTTCTCATTTGTGGTCAGAAATGCGTTAAAAGAGTTATGACAAAATATCCTTATGCCGCGTTTGAAGACTGGCTAGAATATAGTCTGATAAAAATGCTGACATTAAAAATTATCATAAACAGTGGATGGATGACACAGGGCAGACAATGCATGCTGGACAGGTAACCACTGGGCCAGAACAGACTCACTGTTGCTTTTTATATTTTTACCAAATTATTGACCCCTTTGACCTTTGAACGATGTCACTCAAATTCATGTTTAAAAAGTTTTTGCCACAAAGTTGCTGTTGGCCAAGTTTTGAGTTTGTGTCTTGAATAGTCCGAGAAAATCCCACCATTAACGTTTACCGAAGAACAACATACTATGGACAAATGCCAGACAGATGGCTAAACGCACACTCACTTTTGCTGTCGGCAAGTGAGCCCCAAAATGACATACCTTTGCTGAAATTGCCGTCGACAATGTTGAAGGCCTGCACCTGTAGGTTGCCGATCTCTTGTGTCAAGCTGTACTCAAAACCTGTCATGTTTTCCAATTTAAACTGCACTTGCAGCTTAGATTTACATAAGAAAGACTTGTTCTGCGAGGACAGGCTCAGCGAGTTTTCTGTAACCATGGGCACCGTTTCTGAAACAAACATAACAGAAAAGCAAATTTACATACAAGTATATACGCAACTGCAAGTCCTTCACTGACTCATGAAAGGAATGTAGGCCGACGGCAGCTGCAGTGGGCCATCGTCAGCCTGAATATATATATGTAAACCAATCTAGCCTTGACAATTAAAGAAAAACAATGATACAGACAAACCACAATATACAAGGCAGTGTTTCCCTCAACCCTTTGGGTGTCGGTAGTGGTTTTAGTCACAATGATTCATGCAGGAATCATCGCAACTAAAATTGCTACCAATGCACAAAGGGTTAATGCACCACTGAGGGTCAATAACGCACATATTTGATATAAAATGCACAGTTCTGAAACGTGCACCTTGACGCACAGATACGTCGAGAAGACCTGGAGAAAACGACAATGCGTCATTCACCGCCGGTGCTGGTCTGACCGTATAGCCTACTGCGAACGACAAGAAGAAGAAGACGCACAGATATTATTAACCCTATGGCTGTTGGTAGCGTTTTCAGTCAAGGGGATTCTTTCAGGGACCACCTTAGCAAAAAGCGTTATTGCAGCCAAAGGAATAAAATCAGTGACGGTGAACCTCACTTAAATTTTCTGCAAGGAACACAGCAAGGGTGGTGCCAAAATAATTAAATGAACCCTTTCAGCATGGCAAACTGCCTTCAGATCGGCAACAGCTAGAGCGGTTTCAGGTGTTTTGTATCACGTGCAGTGACCTCACCCTTCACTCATGTTTACTCTATAGGGTCACAACAGTGTACACCTACTTTTGCCTGTGGTATGCGGTCTGTTTAGTGATACTGGCGTAGGAATAAGTCAAAATGGTCAGTGGAAGTGTAGATATTCATAGGGGTGAAGGTTTGTGTTTGGAGACATGAAGCAGATAGCTTTGATGTACCAGGACATGTGTGCCCATTTACAGCATGGCAGCATAACCATGTTAATCAATATCATGCCGAGGCTAAACGCTTCAAATTTGTCAACTGCCATATGCAAGCTACATTATAGTACTTACAGATAATGATATAGACCAATGGCTTTAGTTCAAGGGTGATGCCAGAATAGCTTGGCGCCTAGAGGCGCCAAGCTATTCTGGCACTACCCTAGAACTATTTGAGTCAAACTTTTCACATACTGGTGTATTCTGAATGAGGTTAATTAGCAGTGTCACCCAAAGCTATCGATGGTTGTGACACTGACCACGGCATAGACTTACAGCCGGATTCTGAATTCAAGGATATAAATAGAGGTTCTGATAGCACCCATTGATGCACCTTTAGGTGACACCATGGACACAAGTGACACACACTGGTCAGATCATGTGTAGTTCGTGTAAAGTCTTTACTGCACTGGTACTTCCATCCGAGCGTGTTTAAGACACTACGCATACACACACTGATCATCCATTGCTGCTTCTTACATGCTGTTTAGACCGCGACTAAACTGTATCGGTGGCAGGTGTAGAAAATGACATCTGACAAGGTAGGGGCCTTACAGTGTATTGGCATGCTGAAAATGTATGGACACTAATGTGTGACAGTAACAGATGCCCTTGCTAGTGATGCATGTTTAGCTGTCAAGCACTTCTTATTTTTTCAAGTTCGTCACCTGTCACTATTTGTCACCAGGCATTATGACACGTGACGCTGTGTGGTCAACTCCATAAAACGGTAGTTCATCCAATGGCAATCAGTACATTTTTTTTATAGGGGTATTTGTAATAAATTATTTTTTTACATTTACAGTGCAAATGGATTTTCGACAGTCATTTATGAAATAATGTCAGGGCTGAAGGTTGATTGATTGATTGTACATTGCTTAACGTCCCGACAGCAACAAGGCTTTCTCAGGACGTGCCTGCACTGCTTGTGAAAAAAAACCAAAACAGAACATTGAATGTATGTCGCCAGCCGGTCAAATACGTTAAATAAACCTAACACATGGGGCCTAAATAAAGCTAAGACCATTCAGCGACACACATCCAATATCAAGAGCTACAGGCAGTGCAGACAGTAGGGAGAGTTTTAAAAAGGCAAATACAGGTGAATGGACAAAGGGTAGACAGAAACACATGCCCCAGAATAGAGAGAAAAACCCACCCTGTGGGGCTGACCAGGGTGACCCTGGGAACTAAAAAATACCTAACCCCACCCAAGTCCCCCAGGGCAGACCCGGGTGGGGTTCAGGGCTGAAGGGTTTATAGACTTCTCATTTACTCAGGGATGAAAAGGTTAACTAGCTTGATTCCTCTCCCCTTAACTCTCATGGTCGACCTATGTCCTGAAATGTGTACTCCTCTGAAGACCACTCATTCAAACTAAAAAGTAGAAAACAGTCCCATCGCGGATGCAGGTGCTCATGAGAATGTATGCCTCTTGCAGATGGACCAGGCCGGCTGAAGGGATGTTCTGGCTAAACCAGAAAGCTGAAATTCAGCTTAAAGGGGCAGTCCTGACCTTTTTTAATGCTTCAGTTCGCAAAAAGCTTTTACTGGGATTCAGTATACACACCCACTTAGACAATGACCACCCTATTGTCCCACCAAAGGCTTTCTTTCGTCCGTTCAAAGCGAAAAGAGGCCACCGGAATCTTGTGGCTGGACCAAGTCAAAAGATTGCTTCTGATAGGCGATGGTAGCTAAGTCATATCTGCATAATTATAACCAATCAGAGACAAGATGGCGGATGAAGCAGCCGAAGAAAAAAGAAAGTATCAGTCGACTCGCACCGGCCGACAATGACAGACTCGGAATTGAAGAGAGGAAAGAGAAAGAGACAAGATACCCCCAAGTAGAATTGACATCGGACAAGGGAATATGGAGCTTGGCTTGATCACCCATCCGGAATTTGTCGCGTTCTTGCTATGTAAATCGGTAAGTAATCCGGCTACGGTCTTTGCCGATCTTCCTATAGTTCCGCGAGTGCTAGCGATTTTCAGAATTCATGATCTTTAGTAGAATTTATCTCCTACAATACAATACAATCTTATTGTCTGTTCGAGTCAAAGCACGACAGAAATTTGCCTTTTGGCTCATCAGAAAACAATAATATAAGACATTAACAAACGCTACAAGAACATTCATGTGGCCTCTTACTGATTTTGCAAGATTTTAAACCTGTTTTATCATAAAGTTACGAGCTAGTTCAGATTTTATGCTGCAAGGATCTGAAAACTACAGCCTGTGTGTCAAAATTGCGGCACTGCCGACATCAATGGTCGTGACACGTTTTTGTTTGTGCAGGCTCTCATTCACTCAATTCACAGAGGTAGTGTTTCTGCTGCGATGGTGCATTTGTCGTTTCCAGAGATGCTTTCAGTTATGTAGACTTCGATGTTTGACATGTGAAATTGCAATGCAGAAAGTGGGTATAAATACCGTGACGCTGGCTTAGTCGCTTGGCGCGGAGACCGAGTTGAAGAAGCCACGCCCCCAGCATGATTGCCCGTTACTCAGGGTAGCAGGTCAAGTGGAACCCGCATTGATTTTGACATCACAGCGAATATGAAAGGTTTATTTTACATTCTCGTGGAAAATTATGTCAAAAGGATGCCGGAGAACATGTCTACACCGACACGTGTGTACCCACAGCGATGACCTCCGTCTGCAGTATTGACCGGGTTCTGCCTTGTGACGTAGGCTAGTAAATATGCACAAATTCAAAACGAGGCTGATGCAGACGATAATTTGCGCTCTCGGGTACAAAAACAACACACCCACCAAACGATGAAGTTTGACATTTGGCATTGTATTTACATCATAAAGCTCCAAGTTAGTACACAAAGGACCCATACATAATACTGTCAGCAGCATCTGTTGCAGACAGGTTTCCAACCGTTTTGAGATGCTCGAACCTGGGGAGAATAACTTTAAGCTGAACCATCCTCCAGAACTGTCACCCATGTAATTGTCACTAGTCTAACATAGTAACATCTGGCTTACCATGAGTCAAAGTTTCATTGATCAAAACTGAAGGGTCGAACGAGAACACCTGCTCCACTGTGACAGGATCCCCTTTCAAAAATGTAAGGGTCCATTCGCCAAAACCGAAATTCACTTTCATTAAGGCAGAGGTTTTGTTATCCGAATCAGCACACTCTCCTGTGATGTTGGCCTGCTCTACTTCTGGGACAGCAATTTCCTTGGTGAATTTCTGTTGAAAAGATAGGCACAACACTCGACCCTTTGCGTGTTGGTAGCGGTCTTAGTCGCGATGATTCCTGTAGGAATCATCGACTAAAATCGCCACAGACACGCAAATGATTACATTTTTAATCATTTGTTAACCCCTTTGTGCATTTGTCCACCAGTACTGTGAACAGTATGGGCGGTTGCATGCACAAAGGGGTTATTATGATGAAACCTAGTCTAATTTTAAGCAGAAATAAGAAAAGAATGTCACCTTTTCACTAAAACTGAAAAAAACAAACATGTAAACAAATGTTTAAAAAAATCACACCAACCACCGTAAAATCTTGCTCATTCTTGTTCCTTAAATGCTGAATATATAATTGGAGTCAGAAATCACTGGCAACATAATATAATAATAATAAGCTGAGAAAGCTTTAAATTTATGAAAGAGTTTTCTTTGGCTCACACTGACAAGTCTGTCTATAGTTGTAACAAGTGGTTGAGATGTGATGCATACAGACATACGTCAAATGAAGTGGAATACTACAACTTAATTTACACACTGTACCACGTATATATTTGTAGATCTATATAAGCAGTATGTCTCACGTGGTTTAACCCATTACATACTGAGGCTGATTTCATAAAATGTGCTTATTGTCCTATGAAGGCTACATTTCAGATTGGGGAGCTGGGTGGCTCAGTTGGTAGAGCATTCAACTCTCGTCCGAAAGGTTGTGGGTTCAAACCCAGCTGGGGTCAAAATTTGTACAGACCTCTTTTCGGTGACCTCTTTGAAATCAAGATGTTATATGCCCTAAACGTTTTTTTTTTACATTTCAGATTAGCAAATAGATCAATTGTTTTAGTTCAAGGGTGATGCCAGAATAGCTTAGCGCCCCTGGCGCCAAGCTATTCTGGCACCACCCTTGAACTATCATTGTCAAATTTCAAGCAATGGGATTAGCAGGATGAAATGGGTTAATACACAGGCTCAAGCCCATCATTGAATCAGTGCCTCTTGCTAATATACTTGGAAAGGTCTGAGCGAGGGACTGTTTCTGCACGCCAAGTGCCCGTATGGTTCGGCATTAACCTCTTCACTGCTGAAAAAATTGACCACCCAACTGCAAGAGGTACGGATCCTCATGAGCCCCTGCTATAGCGGGGGCTCATGAGGATCTGTACCTCTTGCTGAAACAACTTTGGCAGTTGGGGATTTCTGATGTCAAAATCACAGAGATTTCAGAAACACAATTTGTGTCCACCGTCAGTGAAGGGGCTAACTCTTTCATTTCCAGTGCAAAGTGATGGATCGGCTCACTATCACTGCCCTTCACCCAGCCCTTTCCACCTGAAAAACAAAACAAAACCCAATAGCATAGTGCTTATGGGAAAATGTCTTTTTACAACCTATCCTTTATGCCAAGAGAAAGGGGGAGGGGGTGGGGAGGAGGGGTGGGGGTGGGGTGGGGTTAGGGTGGTAACAGCTGAAATACGCACCTTCTCATCCCCAGTGGCAGTGATGGACAACGAAGCATCAAGCTGCAAAATGATGCAAGCCTGGTTCTCTGCATTGTTTAACTTGAACTCAACACCACTCACTGAAACAGAAAAAAAACACCCACAGGAAGTCAGTGAGTGCAGGACTTGAGATAATCAGTGTTTTCAAGGCAAGGCCCACTCCCCCCCCCCCCCCCCACCCCCCCCCCCCCCCCCCCCTCACATTTTTTTGGTACATAAATACCACTGCCTACCATTTCTCCCAGTCCCACTTGAAAGCTGAAAACATGTGCTTCATAATATTATATCATAATAATTTGAAACCTTGCTCCATGTTTAACACATTCAATACATGACGTACACTGCTTTCTTCAGCCAAATATCTGGATGCGTCATGTCTGGAATGTGTTAACTTAAAATTAAAGTAGCAAGTCCACATCAGAAAGCGATTTTACTATCTCTGAAGGAGTGAATCTACTCAGTCAATATCTCCCCTGCATGAATCTACTCTGAAGAAAATCTAACATGATTCCACCCTGGTGCAAATCCACCCAGTGTACATTTCCCATGTTGCTATCCTACCCAAACTTCTATGTTGGGTGTTCAAGTGTTGCCCTGCCACATGGGTGGATGTACTTTAAGACAGTATATTTTAGCAGATTTAGATAGATATCCAACTATTGGTGCATTTACGCCTGAGTGGTCAATTTACACTGGTAGATTATGTTGGGTAGACTAGTCACACCTAAACATCGCCTAAATGACCACTTCAGTTTAAGTGATAATGATCCCCCATGAATTTTGTCCATTCCCATGATACATGGCAGTCTGTTTTTCCCATCCCTGTCAAATTCAAAATGTATCCATCAAATTTTCCATTAACCCTTTTAATAATAATAATAATAATGAGTACTTGTATAGCGCCTAACCTCAGATTAGAGCTCTAGGCGCTTAACAAAAACTAATGTACAAAAAATAACTAATTACAAAAATGGAATTTACAAAAAGTACAAAAACAAAATACAACGCACTCTGTAAACAAGCTATAAAGTCACCATTCAAAAGTGCTACGCTCATGGACTCATACTGGCATTCACACACACACCCACCACACTACTTCTATAAATAGATAGAGATGACTTAACATGACAGGTGTGTGACAAAGTCATTTGTAGCTGACAGAAAACATATGGGTCTTTAGTGCACGCTTGAATGCCTCTCTCGAATCCACGTATCTCAGTTCGCGTGGGAGATCGTTCCAAACAACTGGGCTCTGGTATCTGAATGACCTCTCACCAAACGACTTTGTTTTGACAAGAGGGATACGTAAAACTCGAGAGTCGGCAGCAGAGCGCAAATTCTGTCTCAAGGGCGTATACAGCTGGAGAAGAGAGGCAAGGTAGTGTGGGCAGGAACAGGTAATACAACTGTGAGTCATGCATGAAATTTTGTACTGAATCCTAGCTGTAACAGGTAACCAGTGTAGGGCAGACAGATGGGGTGTGATATGATCTGATCTAGGGACTCTAAGAATCAACCTGGCAGCTGAGTTTTGAATTTTCTGGAGTTTGCCAATCAGACACTGGGAACAGCCAGCCAAAAGAGCATTGCAATAGTCTAATTTAGACAAAACAAAAGCGCAGACAAGTACTTTAGTTGCTTCAGGTGTCAGATAGTGGCGGACTGAAGCAATACGTCGCAGTTCAGTATAGGCGGATCTGCAAACGTTGTTCACATGAAGGCGCATGGACAGGCTACTATCAAGTGTGACACCCAGATTTTTTACATGGGGGGAGAAGGGGACAGTGGCACCACAGATTTGTAATGACTGGGGGAGTGTCAGCGTCTTCGTCAACCTCGGGGAAGCAATTATCATGGCCTCAGTTTTTCCGTCATTCAACTGTAATTTGTTTGAAGTCATCCACATCTTAGTATCCAAGACGCACTCCTGAAGGATCTCGATTGTGTCCATAATCTGATCAGGTGAACATGAGTCATGGAGTTGAGTATCATCTGCAAATGCATGATGTGATATAGAGAAACGGTTAAAGACACTGGCCAGTGGCTGAACATACAGGGTAAAGAGGACTGGTCCAAGAACTGAACCTTGTGGGACGCCAAAGCGCACCGTGGATGGGCTGGATAGTTTATCATTAACAACTATGCACTGAGTTCTGTCCGTCAGATATGATCTAAACCACGATAAAGCAGTTTCATGAATGCCATACACAGAATAGAGACGTTGTAGCAAAATGTCATGGTCAATCGTATCAAACTAAGGCAGCAGATAGGTCTAACAGTGCGAGAACAGATACTTTGCCATCATCAAGAGCCTCGAGGAGGTCATTAAGAATTTTTGCAAGCGCAGTTTCAGTGGAATGACCTGCACGGTAAGCAGACTGATTGGGACTAAGAAGATGATTCAGGTTCAGATGGTCGAGAAGTTGCGACAACACAACCTTCTCAACGATCTTACAGAGAAAAGGGAGGTTTGAGACAGGGCGGTAATTCTGTAGATTGTTAGGGTCTAGAGAGGGCTTTTTTAGCAAAGGTTTAACAATGGCGGACTTGAAATCCGACGGAAAAATACCAGACCTCAGGGACTCGTTGACAATGTTGGTCATGACTGGAAGCACAACATCAATACACTCGTACAGCAATGTAGTAGGAAGTGGGTCTAAACTACAAGTTTTTTGTGCAGTTCTCTTCAGCACAGCATGAAGTTCCTGTTCACTGACAGGTCTGAAGGACGAGAGACACTGACCAGAAAAGGGAACGTCATACTGTGATGGAGACTGTGAAATAAGTCCATCAAGTCTATCACGAATGTTCTGAACTTTTTCATTAAAGAAATTTGAGAACTGATCAGGCAGCTCTAATGGTGAGAAAATGGTCGGGAGTGGAGATGGATCCCTTCTAGCAGTCAGTTTGTTGGTTACATTATATATAGCTGCTTGCTGGTGGTGCACGCTGCAATCTTGGCATTGAAGAAAGCTGTCTTCGCCACGAGTACCAGACGAGTTACATATTTCTTAGCAGCGCTGAAAATCTGCTTGTGTACGGTAAGTCCAGTGGACAGCCATAGTCTCTCAGCTTGTCGTCGCTCTCTCTTTGCAGCGAGAAGCTTGCCTCCCACGGCGCTGAACCATGGTGAGGATGTCCGACATGACACTTTACGGCGAGCAGATGGAGCATGCTTGTCAAGTAGTGATCTCAGACCCGAGTTCAACTGTCCCGCAGAGGGATCAGGGTGTTTGCTAAGATATTCATGCAAATCAGCTTTGAAAGCCAGGCGATCAATAGCACGAATGTTTCATTTTTGCACAAATACAGGCTGAAAGGGTGGCACTGAAACTAGATCAGCAATCACGCATAAATGATCAGACTCAAGTGCATATGACACATAAGTAGACTGAACGAAATTATCACTTGGTCGGTGTAGTAGCCAATCAAGAGTATGACCATGCTTGTGAGTTGGCTGACGAACAGACTGTTCAAGGTCAAAAACACTCAAAAGATCCATTAGTTTCATAGTACTAGAGTTCTGCGGGCAGTCAAAGTAGAAGTTGAAGTCTCCCAAAATAGCAAGGTTACCTGGGAGTGAGTTGCTGTATTCAAGTAAATCAGAAAACTGATCAAGGAACATGGCATCAGTCAGCTTGTTTTTGCGGTTAGGAGGGGGCCGGTAGAGAATGAAGAACTGTACTGGCTTGCTTGGTAGCGTAAGTGTTACGTGTGCTAGTTCAAAGGAACAATGTTCGAAGGCAAATGCAGTGTTACAGGAGAAGTAGGGCACAAGGTCATCTCGAAAAATGATGGCAAGACCGCCACCTCGAGATGGACGTGGGAATGACTTGACGGTGAAGCCAGCAGGGGCAAGTTCGGCACATTTCACCTCGTCACCACCCGGTTTTAGCCAAGTTTCAGTCAAAAACAAGACATCAATGTCATTGTCATATATAAAGTTGCTTATTTCAGTTCGTTTCTCTGGAGAGACCCCAGGACCCTGCAGCAGGAGATGGATTGATCATGATAATTCAAGGGTAGTGCCAAGTGAGCTTGGCACCTTAAGGCGCCAAGCTCATCTGGCACTACCATTGAATTATCATGATCAATCCACCTCCTACAATTGGTGCATACGTCAGTCATTAGGCAACACCTCCAAAATTTGAGAAATGGGACCTTGGGGCTAAGAGGGCCCCACATATCAAAGGCAAAGGACTATGCTGTCCTTGTCATTCCTTCCTTGCCTGGCATTTCAATTAACACGTATTTCGCACATTGACAGAACTGCAAGATACGACTTTGTCACGACTGCAATCACAGAACACCTGTGAGTCTAGACGTTATTTCAGAATACAGCCACACAGTTCTTATATATTTCTTTTTTTTTTCTTCCCATTGAATTGGGTTCTCATGAATGTTGTCAACTCTGCGTTGACATACAACCGGGTGCTGGCGATAAAAGGCTAGGTTAAAAGGCAGGGGTAAAAGGTACAACCATATACACAGTTATGAAGGGGAATCATGGGGGGCATGGGGGCTGACTGCAGATGGTGAAGACTGCTGTCTTTAGGAACTACTTCTAGACACTCTATACCTTTACAAATCAGCAAATAAACAAGTTAAATAAACAAATTTTACAAATGAAATTAACGAATCTTACACAATAATCAACGAGAATTTTAGCTCCATCTCATAGTGCTTGCACAACTGTTCACCTAGGCAGACGTAGGACTGGGTGGGAGGGGCCAATACTGTCACATTTTACGGAAGTGGTGACACTCACTGAAACGCCCATATAACCAACAATTCAAAGTAACAATTCAATGCAAACAACTCACCCACAGCAACCAGCAAAGCGAAAAGGAACAGTTTCATTGTCGTAGGTTGTGGTTTCAGTTACGTGCAACTGTCAACAGTTCCTGGCGGCCGACACGTCGCTCGGTTCAAGTACGTAAAACTGCAATCAGACGAACGATGACATTCAAAAAGTAGCAAACATGAACGAGCTTTTAAAGATTTACGTGTCTGAAAATGTGAACAGTGTCGTTTACCTGCGTAATTCTTACCTTCTTGTTCAAGGTCTCCTGTTTCACGTGATAGAGCCGATCAGACACTATCGCCGTCATATGACTTGACATCACGTGAGAGTTCAGCATTATACGAGAATAGAATATATGTATGGTATCATAACCATGCTAAAATTCTTATTGTCTTTTCCGTCCTATTCTGTTATCATATTTTAAAGTAAGAAGTAGAAACATACAAGTGCATATTTAGAACTCACTGAAGACTGACACGATGAAGCACGCACGGGATGATTGTTGCGTCATTGATCACCTCCTAACACAGGTAGTAATACAAAATTCTGCCAGTAGTGTCTATAGTGTCTGTTTTAGTGTTTGGGCAAAGCTTGCCTCCTGTTGTTTGCAAATGACTGAACACAATTTTTTTGAAGACAACACGAAGAAGAAATGATATCATTAACCCTGGTACTAATTTATATAAAATTTCCTTTAGACTGACAACAATTATGGTTTAGCCCCGCCCCTTGGGACAATTGTAAACATGACATATTTAAAATGACCTAATTAAGCTAGAATAGACCTTGATCAAGCCCCAATCTTCACATTCTCCATGGTGAATTTTAAATTCAAAAGCTTTGTCTTGCAATGCATCTGATTCATGCCGACTTGTCACAAGTCATATGTTAAATTAACTGAAATGGTCACTATTATAGGGGTCAGGAAGCTGACGTCATACGCCAGTCGTGGCGGCCATCTTGTGAGGATACGGGACTAAGCGCTCATAGGGAAATCGCTGTTTTTGTAATGTCAGGAAAGTCCTGACGTACTATAAGCAATAACAGCAAGTCTTGCCATCACTGTAGGAAACCGCTCACAAGAATCCGTTTTTGTTTGTTTCCAAAGAGGAAGAAAAATGAAAAAAAAACGTGTTGAAACACTATTTCGCTACTATCTCATGACTATGGTATCCTCTTATGATGGCGGCTGACGCGCCGACGCTGCTATGCAACGCGGGGAACTTAAAATTCCCGAGCCCTATAAAGTGTACTATTTCAGACACTGTACCCCATGTATGTGACGCAATTAGTGTTGAACTGTACACTGTCCCATGTTAACACTTTTAACTTCAAAGTCACATTTCTTAAATTTTGGAGGTGTTGCCTAAAGACTATATTATTATATGTACCAGTTGTACTGAGGAGATGTATTGATCATGATAATTCAAGGGTAGTGCCAGATGACCTTGGCGCCTTCAGGTGCCAAGCTTATCTGGCACTACCCTTGAATTATCATGATCAATCCATCTCCTGCTGCAGGCTCCCGGGGCTAAAAGGGTTAAATGGTCCGGCCAAGTCTTTTCAGTCGTGCAAGTCTCACTTCCCTACGAGAATATGGTTTGACATGTCGTAAAGGAGCCGGCCAACACGATGAACTTCACATGAAGATGATCTTTTGCCAGAAGAGTGAAATTTTGACAGCAGCATAATCAGCACATTAACCAAACCAGCCCAAATGGAGTATGCACGTGAAAAAGGACATCAACAACCATCCAGTCACGAAAGTGAGCTATTACACACATTTGACTGTAATGGATTACCATACCTTTACATTACTTCCGGTTTCTGCTAGCCATCTGTTGTGAAACAGCAGTTTTACTCTTTATATCTCTGGGCTGACTAAGCTATTGGGAGGCGAATATTGTCACAGACGCTTTTTTTCCCACAATGAAACCAGCCGCAATCGTTGTAGCAGATGAGATGTTTCCAGAGGGGGTCGGTCCATACATGGAGATCGAGGAGGTACACAGCAATCTGGAAGTGGAACCCATTTAATTTTCTTTATGAAATCTAATTGCCTTTTTTTGTGAATCCCCACAGTTACTGAAGGAAAATCAAAATAATTATTTCATTTTAGTGCCACTACTCACGGATACTATATTTAAATCTATTAATTTTTTCAATTTTATGTGGATTTTTAGTCGCATTGATGGAAAACTGCCAATGACTTCATTTATTATTATTTTTTAAAAGAATCCAATGCAATCATAATTATATTTCCTTTTCTCCATAAACTTTGACATGTCAGGAGGCCGTAGATTTTTCTTCTACTATAGATCTTCATATCTTTGTTCGACCAGCAAACATTCTAACTATAGTGCAAATTATCTTATTCATGCATGTCAATAATGTCATAAGTTTTTCCACGCACCAGTCCTGATTATTTCAACCACCTTTTCAGATAATGGAGATGAGATTTTGTAAGGATACATTAATGGGCCAAATGTTGTATGTGTCATGCTTAACAGTCAACAGATCAGTGGAATTAAATTTGGCAGCTGGCCATTTACGCGATATTAATGTATATATTTTGCCCCACTCCCCCAATCACTACCCCAACTCCTTTCCCTACACTCGGACACAATTTTTGTTGGCAGACCCAATCACCCCACCTCAAACCAGATACTAACCTACTGCGTGTTGGTAGCGGTTTTAGTCGTGAAAACCACTACTGACATGCAAAGGGCTATGACATTTTTTGGCAGGCTCTTTACTGTCAGACCCTTGTGTGCAGTTCCACAGTAAAGGGGCCTACTGCAGAACTATTAAGTTTTGATGGGGTGGAGTGGTAGGGATAGATTTTTTTTAAAAAAGAAGAAAGAAAAGAGCCTGTTGCAGTAAAGGACCTGCCACAAAACGTTTAGTGCCAGGGTGTGTGTCTGGGGGTGGGGGTGGGGGTAAAGGATAGGATAGAGCTTATTGGGGAGGGGTAGGTATGGGCCAGCTGCAGGGAAGGGCCTGCCTCAGAAAGTGCTTGCTGCAACTATATTGTTTCAATTATATTAGTTTAATAAATTATCAGTTTGTTCAACTTATTTGTATAAAACATTGTAGGGGATCAGTTGACCCAGGGGTCCATCGACATGGGGATGCATCACCTGACCAAAGTGTGTAATATGCGCTCCTATTATCCTAATGTTTGTATACTGTGCACACAAGGTAATTAGACACCAAACAGATTCCAAGTCCATAACCTTGGCTGCACATCACCTTTTGGTTTTTACTACCTTTAATTAGTTTAAACTCCCAGAACTAAATGGAAGATTCAATAGAACGGAAGTCATTTGGTTCTGGGAGTTTTAGAGTTAATACCTTTTACTACCTTAATCGTACATCATGGGCAGAAATTGCACCATACAAATGATGTTGCACAGAGTATATAACTTGTACTAATGCAGATAAGCATTGTAGTATTACCTAAATTGTGTGACATGGGAGGACATCACACCATACAATCAATGTGGCATAGTCTATGTAAACTGTGTGGGGCAGTGTCTGCCCATTTAAGTATAAAGTCTTGACTAGATCAGAATGAGGAAACTTTCCACCCAGGAGATTGAAACTCAGAACTGCGCATCAACCATATCAGGCTCCCAAACGCGCTATGTCCAATGTCCTTATTCCTGTTTCCGTATTTTTGGTTAAATTCTCTGAAGTCACAGTTATGGTCTTGATGGGAGGACATCACACCATACAATCAATGTGGCGTAGTCTATGTAAACTGTGTGGTGCAGTGTCTGCCCATGGTGTTCGGACAAGGAATGTAAATACATCTTTTAAAAAAAAAAAAAAAAAAAAAAAAAAAAGTACAACTACAAGTTCTGTACAAGATACAATGCTGAAGGCATTCATACGTTTTGTAAAGAAACTTGTACAAGTGAAAAAGTTACAGGTGAAAATGGAACAGACAACTGACTAGGTATATTTCTACCTACAACGTGTAGCCAGGGTTAAGTATAAAGTCTTGACTAGATCAGAATGAGGAAACTTTCCACCCAGGAGATTGAAACTCAGAACTGCGCATCAACCATATCAGGCTCCCAAACGCGCTATGTCCAATGTCCTTATTCCTGTTTCCGTATTTTTGGTTAAATTCTCTGAAGTCACAGTTATGGTCTTGATTATAACTGCCTTAAATACAGTCAGCCACTAGTACTGTTTACAGTACATGTAGACCGTACAAGCACTAGTGTGTTAACCCTTTAAGTTTAACCTTTCGGGTGTTGGTAGTGTTTTTTTGGCTCATGTGCAAAGCAAAAGTGAGTATGTTCTGGGTCGGCCGTCTGCTGTTGTCCGTCTGCTGTTGTCCGTCCGCTGTTGTCCGTTGTAAACTTTAAACGTTGGCATTTTCTTGGAGAATATTCAAGCCACAGTCTTGAACTTGGTCCAAGACCAAGTGGCAAGACTTTTCTAAACGTACCAATTTCATTGACCTCTCACAAGGTCAAGGTCACATGGGATCAGGAATTAGGTTAAAAATAGCTATATTTTGACATAATTTATTTTTTCTCAAATACTATTCACAACTTCAAACCCAGACTTAGTACAAAGATGCCTGATGATAAGACCTTTCTATTCATACTATTTTGGCAAGGCAAGGTATGTGGCAGATCCTGGAGCGACTAGGTTGCCCCCCAAAGTTCCTCAACATGATCGTCCAGCTCCACGAGGACCAGTAAGGCCAGGTCAGACTAAACAGTGACCTCTCAGAACCATTCCCCATTCGCAACGGCGTGAAGCAAGGCTGCGTGCTGGCACCGATCCTCTTCACCATCTTCTTCAGCATGATGTTGAAGCAGGCCACAGTGGACCTCGACGATGACGACACAGTGTACATCAGGTATCGTCTCGATGGCAGCCTGTTCAACCTCAGACGACTGCAGGCCCACATGAAAACCCTAGACCAACTGATTCGTGAGCTGCTCTTTGCTGATGACGCTGCCCTAGTTGCACACACAGAGAGAGCCTTGCAGCGCATTACGTCCTGCTTCGCAGATGCCGCCCAGCTCTTTGGACTTGAGGTCAGTCTGAAAAAGACAGAGGTCCTTCATCAGCCGGCACCCAAGGAAGAGCATCGCCCTCCCCACATCACCATCGGCGAGTCCGAACTGAAGTCTGTACACCAGTTTACCTACCTTGGCTGCATCATCACGTCAGACGCCAAGCTGGACAAGGAGCTGGACAACAGGCTGGCAAAAGCGAACAGTGCTTTCGGGCGACTATTCAAGCGGGTGTGGCACAATCAACAGCTGAAAAAAGGCACCAAGATCAGCGTGTACAGAGCTGTCGTCCTCACCACCCTGCTGTACGGTTCCGAGTCCTGGGCCCTCTACCGCAGCCAACTACGACTCCTCGAACGCTTTCACCAGCGCTGCCTGCGTACCATCCTCAGCATTTACTGGAGTGACTATGTCACCAACGTCGAGGTCCTTGAACAGGCGGAAACTTTGAGCATCGAGGCTTTGCTGCTGCGGACACAGCTCCGCTGGGTGGGGCACGTCTCCAGGATGGAGGATCATCGCCTACCCAAGATCACTCTGTTCGGCGAGCTCGCCACTGGACACCGAGACAGAGGGGCACCAAAGAAGAGATACAAAGACGGTCTCAAGAAGTCACTTAGTGCCTGCCAAATCGACCACCGCCAGTGGTCTTCGCTTGCTGCGGACCGTGACACCTGGCGCTCCACCATTCACCAGGCAGCCGTCTCCTTTGAGGACTCTCGCAGAGCTAACCTTAAGGACAAGCGGCTCGGAAGAGAAAACAGAGTTGTCATAACTCAGAACCCTGACCAGACCTTCCCCTGCAGCCACTGCGGTCGAACCTGCCTGTCCCGGATTGGCCTCCGCAGCCACGAAAATGCCTGCAGACGACGTGGGCAAGCCCTATAGAATCTTTGTTCGCGAAGTCAAGCCAAGAGAGGATTTTGGTTGATCCCTCAGAAAGGTTAAGGGTCACAAGAGCTCAGAAAATAGCTGAATAATAGCCATATTTTGACAAAAATTGGGGGTTTTTTGCTCATGTGCGAAGCAAAAGTGAAAATGTTCTGGGCCAGTGGTCGTCCGTCCGTTGTCCGCTGTCATCCGTGGTAAACTTTAACGTTGGCATTTTCTCGAAGACTATTCAAGCCACATTTTTCAAACTTGGCCCAAGGATACTTTATGGTAAGAGTAAGACCTTTCTAAACATACCAATTTGAGTGACCTCTCACAAAGGTCAAGATCACAGGGTATCAGCAATATGTCAAAAATAGCTATATTTTGACATAATTTATTTTTTCTCACGACTTCAAACTCAAACTTGCTACAGAGATACCTGATGGTAAGACCTTTATATGTACACTAATTTGGTTGATCCCTCAGAAAGGTCAAGGGTCACGAGAGCTCAGGAAATAGGTCTAAAATAGCCATATTTTGACACAAGATGTTTTTTCTCAAATACTATTCACAACTTAAAACCCAAATTTGGTACAGAGATACCCGATGGTAAGACCTATCTATCATACTAATTTGGATGACCCCTTGGGAAGGTCAAGGGTCACAAGAG
This sequence comes from Semisulcospira habei, assembly GCA_036245525.1. Classification (NCBI taxonomy): domain Eukaryota; kingdom Metazoa; phylum Mollusca; class Gastropoda; family Semisulcospiridae; genus Semisulcospira; species Semisulcospira habei. The sequence goes on along the minus strand of BTPG01000007.1, from coordinate 16,894,575 downwards.
GCTGGCAAATGTGTGTAAAATGTTGATTTTTTTATAAAATTGTTGGTATTCCCAAATTTTTGCAAATTTTTCAACCAAATTTGGTACAAAGATAGACGATAAGACCTTCCTATGCATACTAATTTAGTCAATTCATCACAAAGGTCAAGGTCACGGGGGTTGACAGATGTGTAAAAAATGCTTACATTTTCAGAAAACATGGATTTTGCTGCTGTAGAAGCCAGCCCTTGTCACAAAGGTCACACATGTGTGTAAATCGGCCATACACATGAGCCATAATGGCTTTGCCTTTCTTGTCTCAAATACTATTCACAACTTCAAACCTAAACTTGGTACAGAGATTCCTGATGGTATGACCTATTTATGCATACTAATTTGGATGACCCCTTGGAAAGGTCAAGTACTATTTACAACTTCAAACCCAGACTTGGTACAGAGATGCCTGATGGTAAGAACTATCTAAGCATAATAATTTGGATGACCTCGGAAAGGTCAAGGGTCACAAGAGGTCAGCAAATGTGTGTAAAATGCTAATTTTTAATATTTTTGTAGAGTTATCAACAGCTCTGCAAACTTTTCAGTCAAATTTGGCACAAAGGTAAATGATGATGATAAGACCTTCCTATGTATGCTAATTTAGTCAACTCATCATAAAGATAAAAAAAAAAAAATCACTGAGGTTTGACAGATGTGTGAAAACTGATTAAATTTTGAAAAAAACATAGATTTTGCTGGTGCAAAATCCATCCCTTTACTTATTGTTGCAAAGGTCACACATGTAGATCGGCCATACACGCGAGCCATAAGGGCTTTGCCTTTTTTGTTTCACAATGATTTTTGGAGGAATCATTGTAACAAAAACCGTTACGAATTGCCAAGTGTTCAACGGTCAGTAGCTCTTTTTGTCAAGTTGATTGCTGCCAGGATCACATTGACAAACACATGGTACTGACAGCCAGAGGGTTAACCCATTTCATCCTGAGGCTGATTTTGTAAAATTTGCCTATTGTCCTGCAAAGGCTGCATTACTGATTAGGAGATAAACTGTTTAAGTTCAAGGGTGGTGCCAGCATAGCCCTTGAACTATCAGTCAAATTTATTTCAAGCAATAGGTGTATCAGGATGAAAAGGGTTAATGGAGTGTTCTCTTTTCAGGCAGGTGGCTCCAGCGCTCTGCTGATGGATCTGGCCGCTAATGAGAAGGCTGTCCATGCTGACTTCTACAATGGTAATCAGTCTATCATTTGGCAAGAATTTTCAGGGTCCTTTTTTGGCTCACATGCGAAGCAAAAGTGAGTCCATGTTTTGGGCCAGTGGTCGTCCGTCCGTCGTCCGTGGTAAACTTTAATGTTGGCATTTGCTCGGAGACTATTCAAGCTACAGTCTTCAAACTTGGCCCAAGGATACATTGTGGCAAGACCTTTCTAAGCAAACCAATTCAGTTACCTCTCACAAAGGTCAATGTCAGAGGGGATCAGGAAATATAATCAAAAATAGCTATTTTTGAACATAATTCATTTTTTCTCAAATACTATTCACAACATCAAACCAAAACTTGGTAAAAAGATACCTGATGGTAGGACCTTTATACTCACACTAATTTGGTTGATCCCTTGAAAAGGTCAAGGGTCACAAGAGCTGAGGAAATAGGTCCAAAATAGCCATATTTTTACAAAAGATGTTTGTTTGTTTTTTCTCAAATACTATTCACAATTTCAAACCCAAACTTGGTACAAAGATACCAGATGATAAAACTTTTCTATGCATATTAATTTGGTTGATCTCTCGGAAAGGTCAAGGGTCACAAGAGCACAAGAAATACGTCCAAAATTGCCATATTTTGACAAAAGATGTTTTTTCTCAAATACTATTCACAACTTCAAACCCAAACTTGCGACAAAGATACCTGATGGTAAGACCTATCTATGCATACTAATTTGGATGACCCCTCAGAAAGGTCAAGGGTCACAAGAGCTCATGAAATGGGTAAAAAAATAGCCATATTTTGACAAGAAATGTTTTTTCTCAATTACTAGGCACAACTCCGAACCCAAACTTGCTACAGAGATACCTGATGGTATGACCTATCTATGCATACTAATTTGGATGACCACTTAGAAAGGTCAAGGTCACAATAGCTCAGGAAATAGGTTAAAAAAAATAGCCATATTTTGACAAGAAATGTTTTTTCTCAATTACTAGGCACAACTCCGAACCCAAACGTGCTACAGAGATACCTGATGGTATGACCTATCTATGCATACTAATTTGGATGACCACTCAGAAAGGTCAAGGGTCACAATAGCTCAGGAAATAGGTAAAATAATAGCCATATTTTGACAAAAAAAATGTTTTTTTCAATTACTAGTCACAACTTCAAACCCAAACTTGCTACAGAGATACCTGACGGTAAGACCTATCTATGCATCCTAACTTGGATGACCCCTCGGAAAAGGTCAAGGGTTACAAGAGGTCACGTCGACATTGTGTATAAAATGCCAATAATTATAGTTATTATCAACCTTTTTGCAAACTGTTCAATCAAATTTGGCGCAAAGGTGGCTGATGATAAGACCTTCCTATATATCCTAAGTTAGCCGACGCGTCGCAAAGGTCAAGGGGGTTTGACAGATGCGTGAAAACTGATTAAATTTTGAGAAAACATGGATTTTGTTAGAGCAGAAGCCATGCCTTATTGTCAGACATGTGGATCGGTCATACACGTGAGCCATAAGGTCTTTGCCTTTCTTGTTTATGATGAAATGAAAACAAAACAACACAAGGGTTACATAAATGAAAGAAACTGATATATTAGTATGAAATGTAATTTTTTTATATATTACAAATGTACATAGAAGAAGGAAAATAAGCACAACGTATCAGATAAGCTTGTATCAGATTTCATCTGTAATCATCTTTTCCTATTACCTTCATAGTTCCTTTCCTTTTTCGTTTTATTTGTGTGTGTTTGTTGGGGGGGGGGGGGGGGGGGGGTGTAGTCAGGTAAAAAAAAATTACATGAAAAAAACCTGCTGCATGAGTGAAATAACACTGAGGTATATAATGACTTCACCCAGAAAATGTATACACTTGGCAGGAAACAGATTCCCAGGCTTTACTGAGAGCATGACACCAACTAAAAGATGCTTTTGAGATACATTTCTGTTCAGTTCAAAGTAATATTCATTTTTGGTTCACATGCGATAGCAAAAGTGTGTCTATGTAATGGGACATCCGGAGTCTGTTGTTCGTGGTAAACTTTAATGTTGGCATTTTCTCTGAGGCTTTTGAAGCCTCGGAGTCAGACTTCAAACTTGGTCCAAAGGTACGTTGTCGCAAAACATTTCTAAACATGCCAATTTCCGTGACCTCTCTCAAAGGTCAAGGTCACGGGGTCCAGAAAGGGGTAAAAAAAAAATAGCCATGTTTTGAGACAAATTGTTTCTCCTCAAATACTGTTTTCAACTTCAAAACCAAGCTTGGTACAAAGATATCTGATAATCTGCTTAACTGCAAAGGACATGCAGAGCTAATGAAGATTAATGGTACTGTTAATTTCTGGTGAGTTTCATTAAGGAAGCTATGTGACCTGCATACTTGTGGACGGCTTAGACTAAAACTATCACATACTCCGCTCTCACTTGACTTCCTGATTGTGTGCTAAGTATTGTCCTCAACACCTCTCACCCCCCTCTCCCCCCATCACTTCTCCTCCCAGAGCTCTAGTGGAAAAAGGGTACAAACTCATGCCATATATTTAAGGGAGCACAATAGCCTCCCTTGGAATTTTGGACCGACCTTTTGCCATGTGGACAATGATATACAATTTTACACACTGGAAACTGTAAAGTTTGTTTTGTGCACCATTTTTTTTCACTTTCTGTTGCAGATTTTGAAGATCTGTTTGATGATGATGATCTGTCTTGATGATCGGGAGAGAAAAACATCTGAGAAATTTGTTATCAGTGTGTTTATTTTGCTGGCTTGTTTTTGACACCATTCTCGGCTTATTTTGAGAAATTTCCCCTAAAAGCGACATCTTCAACCCCCTTGTGCATGCAGCCACAGGTACTGTAAACGGTACAGGTGGCTGCATGCACATTGGTGTTAAGTGAAACTGTAAGTGAAACAGCAGGGCTATGATAATTTGTTGGGTAGTTTAATTTTTGTCTCGGAAGATCACTAGACTTTTCATGATGTTGTACTAAAGGTTAATATTTATTTAACCCCTTTGCTGCAGAGAAAAACGGAACACCAAACTGCAAGAGGCATAGATCCTCGTAGATCGCAGTTGCGGGGGCTCACCAGGATCTATGCCTCTTGCTGAAACCACTTTGCGTCCACGTTCCTTTTGACGGCTTGGGATCTCGGACTCTGAACTGAACAGTGATGTGTAAAAAGACAATCTGCACCCACTGGCAGTAAAGGGGTTAATTAACACCCTTGTAGCAAGCAGCCACCTATCGGTATCTACAGTACCAGTGGCTGCAAGCACAAGGGAGGTTAATTCATTCGCGGCCAGTCGCACCCAGATGCATGGCATAAACCGCGCATACGGATGCGGCTGGCTGCGAATGAGTTGATCATTCCAAGTTGCAACTGTGCGTATGTTCAGTTTTGACTGGGCTGTGCAGCGTACTGGTATTGAAAGGAGAGAATGGCAACTGTGAGGTGAAATGCTTTGAATATTATTCATCTTTGAAGCTGTTGAAAATTGAGTTTATTTACAGAGATAAATGACAAAATTTCAGAGGAAGACAACAGAGAGAGGCACTTGTGTGAACAGGGAATTCATAGAATATCTGGCGTGACCCGACCTAGACGAGCGAATGGAGAGAGAGGGGGGAAAGGGTGGGTGTGTGCTTGCATGCATGTGTATGTGAATGTGACTGATTAATTTTTTTTTGTATCTTACATGCACTTGTGTTTTACTTGCGATGACCCCCACCTGGGTCTGCCCTGGGGGACCTGGGTGGGGTTAGGTACTTTTTAGTTCCCAGGGTCACCCTGGTCAGCCCCACAGGGTGAGTTTTTCTCTCTATTCTGGGGCATGTGTTTCTGTCTACCCTTTGTCCATTCACCTGTATTTGCCTTTTTAAAACTCTCCCTACTGTCTGCACTGCCTGTAGCTCTTGATATTGGATGTGTGTTGCTAAATGGTCTTAGCTTTATTTAGGCCCCATGTGTTAGGTTTATTTAACGTATTTGACCAGATGGCGACATACATTCAATGTTCTGTTTATTTATTTTTTTTCACAAGCAGTGCAGGCACGTCCTGAGAAAGCCTTGTTGCTGTCGGGACGTTAAGCAATGTACAATCAAACATACTTGCGATGAGTGTAATTTCGTCTTGCTGGTAGTTCATGAGCTTGCATTTTTTTAATGACAATTTTGTCATATATTTTGTCAGTTTGCCTTAAAGAAATAAAATACATAATGAACACAGTGCCCGCCTTATTCATGATTTGTGTTATGTGTCATATTCTAATAATTATGGTGTATTGGTTTATTGTACACCATTTGTTTATTATCCCTGTGAGTAATGTATTCTGACAAGCCCAAAAAATGTTACACCACTGGAATCGACGGAAACTTTTTAGTGTTTCCGATCTTGCTTTAAGCAAAGTTTTCTGTAGTACATTTTGCCTTTCATTTGAATGTGGTGGCGCATCATCATCACAAATGCATTTAACGTGTGAATGGTTTTGTTATGTGTGTTTCAGTTGTAATTTGTATGTGTGTGCGTCGAATAAATTTGTCAAAGGTGGTGAGATTCTGCATACATACATTTTTTTTTTGTAACGCGCTTCGAGCCCACTGCTCCTGGGGATTCAGCGTGATATAAATGCTCTTTATTATTATTATTATAATGCCAGTATAGGGTTTCAAAGTTGGACAGCGATTACTGAACGTTCTGACTCATCGCTGCAGCCTAACCCTTAGCATTCGGAATACACCTGTGGGTGAAATAAGTTTGACTAAAATAGTTCAAGGGTAGTGCCAGAATAGCTTGGCGCATCTAGGCGCCAAGCTATTCTGGCATCACCCTTGAACTAAAGCCATCAGTCTATATCCTTATCTGTAAGTACTATAATGTAGCATGTATACTGCAGTGTATAAATTTGAAGCTTTTCGTCTCGGTATGATATGGGTTAAAGCGATCTTCATAACGGGCGTTGACTGCTAAAATTTGTGGATAAGTCGGGTTATCAAGGTTGTCTTGCCTCAAATTAGACTTTGCTAGCCTTTTTTTTTCACAATCCATGTGAGTAGGCACCAGTACCAGAAGTTCTCCACTGCCTTTTGAGCATTCCGGAACTCTCCTGTGTACAAAGGAGAAGAAGAGCAGAAAAGTATCATTTTTTAACATTAAAACTTCATAATTTAAGTTCGCCCTTTTGTCCAGTATTTTTATAAGAACTTCTATGAAGGAGATGTTGCAAACTATTAACCGTTTACTGCAAAGTGTAGGTCACGTTAACCCTTCGGCTGTCAGTAGCTGTTTTTGTCGAAAAAACCACAGCTACTGACAGCCAAAGGGTTGAGCATAAATTTTTGCATTCAGTTTTTAAAATTGTTTGTTTTACACAGCACAAGCACTTATACCCTCCGCCTCCTTTTCCCTCCAACACACACACCTATGTAGTCTGTGCATAATCTGATATTAATATATTTGTGTGTTTATTCTGGTATCATCAACCCTGGAATTATGGCATGACTACAGTAGAAACAGATTTGAGCAGCTACTTGTATTTGCAAGGAAAGAAGTAGTCTTAACCCTTTTCATCCCGATACACCCATTGCATAAAATACATTTGACTCATACCGGTTCAAGGGTGGTGCCAGAATAGCTTGGCGCCTGAGGCGCCAAGCTATTCTGGCACCGCCCTTGAACTAAAACAGTTGATATATCTCCTAATGTGTAATGTAGCCTTTATAGGACAATGAGCAAATTTTACAAAATCAGCCTCAGGTTGTAATGGGTTAATAGACAGGTGCTCAAGTCTGGAGAAGTCTGGAAGGGCAGCAAGTGTGGCCTTGTCATTAAGACCATCCTTTGGTCTTTAATGACGTGATCTCTCATTAATCGATGCTGAAAAAGTTGTAACTGCCATACATTATTGTTGCTGCAGATACAGCACACATTACCCAGAGAAAAAGTCCTTGGCAGAAAGGATAGGGAGGAGGGGGGGGGGGGGGATGTCATCGTGGCCTGAACACAGCTAGGTACTATTTATTCTGAGCAGCACACTTGATGCAACTAAACTGTACAGTGCAGCTAGTCGTATCCCCTTCAATTTTCGCGCCAAAAGTGTAGGATAAGGATCTCCGACGACAGTTCAAGGGTCATGTCTGATAAGCTTGGCGCCTTTAAGGCGCCAAGCTAATCAGGCACTACCCTTGAACCAGCATTGTCCTGGATCTGTATTCAGATATTAAAAAATAAAATGCAGTGCTTTTACCTGTGACTAAACTGATCGGCCCTTCTTCTTCTTCAGCGTTCCCGAGTTTCTGCCTCAGATGTCAAGATTGGTTGTTGAGATGAAGTTCGTGGTCTGCAGTATAGTCTAGCAGCTGCCCTTCATAGACGATCAGCCGTTTACGAGATAGTGATTTTCTAGAGAGTAACAAAGGTTTGGGTATATCAAAATGAAGTCTAGTATGAATAAAAGCAGTGCGCACTCGTTTTAAACCGCCGGAGGATGGAGACATTTTTCTGTAGCACATTTTGTTTCCAGTATGGCTGCAGACGAAACCAGGACTGTCGCGGCCATGTTTACAGGGGATCAGTAGTTTACACGGGTCTCATTGTTCCTGTATTCAGTGGTAGTGGTATATGTCACTTAAAAGGATTTCATTTTTTAAAGTAATATTTTCATGCTTAGATATATTAAGAGAAGAAACAATTACGAAAACGCTTGCCTTGAACTCAAAATTAATATCGTTTCACAACAATAAGGTATCCCAAAATCACGTGATCAAAACATCACGTGATGCCACGACCTCCGCGGACGTGAATTTCGGTGTGCCGACGGGTTCTTTTTGATTTGTTCTACATAAGCTTGTTTGTTTAAAAAAAAAAAAAAAAGCAAACGTGTAAAGTTGCTGTGTGCATTTTTACGCCTTGATAAAGGTTTGTCACGTTTATTTCCATTCACTTTACCATCGCTTTGCCCGTTTCATTTCGACAACACAGCACCAAAACAAAACGCAACCCACAACACAAACGCTATCTTCAAAACCTATGCTGCATTCTGTAAAAGAAAAAGAGTGCCACACCACTTGGTTTCAACTGTCATGGCTGAGCAAAGTTTCGGAACTTGATTAATTATTTTATGCAGCAGTAACATTTATTTTAATCAGTTGCACTGACAAGCTATGTTGTGATGTGCGATCAGTGCCAGTTATGCAGTCTCGGTGATCACTGATGGTACAGTACACTTCACACTGAAAAAAAAATACACAGCACAATGTGAACACACTTGGAAGTTCATGCAATGCTTTGTTTAAAATTGAACCCTATCTTGCTAGCAGTAGCCTACTGCACAAAAGAGGAACTTATTTTGCTGCTGTGTTATTTGCAGTTTGTCTGCATATAGACATTTGCAGTTCGCTGCAAGGATTCTTAGCAGCTGACATTAGCACTGACATATTGGGATTAAAACGAGAAAGAAAACGGAGAAAGGTGACACAGAGATGATTTAATAAATCAGTCAAGTGATCAAATGAATGAGATATCTATGTTTTATGATAAACAGCTAGTTATGGGGGGGGGGGGGGAGGGGGGGAGGAGGCACATACTTTATAATGTACACGTACTATTTCTTTCAGTGTTTCCATCACCCACTCATAACACCATTAGACTCGATGAGTTGTCATGTTTTGAGTGGTTTACAAAATACATGTACCTGTTACATTATCTTCTTACTGGTTTTGACATTTCGCTGTAAGATTTACAGTCCCATACTTTAAGCGTGTTCCCCCTAACGCACACAGAGGTTGACTGTATCATTGATATGTGTGTGTAGGTAGCGTTTGGTTTTGTTTGAGGTGGCAGTTTTGGCCTCACCTTTAAGTTTGGTGCTGCTGTGCATGTGGCCACCAGTACTATTTACAGAACTGATGCAGGCTAGTTCACGGTATCAAAATGTGAACTGGGCAGCCTATTGTTTAAAGTGATCAGTGGTAGCAACATCCATGATGTATGTGTGCATTTGGCCACTGGTAGTGGTACTGTTTACAAAGGTGCTGTTTAGAGAACTAGTGGCTGAGTATGCATATTGTTATCAGGTGTGGCCTTATCTCTAAGTTTTGGTGCCCCTGTGCATGAGGCCAACAGTACTTTTCACAGAACTGATGGCTGCATGTGCAGTGTGGTTAACTGTACACATGAAATTTGTAGGTGGGCAGCTAAAATACAGGCAGTCAATACAAGCCACTTGCTTAACCTGAAGTCTCTATATATAGATTTTACAGTCAGTATACAATTGTGCATGTCTTTTGTGGGTATTCTGTGGTTTTGTATGTGGGCTGGGGTTGAAAGTGGGGCGGTATGGCACCTATTACTGTGTATGTACAAAACCTTCATTACAAACAAACATAAATTAATAATTTTAATAAATAGTTATTTGGGTTTAACGCCGCGCGGTAGACTACGGCCATCTCATGGCAGTTAAATAAATAAGATAAAGTAAGTCAAAGATACCTGGGACATAAGAATGCTAAGTAAAGTATAGATTATGATCATGCACAGATGTACATTGGTGGATGTTCTGTGGTTTTGTGTGTGTAACTGGATTGGGGTTGGGAGCGAGCGATACTGCACCTATTAACATGTACGTGTATAAGACATAAGACATTTATTCACCAAGTAAAATGTTACAAGGATTTTTGTGTGGCATGGCGACAGTAAAATATGTCCTCACTTGTAGGGCATTTATCATGTCATACACTTAGTTGGCGATCATCCTATATACAGCACTAAAAGATAGGTAAACACAATATTAAACACAAATCAGTCATATGTCACAAATCATGGAATCACGTTGTTCCGTGCATGGTGATGTATTGAGGACAGCTTCTGGAAAAAAAATTGCATCTGAATCGAGAGGTTCTGGCTTTAAAAGCACGAAACCGCCGGCCAGAGGGCAGAAGCTCGAAGAGATGATTGGCTGGTTGTGACAGATCTGACAGAATAGTACTGGTGGCCACATGCACAGGGGCACCATGGTGTATGTTCTTGAGCTGTATGCTGATGTGTATGTACAAAACCTACATTACAAACAAACAAAATAAATAAATAATTTAAATAAATAAGATAAAGTAAGTCTAAGGTACCTGGGACATATGCATGCTAGGTAAAGGATAGATTAAAAATTATGAACATACACAGATGTGTATGTCCTTCTTTTGGTAGGTGTTCTGCGGTTTTATGTGTGTATTTAGGTAAGGGTTGGGAGCAGGCAGTACGGCACCTATTACCATCTATATATGTGTATATTTTCTTGTTTGCTGATGTGTATGTACAAAACCTTCATTACAAGCAAACAAAATAAGTAAATAATTTAAATATATACTTATTTGGGTTTAATGTCGAGCAGGCGACCAATGCCATCTCATGGCGGTTAAATAAAAAAGATAAAGTAAGTCAAGATACCTGGGACATATGAATGCTCAGTAAAGGATAGATTATGAACATGCACAGATGTAAGTGTCGTTTGGTGGGTGTTCTCTGGTTGTGGAGTGGGGTTGGGAGTGGGCAGTATTACCATATATGTGTATGTGAACATCAGCATATGAACAAAACCTACTTTTCAAACAAATAAAAATAAATAATAAATTTAAATAACTAGGACATATGAATACCAAGTAAAGGATATATTATGAACATGCACAGATGTTTGTTCTGTGGTTTTGTATGTGGGGTGGGGAGCGGGTGGTATGCACCTTGCACCTATTGCCATATATGTGTACATGTTGTGTTCACATCATATATGTGTATATGTATGTTCTCATCTTGTATGCTGATGTCCCCCACCCAGGTCTACCCTGGGGGACTTGGGTGGGGTAACTACTTTTTAGTTCCCAGGGTGACCCTGGTCAGCCCCACAGGGTGTGTTTTCCCCTCTATTCTGGAGCGTGTGTTTCTGTCTACCCTTGGTACATTCACCTGTATTTACCTTTTTTAAACTCTTCCTACTGTCTGCACTGCTTGTAGCTCTTGATATTGGATGTGTGTTGCTAAAGGGTCTAGTTAGGTTTATTTAGTGTATTAGACCAGCTGGCGACATACATTCAATATTCTGTTTAGTTTGGATTTTTTCACAAGCAGTGCAGGCACATCCTGAGAAAGTCTTGTTGCTGTCGGGACGTTAATGTACAATCAATCATTTTATGCTGATGTGTATGTGCAAACATACATCACAAACAAACAAACAAACAAACAAAATAATAAATTAATAAAATAAGTTGGGGATACCTGGGACTATGAATATGCATGTTAAGTAAAGGATAGATTATGAACATGCACAGATGTAAGCATATTGAAAACAAATTTCCTCTCCTTGGTGACAATACAATACAATACAATACAATACTACTTTATTAATCCCTCACGGGGAAATTCACTGTCTGCCATACAACACATGGCCTCATCAATCACTCATTAAAAAACAACATCACACTCAAAGAAAACACTCAAAGAAATGAACTGTAACAGACATATTGTTACCTTTGAATAACAATAGTAATAATACTGAGAGGGCTAGTACTAAGGACGGAAGAATGTTGACCGACACTATCTACTGATATTACTGTTGAAAATGGTAACAGCCTGAGGGACAAAAGAGTTGGCATAACGTGATGTACGACTTTTGGGTACTCAGAGTCTGCCACTTCGTTCGATACGTCTGCTGTCAAATTCATATCTAAGTGGATGTGTTTTGTCATCAAGAATGTCTGCCAATTTGTTTGTAATCCGTCTGTTGTACAGTGTGTCCAAATTATCCTGTGCCCTACCAATCACCCCACCCCCTTTCCGGATTACTTTGTTAAGACGATCTTGGTCTCTGTTACATAAATTTCTCCCCCAGCACGTCAGTCCAAAAGTTAAAATGCTAACAATACTGGAGCAGTAAAACATCTGTAAAAGCTGAGTGCTTACATGAAATGATCTGAGCTTTCTCAAACAGTAAAGACGGGTATGCGTTTTTTTTCACAATAGCATCTGTGTTTTGTTTCCAGTTGAGCGCGTTGTCAAAAAGAACACCTAAATACTTGTAGGACTCTAAGCGCTCAACTTCTGTTCCCTTGATAACAACAGGACTGGGATGCTGTTTGTTATTCCTGAAATCTATGACCGGCATAGTCTCTTTTGTCTTGCCAACATGTAATTCAAGGTAGTTTCTATCGCACCACTCTACAAAGTCATCGATCCCTTGTCGATAGTGTCTGTCGTCCTCGTGTAATCAGACCTGTCAGTGCCGTGTCGTCAGCGTATTTGTCCATGACACAGTCATCATGAGTAGCTCTACAGTCTGCTGTGTACAAAGAAAACAAAAATGGCGACAGGACAGCCTCCCCTGTGGTGCACCGGTGTTGGTAAAAAGTACATCTGAGATTAGATCCGAACTAATTCTGACGTACTGTGGCCGGTTAGTGAGATAGTCTAAAACCCAAAGAATGGTAGAGGCATTTATGTTCATGTGAACTAGTTTGGAGGCGAGTATGTGTGGCTGAATGGTGTTAAAAGCAGTACCATACCACTATAGTGATCATGTGCATCAAGGAATTCCTTCCATCCATAATTAAAAGGATAAATAATAAATAAATATGTAAGTGAATACATACATGAATCAATAATAAATAAATAAAACATGTAATATAATAGAGAGGGCTACTAATACTATCTGTATTGTGTCTCATGCAGTCCTGATAAAGCTTAATCATAAGAGTCCTTGTGAGTACTTGAGTGCGGATTGATTGAATTGGTTGCAAAAACTAAAATTTTATATTTAGGTGTTTAGCTGAACATGGTGATTTTGATGGAAACGGTTCGGAGATGGATTTCACTCTGCCTGGCTTGTGCTTATGACCACTGAGTCGGATACGAGTGTCATGCTTGACCAGTTAAAAATCCCATCTCCACTAATAAAATAAACAAAAAGAGCAGACTTGCACTTCATATGGGCCCGGTTTCTTCTTAAGCGTTTTCGTGGGGGTATCAGCTCCAGATCTGCTATGTTGAGTAACCAGTAACCAGATCCGGTCCATGCTCTGAATGCCCGCACTGACTGACTATCCATCTACAACAGATAAATAGAGAAAGCGTGGTTTTCGACTGCCCGCGGAGCAGCTGGCATTACGGTCTCAAGTGCGAGCACTTACGCCATCGGCCGGGGAAACACTGGGGCCCATATGTAGAGCCGTTAGGCTGAAAAACAGACGAACAACATGCATGTTGTATCCGGCCAAAAAATCTTCAGAATGTTGAAGATGGTCGGCAGACACATTGCACAACATGCACAAAGGGAGTTTACTTTCGATATGCTTTCCTCCCACAAAAGACCGAGTTCTATGGAAAAGGCTGTTTTCAAGACCAGGAAAAATAACGTATTTGACGTTGATAAGATGTTCAAATCGAAAATAATCTCTGTTTCAATTCAGGAGCAAAGTAAAGCTTCATCAACCGTGCGCGTCTGATTGACTTCTTTAGAAGGCTTCTCGCTGACCGCCATTTTGAAACTAGCGACACGACCATGCTTACCGCATTAAAAATAATACTTTTAAACTTATTTTATCGTATATATGTATGCATGTTTACTTGCTGATGATTTTAATTTACTCACTGGAATAAACTTGTAACTTGTATGCTTGAAATTTTCAATGTTATGCACAAAAAATGTCTTGCACCTTATCCGGGCGGTGTACGAGGACTGGTTCCCTCACATCGAAAAATAGCTTTCGAAAAACACTTCTACAAAAATGTCTCCATCCTAAGGACAAATATTGTTGCCATGCATAAACTATATGGCATTAGTACTTTCGTTTCGTACCTGCAAACCATTGTTACTCTTTTGACGAACTACTTAGTCTGCGGAAATTGCGAAAAGCTGCTAGACTAGTAGGTCTAGAATGGAGCCCCAGAGTTTCTCTGACAGCGTCGCTCCATGTGGCCAGTGCTGTATCCTCAGTGGCCTCTTGGTACAGGGGACAAGGTCCGGATGCTTAACAGCGTTCTAAATTAAAAGCATTTTAAAGTTAAAATCGTTTTAGTTAACAAAGGTTTTAAAACACTTCTAAAACTGATGCACGACATGTCAAAGAAGTTAACGTTTTAGCTAAAAATTGTCTACCGCACTACATCGCCGATATATAAATAGACTGATAGGGGGTTCCTTGAATAGTTCATTCGCAGTAAAGATTTATGATCATTGGTATGGAGAGAAAATCACAATGAAAAAATAAACACGATTAGCAAAGACTTGTAAACCACAATTTATTAATATTTAGGTCTGTTCAGAACTGATATATACAGAAACAATTAAACAATTTGCAACTTGTTTGTTTCTGATAATGAGGATGCAACTGAAGGTATGATGTGAAACAATAGCTGACGAACTGAAAGTTCTAGTCGTAAGAAAAAGAATTAACACCATATAAGATTGACGTCGAGTAACTTTATTGCGTCACTCGTCAGTTCCATTCTGGCCAAGATGGCTGCTCCAAGTCCGGCGGAGACTATTTCCACACACCAAAATAATAATTAAAAAAAAAGAGGAAGCAGTCCTGCTGAAGGAATATGGAAATAATTAAAGACGTGCAGCACAATAACAACAAACAAGAAAAAAACAAAATGGAAAACTGTGGCTCGAACCATGCCAGTTGTGGTTTCAAAAAGTGACATTTTTTTTTACCGCGAGTCTTACCTACTGCGCTATTGAGGCATTGATGGTAATTGAGCTTATTATAATTATAATACAAAGCGGTCAGGTTGTGTTACGCCGGCTGACCTCCGCCGATCTCTCCAACAATACTTCACTTCCCAATGCTTTTCAGCCCTTCTCAGTAAATCTCAAACGCTGAAACCGATGTTGTTCGTCGTTATATTTCGTCCGAAAGGATGCAGCGATCTCTCTTTTCTTTGCTGATGTTGTCGAATTCAATGAAGCGGCTGATTCAAAATGGCGCCCTTTCAGCGTCCATTCCATTTTAAAAGCGTTTTAGCGTATTTAGAATAGCTCCGAGCACTTCACACAAGCGAAAATCGTCGCTAAAACAGTGTTAAACTTTTACGTGCATCGCATCTAAACGCGCTAAGCACGCTTTTAAAAACGATTTTTAATTTTCACTTTTAAATCTGTTTTACAATTTAGACATCTGTCGTGCATCGCATCTAAGTGCGCTAAACACGATTTTTACAAAACGTTTGTAAATTTTCACTTTTAACAGTGTTTTAAGAGTTAGAAGGCTCAAGCATCCGGCCCCAGGACTGCAGTACATGCTCTGGGGTCTGTAAACCAGTTTCACACAAGCAGTCTGCAGTGTGTGACAGTCCAAGGCGGTACAAGTGTGCACGCAGTCGGCAGTGACCAGTCCTTAGACGGAATATGGTGGTCTGTCGGTGGCGCTGGAGGTGTCTTTACTGGTCATCAGATGGTGGGTTTGCTGAATGCCTTCTGCCTTCCACTGCACAGCCCGAAGAGCTGTCGGAGTTGTAGAGAGACCAGTAGCACTACTCTGCCTCGCCCTGGTTCCCAGGTTAGCAGAGCCACCAATCGCTGAGGTGGGTCCCTTAGAGGCTGAGGGCCCGGCACCGTCCCTGTCTGGCTTTGGTCCACGGGGACGACACCATATCGAAATGTCCATCTGAAGCATAATCCATGAGGGTTGCATGTGTGCTCGTTTCTCTGATGGGTTACCACACTATACCAGATGGCATAGTCAGCGACACTCCGACTTCGTTGGTCATTGGTTTCAGTTCGGAGTTTTCCTTCTCGTAGGAGAATTTCTTTAACTGGGATTGAGAGCGGCTTCCCCTGCCCTTGGTTTAATTTTGGAGTTGACTTCTCCTAGGCCAGTTGCCTGCCGCAGCTTATGAGTCTGGTCTACCCGGGGAGTTTGTTCAGTTCGGATCCCATCCCTAGCCATGGCTGCCGACCAAGGCTGATGAGTCCAATCTACCCACACTCTTGTAAGGAGCTGCACTTAGAATGGCTGCCTACCAGGGCTGCTGAGCCCACTCTGCCCATGGTTGGTTTTGGCTGTAGGGGCGCGGGTTTGCTCCCTTAGCCTTTGCCTCTCCCGAGGCACCCACAAGGCAGTGGGGCTATTTACCCATAGTTGGGAGTCTGGTTCACGGGCATCGGGGCATATCCACACACCGGTGAGCCTGCATGCCGTGTGTCTGGGGGCCAGACCTCCTCCGAGTCTCCTGTAGTTCAGCCTGAGTCTGCGGTAAGGTGCTCAGTTACCGTGCGAGGAGGCACTACATGAGGCTTGTGAGTTCATTGTTGGAGAGGCCGCTGTGTACAGAGAGAGACTGACGCATTCTGCCCTCCTTTTCGCAATACTGCTAGCCAGCGGTGGAAGCTGAAAGCGAGAAGTGACAAGCACTACCACTGCGCTACCACACTAGACGCATCACAACAACCATTTTGACATACCCCACCATATCGGACAGCCGCTTTAGCTAAGCGATGTCGGTGTTGGGCATGCCAGACAGTTTAGTCAAAAAGCGGATCCAGCGGTATTAACCCTCTGGGTGTCGGTAGCGGTTTTAGTCGCGATGATTCCTGCAGGAATCATCGCGACTAAAACCGCTACCGACACCCAAAGGGTTAAGCTTGGATGCAGCAAGACACTAGGGACTTAACTGTCCTTTAAGCCGTTGTAGTGTGTTATACGCGAAGATTATGTACAGCCGGAGTGTCGGTCAAGGAGTTGGGACCTCATAAAAAGCCTTGTTACTTTGTTACAGGATCTTGTTTTATCCGACCTTGTTATAAGCGAAGTGTATTGTGGACATGATGTCAGTTCGGTTTAGTCTGAGGTATATGACAGTCTTGACTGGGCGCGAAAGACTGAGACGGTGTATATCCACGTAAAGCATCGCTGACAGGTTCGCGTTCAGGACATGTGCGGCTTATCACACTTCTGGTATAGAACACGAATATGACCTGTTACACACTGTCTATTTCATACCAGGCTGGCCAAGCCACCGGCGAATGTCAAAATATTATGTTACAAAGTTGTATTGCATATATTGACAGGCAATGTGAAAACCGAATTCGGCATGGCATTTCGGAATTAAAGATCTTTGTCAAGCTGTGAAATTGAAAACAAAAGTTAGTTAGTTATTGGGGTTTAACGCCGAGCAGGCGACTAAAGCCACCTCACGGCGGTAAACAAAAGGACAGAAAAGTCTGCGTTCAGTCAACTGAGGCACTTCAGTGACGACAAACAATGAGAGACCGATGTCACGTACTGATTGCAGAACTGACTTAAGTGTTTACTTACATTTATTTACTGATTTCAATGAAACTATTATACAAAGTAGTAGGAAATGAATCACTAAGTGCCCAGGTTTTATATTAACTCAGTCGTGTCGTCCTGCATCCGGATACAGACGCGGCATGTCTGGAATGGGGAGTGTTAACCCATTACATCCTGAGGCTGATTTTGTAAAATGTGCTTATTATCCTATGACGGCTACATTAGAGATCAGGAAATAGATCAACTGTTTTAGTTCAGTCAAGGCGCCAAGCTATTTTGGCACCGCCCTTGCCGGAACTATCAGTCAAATTTATTTCAAGCAATGGGTGTATCATGCTGTGTCAGTATGACTTGGCCGCGGCCGGATAAATGACATTGGTGGGGGAGGAAAGGGATGGGGGGGGGGGGGGGGGGGCGGAGGGAATAAACATACGATATCAGTGATCTATTACGATTTCGTGACGACGTCATTACGTGGATGACGGAAGATGGTCTTTCACGTGACGACTCCCCGATGACGGGGAAGGGGGTGGGGGGGGGTGGGGGGGGGGGGGGAAGAAGAAACAATGCAATGCGATCATCAGTGTGTCATAATTTTACCAAGGCTAATTAACTTATAGGCGTATTTTCTTCAGTTCTGCATCTCAGATGAGGCGCCATGATCGTGCTTGTTCGAGGGTGAGCGACTCAAATGAGGCGTTTTGTCCACGATAGCTCAAGGGTAGTGCCTGATGGCGCTGAAGCGCCAAGCCCATCAGGCATTACCCTTGACCCATCATGGTCGAGTCATCTCCCACAGCTGGCTCTGACACCGAAAGTGCTATCAGTTTCCTTCACGCACGCGGACACTCTTCCTTTGCACGCGCGTTGACTCATAACACTGAATCACAGAGAGGATGTATTATACAGCAAAAATATTTCGTACAAAATGGCTTTTGGCTTCGTCCTGTCGATTTTTTTGCTGGTGGTGGCTTTCAGGGTGAAATCGGGTAAGAAGTATGGCACGTTTGCGTCAAACAACATATTTGTTTAGATGTACTTCTAAATTTGATGTTTTAATTATCACATTTAATTGCGTGCCGTACGCGTTGAAGGAGAAAGTTGAAATAGTCGCTCTTAATAACTCATTCTACCCCAACACCGAAATCCCCAAATTTTGCCGTCGTCTTCTGAAGACTGCATTGCAGTGCAGGACACAGATCGACCATGATAGTTCAAGGGCCCATAGGCGCCAAGCTATTCTGGCATCACCCTTGAACTATCATGGTCGATTATTATCCTGCTGTGGTGTGTCTGGGGTAGAATGAGTTAAGTTCATTTGACTGTTCTGAAACAAATGCATTTATTGAGGATTTGAAACCTTGATGATCAGCATAAATTCGTATGTTTTCCTGCGGCCTATGTTTTACCAAATAATGGTCTTCGGCTTGGCCGCGCGTGAAACAGGGCAATGAAACATCTATCTAGCATAATTTCACTTTCAACGGCAGGTGTCAATGTCTGAACCGCGGTTCTCAATAAGGAGCCATTGATTTTGCCGTACAGCCTATGATATATTCTTCAAAGTGCATCGTATTTTGAATATGTAAAAGTTAAGAAATCCAGGGCAATAATTTTATTCAAGATTAACCGACGACATCCTGAGGCTGAATTTATTTTTGGTTTAAATTTACTAATTGTCCTATAAAGGCTACATTGCTGGTTAGAAGAAAGATGAACCATTCTAGTTCAAGGGTGGTGCCAGAATAGCTTGGCGCCTCAGGCGCCAAGCTATTTTGGTACCACCCTTGAACTATCATAGTCGCAATAGTGTGTCAGGATAAAAAGGGTTAACTGCTAGACACGTCTGAACTTGCATTTCAGCTAAGTCCAGCAACCCAGAGATGGCCGTAGTCGCCTGCACCTAAAGAATGAACAGCGTTTGCAGCGATGGGTCGACCATGAAAATTCAAGGGTAGTGCCAGATTAGCTTGGCGCCATCAGGCGCCAAGCTACCTTGGCACTACTCATGAATCATCATGATCGATCCATCCCCTGCTGTAGTGAGTCAGAGCCAAATGGGTTAACTGGGTCTCTGGGGTGGTCACAGTGCAAGTGCTCTGCCTCTAGTCTCTTCCCTAACTGACTAAATTTAGCCTAGGCCGGCATTCACAGAAACATCTCAGTGGTGTAAGAAAGTTTTTTTTTTCATAGGGGTAGGGGACCCTGTTACTTTCGAGCTTCCCAAAAATCGAAGAATGGAAAGGGGTGGGGGGGTGGGGGGGGTGTATAGCAGGCGACAGTCGACCCACGGAAAACTACAATAACGGGGGCGGAGCGGAATCTTCCAGCCTGAAAAATGTGAAAGATAAAGGCCTCTATGATCTTTTTTCGACAAACTGACTTTAATTAGGTGGGGGGTGGGGAGGGGGACGGGGGTTGTGGGGGGGGGGGGGGTGGTTGTGGGGGTGGGGTGGAGAGGGGGGATACTCTATCCATCTCCCCCAAACATTTTCATGAAGGGGAGACGGACCCCCTCCCCCTTCCCCCACCTCCCGGTTCCTACTCGGTGACCGTTGTTTCGCGCACGTTGGACCTGTTGTCTGGAACTCCCTACCTATAGAATCAGACATTCTTCCTCATTCATTGCCTTTCTCTTGGCTTGACTTCGCGAACGAAGATTCTATAGGGCTTGCCCACGTCGTCTGCAGGCATTTTCGTGGCTGCGGAGGCCAATCCGGGACAGGCAGGGTCGACCGCAGTGGATGCAGGGGAAGGTCTGGTCAGGGTTCTGAGTTACGACAACTCTGTTTTTTCTTCTGAGCCGCTTGTCCTTAAGGTTAGCTCTGCGAGAGTCCTCAAAGGAGACGGCTGCCTTGTGAATGGTGGAGCGCCAGGTGTCACGGTCCGCAGCAAGCGAAGACCACTGGCGGTGGTCGATTTGGCAGGCACTAAGTGACTTCTTGAGACCGTCTTTGTATCTCTTCTTTGGTGCCCCTCTGTCTCGGTGTCCAGTGGCGAGCTCGCCGAACAGAGTGATCTTGGTTAGGCGATGATCCTCCATCCTGGAGACGTGCCCCGCCCAGCGAAGCTGTGTCCGCAGCAGCAAAGCCTCGATACTCACAGTTTCCGCCTGTTCAAGGACCTCGACGTTGGTGACATAGTCACTCCAGTGAATGCTGAGGATGGTACGCAGGCAGCGCTGATAAAAGCGTTCGAGGAGTCGTAGTTGGCTGCGGTAGAGGGCCCAGGACTCGGAACCGTACAGCAGGGTGGTGAGGACGACAGCTCTGTACACGCTGATCTTGGTGCCTTTTTTCAGCTGTTGATTGTGCCACACCCGCTTGAATAGTCGCCCGAAAGCACTGTTCGCTTTTGCCAGCCTGTTGTCCAGCTCCTTGTCCAGCTTGGCGTCTGACGTGATGATGCAGCCAAGGTAGGTAAACTGGTGTACAGACTTCAGTTCGGACTCGCCGATGGTGATGTGGGGAGGGCGATGCTCTTCCTTGGGTGCCGGCTGATGAAGGACCTCTGTCTTTTTCAGACTGACCTCAAGTCCAAAGAGCTGGGCAGCATCTGCGAAGCAGGACGTAATGCGCTGCAAGGCTCTCTCTGTGTGTGCAACGAGGGCAGCGTCATCAGCGAAGAGCAGCTCACGAATCAGTTGGTCTAGGGTTTTGGTGTGGGCCTGCAGTCGTCTGAGGTTGAACAGGCTGCCATCGAGACGATACCTGATGTACACTGCGTCGTCATCGTCGAGGTCCACTGTGGCCTGCTTCAACATCATGCTGAAGAAGATGGTGAAGAGGGTCGGTGCCAGCACGCAGCCTTGCTTCACGCCGTTGCGAATGGGGAATGGTTCTGAGAGGTCACTGTTTAGTCTGACCTGGCCTTGCTGGTCCTCGTGGAGCTGGACGATCATGTTGAGGAACTTTGGGGGACAACCTAGTCGCTCCAGGATCTGCCACATACCTTGCCTGCTCACAGTGTCAAACGCTTTTGTTAGGTCGACAAACGTTACGTACAGCCCTTTGTTCTGCTCGCGGCACTTCTCCTGAAGCTGTCTCAGCACAAAGACCATGTCGGTGGTACTCCTGTTGGCTCTGAAGCCACACTGGCCCTCTGGGAGGTGGTCTTCAGCGATGGCAGGTACCAGCCGATTCAGGAGCAGCCTTGCGAGAATTTTCCCGGCAATGGACAGCAGGGTAATTCCACGATAATTAGAGCAGGCAGACTTCTCTCCTTTGTTCTTGTACAGGGTGATGATGACTGCATCACGGAGATCCTTTGGTAGTGTTCCTTTTTCCCAGCAGCAGAGAAAGAGGTCGTGGAGCTTGTTGTGCAGTGCTGGGCCTCCATGTTTCCAGATCTCTGGCGGGATTCCGTCAATGCCTGCTGCTTTGCCACTCTTGAGCTGGTGGATGGCTGTGAGGGTCTCTTCGGTGGTGGGCGGTTCGTCCAATTCAACCTTTAGTGGAAGGTGTGGGATTTGGAGGATGACTGTTTCTTGAACAGTGCATTCAGCGCCGAAGAGGTCATGAAAGTATTCCGACCAGCGGTTTAAGATGGAGGTATTATCTGTGAGGAGTGCCTGTCCATCAGCGCTTCGCAGGGGACTTTGTACCAGGTGCCTGGGGCCATACACTGCTTTTAGTGCTTCGTAGAAGCCCCTGTAGTCACCGTTGTCAGCGCAGAGCTGGGTCCTCTGTGCGAGTCTGGACCACCACTCGTTCTGGAGCTCTCTAAGCTTGAGCTGGAGACTGCTGCAGATGAGGCGGAAGGCAGACTTCTTCACAGGGCAGGAAGGCTGGGCTAGGTGGGCCTGGTGGGCGGCTCTTTTTTTTTTGCTAGAAGTTCCTGGATCTCTACGTCGTTTTCGTCAAACCAGTCTTTGTTCCTCTTTCTAGCAAAGCCCAAGACTTCCACAGAGGATTTTACAATAGCAGTTTTCAGTTGTTCCCAGAGTGTTTCAGGGGAGGAGTCTGCTGGATCAACTGTGTCTTTGAGCATGCGCTGTAAATCGGCCTGAAGGGCAGCTTTCTTGTCGTCACGCTGAAGGCTGGCAACATCAAGCTTTTTCTTGGGGGGGGCCCCTTTCTTGGGTTTCAGCTTGAGGCGGAGCCTGAGTTTGCAGCGAACAAGGCGGTGGTCAGTGTGGCATTCTGCGCTGGGCATCACTCTGGTGAGGAGGACGTCACTGCGGTCCCTCTGACGCACTAGGACATAGTCGATAAGGTGCCAGTGCTTGGAGCGAGGATGCATCCAGGTGGTCTTTCGACTGTCCTTTTGCTGGAAAGTAGTGTTGGTGATGACAAGTTGCTGCTCTGCACAGAGCTCCAACAGTAGTCGACCATTGTCATTGCAGTTCCCAACGCCATGCTTGCCGAGGACTCCTTTCCAGGCTTCACAGTCTTGGCCCATTCTGGCGTTGAAGTCGCCAAGGATGATGACTTTGTCGTCTGCAGGCGTGCTCTGCAGGAGGCTGCGCAGGTCAGAGTAGAACTTGTCTTTTTCTGCAGGCTCTGCCAGGAGGGTTGGGGAGTACACACTGAGAAGGGTGACGTATTGCTGGTGTCTCAGTGGGAGGCGCATGGACATGATGCGGTCGGAGTAACCCGTTGGTAGGTTTTCCAACTTAGTCGCAATGGGGGTCTTCACCATGAAGCCCACGCCTGAGAGCCGTCTTTTTGATGCAGGCCTGCCTGACCAGTAGAGGGTGTAGCCAGCGCCAAGTTCTTGGAGGCTGCCTTCCTCCGGAAGGCGTACTTCGCTGAGCGCGGCGATGTCGATGTTTAACCTCCGCAATTCATGGGCAATGAGGGCGGAGCGACGTTTAGGGCGTCCGCTGTCTGCTGTGTCGAGCATGGTTCGGATGTTCCAGCATGCTACGTTGAGTCCGGTCGTGGTCGTCATGAGAGTGGATCCATTGTTTTTTCTTGTTTTCTGACCGCATGAGAAGATGCCCGTTGACCGCGGCTAGCCAACTGGGGTTACGAGGGGATGAGCTTTGGTTAGGCCACCTTTTCTAGGCCCTTCTCCGTGTGGAGCAAGCAGTGCTGTCCCTACCCAAAGAAGGCTGCTTGGTCGTTCAGGGTGTGCCGAGTGACGTTGTCATCCCCAGGTCAACATCAGGCGACCAATATCCTGAACCGCCTGCATGCAGGTTTGAGACTGCGGCTTCCAGTGACATCTTTCATCTGCTGTTTTGCCCCTTGCCCATCGCTTTAGGACTTGGAAAGTTCAGTGTCATAGTCCGTGGGCGTTTCCTAAAGCCTGCGCGGTGGAGCTTTTTGGTGGAGTGCAGTGTGCGCAGTACTGGCCCCACCCTTTAAACCCTTGGTTCGTTTGCCATGGCCTAGCAAGCTGGGACGGTGGCATCGAGGTCCTCGGGTCGTAGGTTTTATATCAGACTGTCCTTGTCTTAGTCTCTGGCTCAAAAGCCTTCCCCGGAGACACGGGGGCTTTGATGTCAGGGGTTTCCTCCCTTAAGGCCCCGCTACACGAGCCCGGTTTTGAGGCCGATTCCCGATCAGTTTTCGAATCGGTAGGTGATCGGGCCGGACTAAAAACCGTGTGCAGTGCCACACTGACATTTCTCGACTTGTCAAGTTTAGCCGACCGGTTTGAACCGAAGATCAAAGTCGTACCTGTTCTGCAAAATGACTGCTAGTTTTGACAGTGATGATGATGTGCTTGCATTATCAGCAGTTTTGGATCATATTCGGGAAGAGGCGTGCGAAACATCAGCGGCAACGGCGGTAGTACTGATCACAACAGGCGTGTTCGGCCATTTGCAAACCGTGTTGAAACGACATGCTTTGCGAGACGCGCTCTGATTGGTTGAAGCTTACGATCGGGACCGAATCGGATCGGGAAAATAGAGCAGGTTCTAGTCAGCCGTTTCCCAGCCGATTGGGACCGGATCGGATAATTGACGTCATCCGATCGCAAACGGATCGGAATCGGCTTCAAAATCGGGGCACAACCGGCCCGTGTGGCGGGGCCTTTAGCCTTTCCGCAGCCAAGCGGCCAGGCCTGCAAGGCAGCAGGGAACTCGTGGGGGCCGGGGTCGTCTATGTCCCGTGCAGATGTGAACATCTGCCCACTGCCCAGACGGTGACACAAGAGGAGAAAAATCCAACGCCGGAACCCGTTATCGAACCTCGCACCTTTGGCATTGGAGGCAGACGCCTTAACCACTGCGCCACTTCCCCGTCATTGCCTTTAAATCTGCCCTAAAGACCCACCTGTTCAATACCCCAATGTAGCTCAGTTCTTTGTCATTATGTACCTGTGTATGTGTGTGTGTGTGTGTGTGTGTGTGTGTGTGTGTGTGTGTGAGTGTGTGTGTGTGTGTGTGCGCACGCGCGAGTGTGTATTGTAGAATCCGTTGTTTCTTTGGTTTTATGACCCCCTCCACTCCCAATCTTTACTTGTAAAGCGCTTAGAGCTTATTTAAGGATAAGCGCTATATAAGTAGCCATTATTATTATTATTACTCCACAAACAGCTAAGTGACGCCGGTGTTATTTGCATATCGCAGCTCATGTGAATGTAGGTAACATTTTTCAAATAGGTCAATTCGCTCATGCCAGTAGACCAAGAAAGTTGGGCGTTCTCTTCCTGTACTTATGGACCAGTTGGCAGAGATGGCTCGTTCAGACCAAGTGCTAGTTCAAAGGTAGTGGTACATTAGCTGAAGTGCCAAGCTTACCCACTGGCACTTGTGGTGGATTCATCGCCTGCAACTCAGTGATATAGAAGTCCCCCCCACCTCCCCTCTAACCTCCCCTCGCCCCTACCCCCCAAAAAATAAAAAAAGTAAAATAAGAATAATCATAATATAAAAAAGAAAGCAAAAAAACAAAAGTAATCCTAATAATGAAAGTAATGGTTTGATTGATTGATTGATTGATTGATGGATTGATTGATTGAGATATGTACGCTGACTGAAAGGGTTTTGTCACGTAAGAAATTTGTCTGAACTATCCCAGCAACTGCGAAGTGACGGTGTCCCCGGCTGGTTCGGACCACACTGCGCGTACCAGTGTCACTGCAAGAATCGGAATGTCTGGGCCTGCGATCAGATCAGGGGTCGCTGCACTTCTCCTAGTCAGTGTGAAGAAGGGTTTGCGGGGACTGCTTGTCAATATGGTAAGCACTTTTATTTCAAAGGTTTGTCAGGGATCTTGACCACATTGGTTGCCTCCCTCGACCCGCTACGTTGATGCGTAGCGGATCATGGGACGCAACCAGTGTGTAATATTACCCTATACAGGAACTGAATCAGTTTCCTCCCGAGTGTGTGTGGTGTGTGTGTGTGTGTGGAGGGGGGGGGATGGGGGGTGGGGGGGGGGGCCTTCAACCTTTTGTTTGGGATCTTCAAACTGACACAAAAGGTGTTACGATTGTGGTTGTGTTGTCCTGTGAGAGCATGCATGTGTTAATCGTAGGAAACGATCGGATGTTTATTTGAGCTATCAGCGCGTAGAGCGGTTTTCGCTTTGTTATGATACGTTAAGTTTAGTCCAGAACGTTCTAGAAAGGTCGCACTGTCTAGTGACCTCGTATGTGTGACGTCGGGGAGTTCGTAACATTTTGCAATATTTTGTTTTTCTGTGAGCGTGAATTGAGCAGCCTTTCTTTTGTTTTGTGAAATTTCTTGAATTTTCTAGAGCGGATATGCAAGGTCGTGATAGGGCTACCATACTTTTATGTAACTTAATTATACACTAGGATTTAGAGCTGAAGTTAGCAGCCGTATTTTCGTGGCCTATTGTAGTTTTTCTAGAAAGATTATTTTAATGAGTTTCGGTTGCATGTTTCGTTCTGACTGGTTGCGTTGTATGATTTTTGTAGATGATTCTTTAAAGTGGTTATACAATATAAAGAGGGTGCTTGAAAGCACGTTCGTACATTGTCTTGCATTGTCAGTGGCAGAGACACGCACTTTACATAGGTACGTGGCCCGTATAGGGTGTACATTGGATGAAAAACTTTGTGTTGCCATTGTGGACATTCGCAGAAGAGACTTTGTATCAGCATTTGTGCATTTGGAAGTGCATTGTGTGGAGATCGCATCGCTGACTTAAAATATTGTTGGAACTGTTACTCCAGTATTGTCTACATCCTTAAGCCACGTGTGACAGGTTGCAGCTGAATGCAGTTTATTTAAATGAACCCTACGTGCGTGCGTCTGGTGTGTTTATCATACTACGACTACGACTCAACCACGTAACATTTTGGCACCTCCGACGGGACCTCTTCGGTTGGCTCAGTGTAGCAGGGTAGCAGGAGAAAACAGCCAGCAGTGAAAAGCAAAGATGGCGACACCGGAGATGGAGACATTCCTGAAAATTGGAAAGGAGTGTGGACTCGAAAGAGCTCAACTCCTCGAGTTTGTAAAGGAGAGAGAGATGGAGAGATTAGAGAGAGAGAAGGAGAGATTAGAACGAGAGAAGGAGAGATTGGAGAGAGAAGAAAAGAGACGAGAGAGAGAGAGAGAGAGAGAGAGAGAGAGAGAGAGAGAGAGAGAGAGAGAGAGAGAGAGAGAGAGAGAGAGAGAGAGAGAGAGAGAGAGAGAGAGAGAGTAGAAAAAGAGAGACTGGAGAGAGAAAGAGAAAAGAGACTTGAAGAAGAGAAGAGATTGGAGAGAGAAGAAAGAGCTAAGGAACGTGAAATCAGGAAACTCGAAATTCAAGCAGAAGAAGCAGAGAAACAGCGAGAAGAAGTGGAGAGGCAGCGACAACATGAAATTCATTTAAAGCAGATGGAGATTGAGGCACAGAGCCAGAGAGCTACTGAAGCAACAGTATTAGCCAGCAGAGAACAAACAGCCCGTGCGCCAAAACTACCACCTTTCGCAGAAATCTCAGATAAGATAGACGCTTACCTAGAGCGATTCGAGCGCTTCGCAAGCAGTAATAACTGGAAACAAGAGACTTGGGCTATCAAACTGAGTGCACTTTTAACTGGCAAAGCACTTGAATTTTACACCTGCTTACCAAGATCGGTCACAGTCTGAGAAAGCCAGCTTCCAGTATCACTAGGCAGGCATTGTCATGGAACCCCCCAGGGAAAGAGGAAAAGAGGTAGGCCGAGAAACTCCTGGCGTCGAGACCTCCAAGCAGACATCAAGAGACTGGGAACCACCTGGAGTAGAATCGAAGGAGAAGCACAGGACAGGAGTTGCTGGAGGTCTCTCGTCGACGGCCTATACCCGGGTAGGGGTGACAGGCGTAAGTAAGTAAGTAAGTTACCAAGAGAAGAAGCCGAAGATTATACGCAGTTGAAAGCCGCCATGCTGAGACAGTACGACTTCACTGAAGAGGGTTACAGGCGACGATTTCGGAACTGCAAGCCTGAAGAAGGAGAAACACCCGGCCTATTCATTGAGAGAATCAGAAGCTACCTGGAAAAATGGATAGAGCTGGCTGGTTTAAACAAAGAGTACCAGGACCAGTGTGACCTCATCATCAAAGAGCAAGTCCTCAACGCATGTTCAAAGGACCTGGCCGCCCGACTCAGGGAGAAAAAGGACCAGTCCCTGAAGGCTCTGGCAGACTTCGCTCAAAGATACCTTGACGCCCACAGCATGAAGTTCGGGTCCAGTAAGATGCAGCGTGTGTCTGCACCAACACAGGACATCCACAATGTCAGAGATACCCCGAAATACAAGCCGGTGGAGAACCTGACATGTTTTCTCTGTGGAAAGAGGGGTCACAAGGCGATACGGTGTCCTTCTAAAGATGTTCCCTGAGGCGACAACATCAGAAGATCCAACCACGATCGCGGGATAGCAGGCAGAAGCAGTACCACTACTCAACACAGAGCCGCCGCTGTATTAGCCAATGATGTGACGTCATCCAGTGACTTTGAGTCTAGAGAAACGCGAGTGACACCGGAGCTGATTGAATCTTTCAGAAAAAATGGACGTATCCCAGGAGGAGATGGGGCTACATTCTTACCAGTCTCAAACATCGCGCTGCCTGAGAATGAAGTGCGGAATATGCCAGTGGTGTCAGGATTTGTTGGCAACATACCAGTGAGAGTGCTGAGAGACACTGGTTGTAGCGGCGTTATTGTGAGAGAGAAACTAGTAGCTGACGACCAGAAGCTACAGGAGTGGACAACCCTCATTTTGGCCGATGGAACTGTGAGAATTATCCCCCTTGCTGAGGTCAGTGTCAACACCCCATACCTTATAGGAGAGGTGAAGGCGTTGTGTGTGAAGACCCCAGTTTACGATCTTATCATCGGAAATGTAAACGGTGCCAGAAACCCAGACGATCCAGATCCGAAGTGGAGACCTGAAACCTCTGTAGTTACCAGAGGTCAGGAAGAGGAGAGCAGCCATACCATCCCTCTAAACGTGACTGACAACACACAAGCAGTAATGATGATTAGAGACACGTTGGAGAACGAGAAGCGCAAGGCGCTGGAGCGACTGCAGAACCAGGTGGACGCGATTGTGGCCAGAGAGCGAGATGAGCGGGAGGCGGAACAGCGAGCAGCCGTCCACCGTTTGCAGCAATAACAGGCGCATGAGTTGGACAGTCGGCAATACGATGCCGAGCGCCGCCACAATGATCAGATTGGAGCGCTGAAAAGCCAGGTGATCGAGGGTCGCGAGCGAGACGGAGCTCCTCTGAGACAGAAGTTGTCGGAGCTGCAGGAGGAGGAGGAAAAGGAGAGGAAGAAACAGACGTTGAGAGTCCAATCTACAGAGTTCGGGCATGCGCCCGACTCAGAGACTGCGGATATTGTCCAGCGTGAGCTTGGTCCGACATCCAACAAGCCAGTTCCTCGACGAGTCATGTCGTCTGCTTCGCAGCACGAGAGAAGGACTGAAGAAGAATGTTCGAGAGACGCCGGACGTGGGAGTCGACAGAGATTCCAGATCGCCAGTGGTCATTGTAAAGAAACCAGCGAGATCTAATTTGGTGTGTATGGACTATTGTACATTTCATAAACCGACAGTGTTCGACCCAGGACCAAGTAACCTTTGAACTTTGTGAACTATGAACTGTGACTCGTGATTTTGTGGTGTTCCCGAGTTAAACTTTGACATTGATTTTTCGTTATATCAAGGGTTCACAGAACTTTGGAGCGGACTACCTGAGCAGAGCAGTTTGAATGAACATTTCTGTGTCTAGAACAATTTGAAGAAACATTTTGGTGCTCAGGACAGTTTATAGGAAGTGTGAGACGATTTTTTTGATTTGATTTTGATGTGAAATTTTTATTATTTATGGTTTTGTGTAGGTTTACACAGCCACAAATTTGAGAAGAAATTTTTGTGAAATTTCATTCTAAAGAGGGGGGGGGGGGGGGGGGGGTAATGTTACGATTGTGGTTGTGTTGTTCTGTGAGAGCATGCGTGTGTTAATCTTAGGAAACGATCCGATGTTTATTTGAGCTATCATGGTTACGAATCACGTACCTTATCAGTAAGATTTTCTTTCATTCGCGGGTAGAGCAGTTTTCGCTTTGTTATGATACGTTAAGTTTAGTCCAGAACGTTCTAGAAAGGTCGCACTGTCTAGTGACCTCGTATGTGTGACGTCGGGGAGTTCGTAACAGTTTGCAACATTTTGTTTTTCTGTGCGCGTGAATTGAGCAGCCTTTCTTTTTGTTTTGTGAAATTTCTTGAATTTTCTAGAGCGGATATGCAAGGTCGTGATAGGGCTACCATACTTTTATGTGACTTAATTATACACTAGGATTTAGTGCTGAAGTTAGCAGCCGTATTTTCGTGGCCTATTGTAGTTTTTCTAGAAAGATTATTTTAATGAGTTTCGGTTGCATGTTTCGTTCTGATTGGTTGCGTTGTATGATTTTTGTAGATGATTCAAGTGGTTATACTATATAAAGAGGGTGCTTGAAAGCACGTTCGTACATCAGTTGTCCTGCATTGTCAGTGGCAGACACGCAGTTTACCATAGGTACGTGGCCCGTATAGGGTGTACATTGGATGAGGAATTTGTGCATTTGGAAGTGCATTGTGTGGAGATCGCATCGCTGACTTAAAATATTGTTGGAACTGTTACTCCAGTATTGTCTACATCCTTAAGCCACGTTTGACGGGTTGCAGCTGAATGAAGTTTATTTAATAGAACCTTACGTGCGTGCGTTTGGTGTGTTTATCATACTACGACTACGACTCAACAACGTAACAAAAGGCCTTCCGACGCCAGACCTTGTCACCAGACGAAATAGAAAGACAGGGATGGGGGGGGGGGGGGGGGGGGAGGGGTGTGGGCTGGGGGAGGGGGAGGGGTAAGCGGGGGAAAGGAGGAGGAATGGGAGTTTTCAAAGTACAAAAAAGAGACTTTGCTTTAACATTTTTAAAGATTTTTTTATGGGGGGTGGGGGGTGGGGGGCGGGGGGTGGGGTGGGGGGGGGGGGTAGTGGGGGAGGGGTGGGGGGCGTGTGTGTGTGGGGGGGGGGAGGAGGAGTTTGGTCTGGAAAAATTCTAAAATAACAAAAATAAAAGTAAGAAAAGGAAGGTCACTTTACTTTGCATGTGTAAACACGATCAAGCACAAGAATGCCATCGATTCTCAGTGTGTGCGTGCGTGCATGCGTACGTTCGTGCGTGCTTCCGAGCGACAGTATATGCGCGTGCGCATGTTTACATGTATACGTATCATGTGCGTGGGGGCGCGTGTGTGTCTACATGCATGCTCCAGTCCATTTCAGGGGCGGATCCGGAGGATGCCTCGACGGGGGTGGGTCCACAACAGTTCCCCCCCTCTCCGCCTCCCCCCCTCCCCCCTCCCCCCCGTTTTCCAAACTGTATCGTACAAAAGAAATCCAGACCAAAACAGTGACTATAAGGGGAGCATAACATATAACAAAGAAAGAAACACGCTTAAAAAAAACAATTACAAATAAGTTGTGTATAAATTATTCTTTCTTTGTACTTTTTTTTTTGGGGGGGGGGGGGGGCGCAGGGGGGGGGGGGGGCGGAGTGGGGGGGGGGGAAATTTTCTTTAAAATTGTACTATCGTGTTGTAACCGTTCTCTCTGTTATTTTTTCCTTAGAGTTTCCTTAGACATACCTACAGTTCTAAGACTTGACGATTTTTATTTGTTAAAGCTTTTTTCTTTTATCTCGGAACACAGCACAGTTTTTGGCACTTTATTAAAGGAAGGCCTGATCATATCTACATGCACTTGTCCTCCTCCCCGCCTCCACCCCAACTCCCTAACAAAAAGGATTAATCGGGCACTTCTAATTCTTATATGGTGTTAATTTTCTTATTGAAAAGAATGTTCTACCTGTAGTTTCTGCAGGAGAAATCACCTTGTGTTTGACAACAACACCACACTACCAATTACTCCTCCGTCTGAGGAACAACACAGCCATTTGTGAAAATTTAAATTCAATTCAAAATTCAATTCAATTCAAAAATCTATTGTATAAAATGGAAATTTGTCTTCGGCTCACAAACATGAACAAGCAATTAAACACATATTTAAATAAAATCCCTCCCCACGCCTGTTAAATCTAAAATCTAAAATCCTTGCCGAACCGCATTCTATTGATCACATAGAACCACATTAATCACATTATCACCACTCCCTCTATCACAGTACCATCCCTTGCTATCACAACTTATCACAGCTTTTGGTTTGTGTCAGGGGAAAGGACCATCACCATCCTCCCTAATAGGGTCCCAGCCCCTGATCTCTCTCTCTCTCTCTCTCTCTCTCTCTCTCTCTCTCTCTCTCTCACTCACTCACACACACACACACACACACACACACACACACACACACACACACACACACGCACGCACGCACGCACGCACGCACACACGCACGCACACACACACACACACACACACACACACACACACACACACACACACACACACACACTATAATGCGATGAACTTACAATACAATACAATACAATACAATACAATACAATACAACTTTATTGTCTGTTCGAGTCAAGGCACGACAGAAATTTGCCTTTCGGCTCGTCATGAAACAACAATATAAGACATTAACAAACGCTGCAAAAGCATATCATGAAAAATTATCATTGCAGCAATCTATCACAAGCAATCTGTCACAAGATGGGAGGTAATGTTAAGTAGATCATACTTATCGCGGCGTTATAAACGAGAGTTCAAAATCGAGACAGCAGTTGGAATAAAAGACTTCTTAAAAATATTCCTTTTGGCAAGTGGCATGTTGAAACGTCTGCCTGATGGTAGCATTTGAAACTGATCATAGAGTGGGTGACGAGGATCATTGACCATGCTAGCAGCTATCCTTCGGACAGCTCTATGGTACAGATCATCGACTGGGTACTGTCCTAGGCCAATGATCTTCTCAGCTGTTCTGACGATACGTGACAGTCTGCCCCTGTTTTTCATACTGAGATTGCCATACCAAGCAGTGATGTTAAACGTCAGTATGCTTTCGATCAGGCTTCTGTAAACGGATTCTAAAACCCTGGAACTGACATCAAAACTTCTCAGTTTCCTAAGAAGGTACAGACGATGGTTTGCTTTTTTCACAATCAGATCAGTGTTTCCAGTGAAGGACAGCCCACTATCCACGACTGTGCCAAGGTACTTAAATTCAGTGACCACCTCTACAGGTTGATTATTAATTGAGACAGGTACAAAAATATCATCAACTTTCCTGTCATCAATGACGAGTTCCTTGGTTTTCTGTACATTCATTTCCAGAAAACTATTTTTGCACCATGACTCTAATACTGCTATCTGTGCAAAGTACTCAGCCAGACTGTCTTCTTTTTGGAGTAGGCGTACAAGGGCCATGTCGTCTGAGAACTTTAAGAGACGAGAAGTGGCAGTGTGACAACGCATATGGTCTGTGTATATAGAAAACAATGTCGGAGAGAGGACACAACCTTGAGGGCAGCCTGAATTTAGCACCACTTGGTCAGACAGATTGCCGTGTACATTTACACGTTGTGGCCTGTCCTTCAAAAAGTCTCGCACCTACAGAATAATGTTTGTGTTCACATTAAAGTCCATCATACGCTGCAAAAGCATCAGTGGTTTAACAGTATTAAAAGCATTAGAAAAGTCAATAAAAAGAATTCTCACATGTGCTTTTGATTTCTCAAGATGTTGAAATACAAGATTGTACAGAGTAAGGCATGCATCCTCCACACCCCTATGGTTTTTGTAAGCAAATTGTAATGGATCCAGTAGTTCGGCAACATCATTTAACAGATGCCTCCTCACCACTTTTTCCATACAGTTTGACAGAATAGAAGTCAATGCAACTGGACGGAAATCGTTGAATTCATGAGCGTTGGTTTTTTTAGGAATCGGGACAATGATTGATGATTTCCAAGCCGTAGGGATCAAGCAGGAACTGAAAGATAGTAGTGAAGATCTTCCCCAATTGACCTGCACAGGTTTTTAATACTCTTCCACCTAACCCATCTGGTCCAGGTGCTTTGTGTGCATTCAGCTTAGAAAAGATGTTTACTACCTCCTCTTCAGTAATTGACAAAGGTTCCGGCACAATGGACTGGCACAATTCATCACAGTTAATATAGTTAATATAAAATAGTTAATAAAAGAAAAAGTAATATATAAAACCGCATTCTTATTTGTCAGTGCATAGATAACATCAGGCCTCATCTCTTACCGCTAGCAAAGCTTAACACAGTGACAGCCGATGGCACGAAGGATCGTTTGTACACATTCCTTCGCGCCATCTGCACTTTGTACCGGCATCCCGAGGGCAGCAGTTCGAACTGGCCATGAAGAGGATGTGTTTGATCTGTGGTGATCTCTACAGCCTTCCTCCGGACAGCCTGGTGATATAGGCCCGACAGATGTGGCAGTTTTACACCAACAATTTTGCTGGCTTGGTTGACAACTTTAGACAGCCGTACCCTATCCTTAACAGTCATGTGGCCATACCACGAGACAATGTTAAAGGCAAGGATACTCTCTACTAGAGACCTGTACACAGTCACCAGGATGTCAGGAGAAACGCTGAAACTCTTCAGTTTATGTAGAAGGTACAGTCTTTGCTGGACTTTCTTGTACACGTGATCAGCAGTTGCTGTGAATGTTATGTTGCTGTCAATGACGGTGCCCAAGTACTTAAAGGCGGGAACCATTCCCACCTGCTGGTCTTTGATTTTCAGAGGCTTACTTAACAAGTTCTTACCCTCCCTCACCCGTCCCCCCCCCCCCACCCACCCAGCCCCATCTCTTCAATTTTCCCGATATTCAGATGTAGAAAGTTGTCATCAAACCACTGGGCAACGTCATCGACGGCTGCAAAATACTGTGACAAGGTGGCCTCGTCTTTCAAGTTGGCCACGAGAGCCATGTCATCTGCGTATTTGATCAGCTTCAGTAGGGTTGTGTTGATCTGGAGCTGGTTGGTGTATATGGAAAAAAGTACAGGCGACAACACACATCCTTGTGGCGTGTCCGTGCTCAGCATCAGCTCCCCCGACAGAACCATTCCATCAGTAGCTGGAACCATTTTGTCAGGCGAGCCGGCCGAGGCAAGGAATCTAGAAGACACACATGGCCCGACACTTGTTTCGAAGACCTTCAGACCCACCCGCTGTGGCCGGTCGTTCAGGAACGCCTTAATCCACAGAACGAGATTGGTGTTCACCTCAAGCTCCAGTAGTCGCTGCAGCAACAGAAATGGCTGAATAGTATTAAAATGCGCTACTGAAGTCCATGAAAAGAATGCGCGTCTGGTTGCCAGGTGTGTCCAGGTGGCGACAGACCGCGTCAAGAAGGGTAAGGCACGCGTCCTCCACCCCCCTACGCGGTCTGTACGCAAACTGGAGCGGATCCATGCGATCGGTCACAGCGGCGGTCAGTTGGCTGCACACAAACCTCTCCATTGACTTGCACAGCACAGATGTTAGGGCCACAGGCCTGAAATCTTTTAATTCTTTTGCGCCTGGCTTCTTGGGCAATGGCATGATCGTCGAGGAGCGCCACGTACGAGGGACACAGTGAGTGTCCATTAGGTGCTGGAACAGTCTTGTGATACTGCTCTATACACCCACACACCTCCTCCACATGATGAACACAGAATCAGATCACAGAAATAGTCATGATCACCTATGATGCATACCTCTTACACTGGCTGACGATTACTTAAAGGGTTAGCTAGAGATCAAACTCAAGACATTTCACACCTCCCCTCCGTTGACACGCATCAATGACTACATTGCTACTCATGATGGTACATGTCTCAAAAGACAAAGCTACGCAATCTGAGTGAGACTAGAGACCCACTGTGCTCAGAGAGTGATGTGTGACGGGATTAGGGGATTTGCAACCACCTGTGACACCCGGGCCAGTCGGCTGCTCACCGGACCAGTCGGCTGCTCACCCCAGGGGAGACACTGACTCACAGCGCAGTTGATTTCTCGCTTTCTGATCACAGTGTGCGTATCCACACCTAGATGACTGCCACGTATGAGGATGCAATGATAATGGTATCGCCGGCACAGAAAGAAGTAATGCTAACTGAAGGGGCTATGGCTTGCTGAGGGATTGAGTTGGGCCCCAAATCAACAAAGATCGGACACGTTTCCACCATTGGGCCGGTTGACCAGCAGTCAGCGGCTTTTGCCAGATGGCTGCCTCAGTCTGAGGATGCAATAGGGATTGTATCGCACAGCAAGAGGCACTGATTTAATGGGCCCCTGTGAGTGCAGGGGCACATGACACTATGTCTGGGCGAAGTACTGTGAAATAATTGTCAAATACACCGTACAAGAAAAGCGAACCACCGAATAGTAAAACACAACTTTCATAAATAAGCATTAATTTTTTAAAATTTATTTATTTATTTATTTATTTATTTATTTCTATTATTTATTTATTTATTATTTTTTTTTTTTTGGGGGGGGGGCCGGGGGTCAGGGCTGCCGGGCCCCTGCCAACCCCCCTCCCCGCCCCCCGTCCTGGATCCGCCACTGCATTTACTTTGTGTATGTCCACAGTTGACTTGGCATACAAACTGCCTCCAACCGGAGACCTTTCTCCAACAGGCCAAGGAAGCCTGCAGGATTTGACTGACGGAGACACCGACACGTGTTTCGGGATTCCCCGGAAGGAAAACGGCTCCACTTCGGCCATACAGCTCAAGGAACCGTCATGGATACACACTATCAGCATCCTTCTTCAAAACAGTAGGCCTACACGCTCCATTTATTTCACTATTAAATACGTCGGGACGATGTCAGCCGCAGTTGGCCCGCGCACATTTGTGCGCGGGCCTACCGCGGCCGACTTCGGCCGGAAGGCAATTCGCTCACTGGGGGCTCTGCCCACTGAGTAAAGAGTGCGTCATCCGTTATTTTGTTCAGCAAAATTGATATATTTTTCAGATGAAGTTCAACATCATTTTGTGTAAACAGTTCGCATCATTGTTCTTTCCGGTTTTTCACAGAACAGATGAATGTGGTTGCAATGAAAATAGCCACCACAGTATTGCGTTATGTGTGTCGTCATTTGAGCCCTGAGACAACAGCATGGGATGGATCGACCATGCTCGCATAAAGGCAGTACCTGAATAATTTGGCGCCTGCTACACACGCCTACTCAACACTCAAGCCGGTGTACGGTTATAGCCAAACAATTAGTGACGCCTATTTCAGAATTGAAACATCATAGTAACTATCACTTTTCTTTTATGAAGACATTCAATGTTAGTCCACAACCGTTCTAAACAGGTCTGTAAAAGTTCATTGAAGAAAGGGGGTGGGGGTGGGGGTGGGGGGGTCGAAGGAGGGGGGGGGGAGAGGGAGGGATATGTCCTAAAATAGTGATACGTGATCGGAGTGTTTTGGGTTCTCGTGATTTGCGATTGTAATGTTTTGCATGAAAAATGGGCGTCTTGACTTTCGACAGTTCTCAATGAAAACTTACTGTTTTCTTCGTTAAACGTGAAAGTCTGTTGCCAGACTTTGCCAGACTGTAAATTCCAGTCATAAACCTCAATTCCCCCGCCCCCCTCCCCCCTGCTATTTTTCTGGAATCGTCATTCGTCAGGGATACAATCACCCCCTGCCTCCACCCCCCTCCTCCCCCAGCCTCCCATCATTGAACTCTAAAGAGTATAGTCGGAAAGTTTCAATATTACCGAGGCTTTGACTGAAATGTTTACAATGACTGTGGACTGTCATTGAGTGTAAAAGGAAGGTTGATGTGTCATTTAGATGGTTTATAATGTAAAACCGGCATCAGTTATTGTTTGTCCCGTTTATAATGTTCTGTCACAATCGTACCACTCGCTTTTGCGTTAAGTCGACGTGGTATGGACACGGTTGAGTTGGCTTACGGTGATGATGTAACGTGCGCTGAATGCTTTACTCGGATGGTTCACTCGAAGAACTGCTGTGTTTATATGGATACACCAGCGCGCACCCGCCATGAGATAGACTTTAGTCGCCTGCTCGGCGTTATCCCCTTCCATGCCACTGTACGTGCATTTTTGTCTCCGAAATCTTGGTTCATTCGACCAAAAGCCAAACCGTCCAAGAAACGTGGATATAAATTGGTCTTAGCAAGAGACATATATCCTCATGAGCCCCCGCAGTTGCGGGGGCTCATGAGGATCTATGTCTCTTGCACATGGAGTTTCTTGCAGTGTCTTGCAGTTGGATCGTGTTCAGTCACTGTTTCTTGGCAGTCAAGGGGTTAAACCCAGATGAATAACTAACCAGCCAGCTCGCGTGTGGCGGGCTTCTTTGTTGCAGAAACTGCACGTGCTGAAGACCTGGAAGTCAGCATTCTCAGCGACAACGACACTCACGTGGCGGCGCGGCCTCACCTTAGTAAGCCCACCGATGTCCGCTACAACTACCATCTTCCACGGCCGGTCAGAGGGTCCCGTGTTCAAATTCGCACTCTCAGTAATGAGACGGCGCTGTCACTGTGTGATGTCAATGTGCTGGGAGGTACGAGTTTCTGTCTCTGTCTGTCTCTGTTGTTGTTGTTGTTGTTGTTGTTGTTGGGGTGGGTGGGTGGGTGGGTGTATGTGTGTGTGTGTGTGTGTGGCGGGGGGGGGGGGGGGGTATGCTGTTTTTGTTTTCCTGTTTTGTTCAGTTTTGTCTACAAGACAGCTCCTGCAATAAAAGATTGATCTTCATCATCATCATCATCATCATCATCATCTCTCTCTCTCTCTCTCTCTCTCTCTCTCTCTCTCTCTCTCTCTCTCTCTCTCTCTCTCTCTCTCTCTCTCTCAATATAAGGCTAAGACATTTCGTCAGGCATAAGAGTACTGATCATATTAGTCAGCATCTATCGTAACAACATAACCCATTTAACCCCAGGGTCCCATTTCCCAAATTTTGGAGGTGTTACCTAACGACTATGTACCAGATGTAGGAGATGGATCGACCATGATAATTCAAGGGTAGTGCCAGATGAGCTTGGCGCCTTCAGGCACCAAGCTCATCTGGCACTACTCTTGAATTATCATGGTCAGTCCATCACCTGCCGTAGGACGCTGGGGCTAAATTGGCTAATTATCGCAACAGGTCGCAATGTTGCGCTGAAAAAGAGCGCGACGCAAGGGGAGGCAACCTACAAGGACGGAATAGCCAGCAGAGCTGTTGACGGGAACAGGAATGCGGATTTCTACCAAGGCTCTTGCTCACACACTGACGACAAAGTATCTTCCAGAAGCGTGCGTTCATGGTGGAGAGTTTCGCTAGCAAACCAGCAACACATCTGGCGAGTGAAGGTTTACAACAGGGCACATTCCAGTGAGCGTCAACTTGAGCATCGTCATTGTCAGTGTGCTAGTCCCAGTCTATGATTTTTAACCCTATGGCGTTACGTTCAGCAAAATCTCTGTCAAGCACATGCATACAATTATGTGGGCTACATGAATGAAATCCAGACTAAAAAGGTGCGGACTACCAAGCGTGAGCAAATTGCAAAGAAAATCCCAGCAAAGAAAGGAACACGCTTAGAAAGCACAAGTACAACACAGTTTATTAAAACTTCGGGTTTATTGCTTTTCGGAAAATTAAATTTTAATCCATTGTGTCGTACCTGTACTTTCTGAGGCGCGTGTTTCTGTTTTCTTTTTTTTAGTTTTCGATATGTAGAATATTGTTTGCAAAACTGAAGTGCCAGATGTACGTGTAGTGTGCAGATCTGTAATTCTGTACGTCACGACTTATGTCGTAAGGTCATTCGTCCTCCTCTGTGTTCATAGGGTTTTGTTTGCCTTAAATGACCAGTCTTGTGGTGACAAAACTACTGGGCTCGGCCTCATATTTTTGTCTGGTGCATACCACGGCCGGTCCAGCACACACACCCAGTGCTTTTGTTTCCAATACGGCATATGCGTGGTGATTCTTTTTAATTAAGCTGTGGATCCACACGTCGTATAAATGAAAAAGCGAGTGGACGGTTTTCGGTAGCCAAGGAAAAAACAATAACTGAAGAATATTTTAAATTTGAAACTTGTTGCATAACATATCAACCGTCCTTATGTGACTGATACTCGATGATAGTTACGAAACATAATAAACAGTCGGGAAAGTTTCCCAAAACAAGCGAACTCCCAAAAGTGTGGTGTACGGTTCTTAGCTCGGCTGTACTTGGGTGTACGATTCTCGGAGAAAATCCATACAGTAGGCCTAACCACCATTGTTTGATGATGTGAATTGGAGGGTCTAGGTCTTTCTCGCTGTGGGATCGTCTTTGGCGCTTGCACATAGCGAAACAAAAACAGTCAAACGACTGAATTGTTATTCGTGAACAGAGGTGTTCCCAGAATTAATCCGTTCAGTGTCGGTTGATGCAGATTGTGCTTCTGTAATCTTCATTAACCCATTCAGCCCTGACGCACTACAGCAGGAGATGGATCGACCATGATAATTCAAAGGTAGTGCCAGATTAGCTTGGCGCCTGTCGGCCTGCAACTGGTGCATAGTAGATGACGCCTCAGTCCAAAATTTGGGAAATACGGCCGTCGGGCTGAATGAGTTAATTCAACACACCCATAAAAACCATAAAACGCTAGCTGCCCCATGAGATTAAAAGAGATACCATATCCGGCCCACCCTTAACTCATTCTACCCCAACACCGAAATCCCCAAATTTTGCCCTTGTCCTCTGAAGACTGCACTCTAGTGCAGGATACAGATCGACCATGATAGTTCAAGGGTGATGCCAGAATAGCTTGGCGCCCATAGGCGCCAAGCTATTCTGGCATCACCCTTGAACTATCATGGTCGATCCTTATCTTGCTGTGGTGTGTCTGGGGTAGAATGAGTTAAGAAACTCCATTGGCTGCCCGTACAACAACGCATTCTGTATAAACTGTCCTGTATGTGCTTTCACTCTATCAGCCTGACTTACTCCATCTGTATACTCCATCTCGCACCCTCCGCTTTTCCTCCGACAGGGCTCATACCAATCTATAGCTCATGAAGTGGACGGTGTTCAAGTTTCCTGGGCACTGAACATGTAATTTCAGAAGTAGGTTAAAACAAATTGCACGTTTGTCAGTCACACTTTAGGTATGCTTTTAGATAACGGTTTCAAATGCTCCAAGGTCCAAAACCTCAAAACAACACTGTTACAACTTATATTATAAGACAAGCCAAGCCAAACCATGCCATGCCATGCCATGCCAGGTCATGTTAGCTATGTCATGCCATGCCATGCCACGCGAAGCAGCCAAGCCATGCAGTGTCAATGCATGCCAGGCCGAGCCAAGCCAAGCCAAGCGAACACTTTACTAACCGCTAGAGTATGTTCTTTGTATCACAAGTGCATAGAAAGTTATAAGTGCAATCTATCAACAGCTGCAGACAGACTGGGTGGCTTTACCGTGAATGTCACATACAGGAACGGATCATCGTCAGAAGTGTACCGCAACACAGACATTACCCCGCCCGCCGTTGTGGACCTGATGCTTCCCAATACAACGAACCCAGACCCTGTCGAAGGCACCGAGCTGACAATATGGCTTAGCGGCGTGGGAAAAATACTGACGCTTTGTGAAGTGGAAGTGTTTGGAGGTAAGGTTGCTGGATTCTCTATTGGAGCACGCTGAAATGACTCGAACGTAACATGGACATAGAGTCAATTCATCTGGCGTACTTTTTCACACCCCCACCCCGGCGAAGACACAGTGGTGATGCAGTGCATATTAAAGTGGCTTTAACGCCACACACAAACGGAGACACTTTCGGCGTGCGCGTCTACGGGTCGGTGTGGCGTGAGAGTCCGGCTTGTTATGTTGATACTTGATTTACACACCGGTTAACGTTTGGACAGAAAACAGTCGTAACGAATGTCGCATGTTACACAAGGTTCGATCTACACGTCACAGATTGCCTTTAACCCATTCAACCCTACGCACGTATTTCCCAAATTTTGGAGGCGTCATCTAACGACTATGCACCTGTTGCAGGAGATGGGTCGACATGATAATTCAAGGGCAGTGCCAGATTAGCTTGGCGCCGACAGGCGCCATGCTAATCTGGCACTACCCTTGAATTATCATGGTCGATCCATCTCCTGCTGTAGTGCGTCAGGGATAAATGGGTCAAGAAGCTGTGCGACATCAACGTGTCCACTATCTGGGTCACTCTCTAAAGCTGTGTACCAGAAGTGTGACATTGGCCACAAAAAAATCAAATAACTCTGTTATTTTTTTCTGCGTTTTCTTGTAAATACAAATTTAAATCATCATTTTTATATAAGAAAGAAATCAATATTTGCATTTATTCATTTGCATGTTTTTGTGAGGTAAAGATGCGAAAGTGTAAATTGGTTCAACGTAACATTTGGAAGTATGAAGGAAACCAAATCCATTCGAGCTTTGCGCTCTCTCTCCGAACCTCTTTCAAACTGTAGTGCACTGCTAGCCTTCCGCTGACAACCGGAAGCTATTCATATGCAAAATAGTTCGTGGGCTGTAGGTTTTCTATCGTAAAATGCGAAAGTGATGTCGTCCAACGTAACAGCGAAAACAGGAAGCGATCGTCGATTACCATTTTAAAAGCTCGGGAAAAAAGTCCGTGTATTTGTTTCATTCACAAGTCACGACGCACACGTTTCTTACACATCCCCCAAGGTCTCAGGATAAAAATAGTTCTGTCTTCAAACGTGTAGTGAAAAGAAGCGGTGCCTGTTGATTGACATGCGTGGTGGAAAACACGTTACGCTGGA
This sequence comes from Semisulcospira habei, assembly GCA_036245525.1. Classification (NCBI taxonomy): domain Eukaryota; kingdom Metazoa; phylum Mollusca; class Gastropoda; family Semisulcospiridae; genus Semisulcospira; species Semisulcospira habei. The sequence continues at coordinate 16,851,910 of BTPG01000007.1, read as the reverse complement.
CGCGGTTATTTTCCTCACTGGCCAAAAACGCAACTTATCGGAATTAAAATGTGTAGAAAATAAATCACACACGCACATCAGTTCACACACAGCAGAAAACAGCGAACTTAGACTTTTTTTTTTGAAACTCAGACAGTTTTGGTACATGAAAAGAGAAAGTGTTTCATTTCCATCCGCCATTTTGGGCAACGTTTTGACATTTCAGGCGTAAGACTGAACTACACAAAGAAAGACGCCGTATTTTGAAGTGAATTTTATTTCAATTCATAGTCTTTTCAATTCCCTACGGATCGGTATCAGCAACACAGCCCATCGGTAGGAAAGGTTCACAAAAACACTCGTCTGAGAGTATGACACTCTGTGGTACACAGCTTTGGAGAGTGTCCCATAATTATGTGTTTACTGCTATACAGACTCCATGCCGGAGTATTACGAGTGGCGATGTGACACATGTATGCATGTCTAACGGGTATTTTTACGGATGTACAGACTGCCTTCGCGGGGATTTCGGGAGCCAATGTGAGAACGAGTGCCGGTGTGAGCACCCCAATGAGGTTTGCGACACGCTGTTGGGAGAGTGCCCCGTGTCTGGCTGTAAAAGGGGATGGAGAGGAGACGGCTGCCTGCAAGGTGAGAATTATGCCTTCCATAGCACGAACCCCCACCAGGGTCTGCCCTGGGGGACTTGGGTGGGGTAAACTACTTTTAGTTCCCAGGTTCACCCTGGTCAGCCCCGCAGGGTGGGTTCTGGGGCATGTGTTTCTGTCTACCCTTGGTTCATTCACCTGTATTTTCCTTTTTTAAACTCTCCCTACTGTCTGTCTGCCTGTAACTCTTGATGTTGGATGTGTGTTGCTAAATGGTCTTGGGTTTATTTAGCGAATTGGACCGGCTGTCGATATACATTCAATATTCTTTTTTTTTTTTTCACAAGCAATGCAGGCATGTCCTGAGAAAGTCTTGTTGCTGTCGGGTCGTAAAGCAATGTACAACCAAACCAATCCATAGCACAAAACACACAGCACGCTATAGGTCTTAAGCTCGATGTCGGTCGCAGCTGACCCGCGCACAGGCGTGCGCGGGTCAGCTGCGGCAGACGTCGGCCCGATCATCTTTTGTTTATGGAAAATTGATGAGCGAAGGAACGGGAGATGTGTTCGTGCATCCAGCTATTCCTCCCGCTCATCCGTCTGTCTGACAATCCTCTCACACGTCTGTCCTTTCTTCCGTCCGGTCCCGACTCCTTTCCCTCCCTCTGTTCCTCCAATGTGTGACTACATCTATTTATCCACCCACTCATCCATCCATCCATCCTTCCACTCACACATTCATCCACCAACCCACCCACCCACCCAATCCATCCATCCACCCACCCACCCATCCACTGACACCCCCTTCAACCATCCTCCCATCCATCCATTAATCCGACGGGGGTCCGGTTGCCTATTGTTTACTGGTGGTGTTACGATCTGTCCAGAGTGCGTTAACGGAACATTCGGGTACAGTTGCAAATCTAACTGCAGCATCACCTGTATGGACCACATGTGTCATCACGTGACTGGGAAATGTACCAATGGCTGTGCACCTGGCTGGCAGGGAGAATATTGCAACAACAGTAGGTTTCTTCACATTGATTGATTGATTGATTGTTGGACTGACTGATTTATTGATTGATTTATTGGTTGGTTGATTGATTGACTGGTTGTTTGATTGATTGATTGGTTGGTTGGTTGATTGATTGACTGACTGACTCACTGATTGATTGATTGTGCAGCATGTTCATCGACCATGTTCGGGCAGAACTGTTCAGAGGCTTGTCAGCCCGGCTGTTTAGAGAAACAGTGCCATCACATGACTGGAGAGTGCACTGGAGGTTGTGGCGCAGGCTGGACGGGCAACAACTGTGCTGAAAGTAAGTTCAGTGACATGACAAATAAGTTCAGTCTAGACGTGGATTTATATGCACTAGTAATGTCCCTTTGGCTGTTGGTAGCGCTTTTAGTCGCGATGGTTCCCACAGGAATCCAGTCAGCCAAACAGTCCCGCAGGAATCCAGTCAGCCAGCCAGTCCCGCAGGAATCCAGTCAGCCAGCCAGTCCCGCAGGAATCCAGTCAGCCAGCCAGTCCCGCAGGAATCCAGTCAGCCAGCAGTCCCGCAGGAATCCAGTCAGCCAGGGAGTCCCGCAGGAATCCAGTCAGCCAGCCAGTCCCGCAGGAATCCATGGTCCTATTATTATAAACACCTATGGTCGTATTATTATAAACACCAATCTCTCAAATTTTTTTTGTTGTTGTTGGTCATGGATCGTCAGTGGATGCTGGAAACTTACCTACCACATAAACATCCATTGATAAGTTTTCAAACTAATAATAATAGTAATAAATTTTGTAATGCAATCATTATTGTTATTGTTGTTGTTGTTATTGTTATTATTATTATTATTATTATTATTATTATTATTATTATTATTATTATTATTATTATTATTATTATTATTATTATTATTACTATAACAACTTTCCAATTGATGTTTATTGGGTTGGCAAGTTTCGGCGATGCTTGTGATCCAGGACCAACAACAAGATATTATTAACATCATGACAGCTTGCAGCCCTGGTTTTCACGGTGTCAACTGCAGCGTTCCGTGCAGCGTAAACTGCCAAAACACAACGTGTGACGCAACGTCAGGGGACTGTACTCATGGCTGTGTGGCAGGGACACGCTGCGAAACGTCAAAAGTCACGGGCGACGAAAAGATCCGTGATGAAGGTAACTACTGTTACTACTACTACTACTACTACTACTACTACTACTCCTCTACTACTAGTACTGCTACTCACTACTACTACTACTATTATACTGACGAGCAAAAGAAATGCGACATTTTCGGAACCATCGGAAACACTATAGTGTTTCCGATGGTTCCGAAAATGTCGCATTTCTTTAGCTCGTCAGTATACTTCAACTTCTACTACTACTACTACTACTACTACTACTACTACTGCTGCTGCTACTACCATCACTTCTGCTACATGTACTACTGCTACTACTGCAAGTTCAACTACTATTAAGTACAACTACTGCTGCTCTGCTACTGATAATGATGACGATATAATAATAATAATAATAATAATAATAATAATAATAATAATAATAATAATAATAATAATAATAACTTGCAGTCTCTCGTCAGTAACTCAATAGGTGCCCAGGTTTGTGATTTTGGACCATACGGCCGAAGACAGTGGAGTCCAAAATCGAAAGCCATCACAATGCATGCATACATAACGGGATGTAATCACGATGCGTACGATACATTCTACATCTATGGCGCATAAGCAACCGAAATGAATTTTATTTGATAATTTCTAAAATTATTGTTTATGGCCCAAACTACCGCATCGCTAGACCTGCTCTACACAGTGATGTGATTAAGAGAGGTCGGTGAAGGGGGATGCAAATGAGTGTGTATTTGCCGTAACAACTCTGACGTCACCGATGTTTCGGCAGATGTCAGAACATGTAACACTGCAGGTATGGCTTGATCGTACACAGTCAATAAAGACGCTCGAGTTTAACCAGGAGTAAAATGTAGCCACCTGCAAGCCCCTCTGATAGCGTGGTGGACACGCTTTATGTCATTCTTGGAGCGCAGCTGCTGCTGAAGCCGTTTTACGATTTGACCATCGCGCGCATGTTTTGCGCCGCGATCTAGCAATAATGGTCAGTTGGTTGACCGTGGCAGGGAATAATAATAAGAAGAAGCTGGCTATCTCCACTTGAACTGTACTATTTGAACTATACATACAATACGCACATGTGCATAATCGGAGATCAACTGAGGCACTCTAGTCAAAGCCAGCAACACAAGACCTCTGAGAAGACAAACTGGTGGTCCGATTGTTGTACGTTACACTTTGACGGATAGCTTGGTGAACGCTGTACGTGTGTTACGATATATCCTGCGATGAGCCGGCAATGAAACACAAATAGAAAAAGAAACCAATCAGCACACCAAATTAGAGAAACTACTATTAAGGAAACAAAATAGGGCGGTGGTTGTCTTGGGGACGAGGCGGTATTTTAACTCATTCGAGACGTGTCGCCTACGGATAAGCGGCGGTTCGCCGCGTATCCGTAGGCGGCACGTCTCGAATGAGTTAAATGCTGTTCCCGATTGTATAGTGTTGCGAGTTTCCTCCACCACCTAAAAAAAAAAAAAAAAAAATGCCAGAGCTGACGGGAGGGGGCAGGCCCCCTTCCCTGGATCCGCCACTGCTCCCTTCTGCTACCACACACCGCAGCGTACGCCATGAGCTGAATTCATGTGGGAAGTTTTTGCCCGTGGTTATTGCCCGTGGTTTTTGCCCGTGGTTATTCCCCGCTACGCAACTTTGCATGGCCTATAGGCCACGCAAAGGTGCGTAGCGGGGAATAACCTGGAGCAAAAAAGATCTCCAAGGGGAAACAAGAGACCCTTGTCAGCTATGTCTGGCAAGGATTTGTAAAGCCGGGTTGTAGCGGATATGACCCACAATCGGCCAAAAGTTGATACTATATTTACACCATAAGCCAGTCCTGGCTACCGTGCACCCCCTTCCCCCCCCCCCCCCCTTTCAGTACTCTATAAAATGGGCTTTAAGTGTACCTTAGTATGTTCTGCGATGTATAAGCCATGTTCCTCTAAAATCCTTAGGAACACATCAGAGATATAGCCGATGGCGCAAGGGTACCCTTATTCGCGCTCTTCGCAGATGTTAAAATGAGCTTTAAAAACATCTTCCTCTAAACAAATCACAATTCATTCCAGAAGCCCAAATCAGGCAACATTATGTTAAGGCACACTTTCTGTGTCGTCTGCAACAAACAGACTGAACAAATGTTGAATCTCTGGCTCACAGTGAAGGTATTTGTGCACCCAGTAGACGGCCAATTCCACGAATTCGCAAAAAAAAAAAAAAAAAAAAGAGATACAAATAATGTGTCAGATGCCTTCAGACGTCTATAGCACTGGCAGTCCATTTTTAGGCTTACATCATTACAACATGTCACAATTATTATAAACTTGACTAGGTGATGCTGTGATCCCTATGGGTGCCACAATGGTTGATTTTGTATCCCTAACCCCAAGTTGTAAGATGTATCTCAGGGAGGTTTCGTGTCTCCGTTTCTTTTAATGTCCATAAAAAATGTGTAAAGTTGGACTGTATTCTGATCACAATGTGACCAATCAATCTGTTTGCTGTTTCTTTAGTGGAGAAAAAAAAAGGCAAAAGTGATAGACTGCATGAGTTAAACTGGTTGGTCCTTTAGGAGATATTTTACCTAGCGTAAGGATCTAGTAAGGGATCTAGTAAGGCATAAGTATGAATGTGCATACTAGAGTTTCATGATTTCTAAAAGCCAAAACAATGTTATGAAAATACTTAGCTTCCACATGTCCACCACGAGAGCACCACTTCCATCCAAATTTTTGGCCTTCTTCTGCTTCTGTAACCTTCAATTCCTTGATGGCCGTCTTTAAATCTGAATAATAAGTAAGCTGTCAAGAGCTCGGGAGCGGGTTCTCAGAGTTTGGTGTAATGGGGCTATCTTCTGGTCAGAACTGCCAGCGAACCGCTTCTCTATATGGGCAGGTCTGGAGAATGTGATCAGGAGGCTGATTTTCTACGCCATATTTGCATAGGGCTGTTTCCGCAAGACCCAGTCTCACGAGGTGAGTCGACAGTGGTCAATGCGTAGATGGAAGATGGTGGTCTGGCTCTACCTGTTCAGCTTGTTGATGTCATCTGCCCATGTGCTACAGCCGCCATTCTGCTGTTGCCAATCACTGTGTTTGCTTGCGCTTGAGTAGTGTCCTGGTTTCTTTACAGGAGGTTGTGATCCTGAGTTAATCTGGCGCCTGCATTGGCCAGGCTGTCGGTCACCTCGTTCCCAGCTACTCCAGAATGCACTGGAATCCACTGCAGCACTATTATGTGGCGGCTAGACAGGGCATCCAGTCTTTCTTGAAACTTCCTGGTGGATCAGTGGATCATGAAGATTTAGAGAGCTGACAGCTGCTGCCTTACCCTAGCTAGTGTTCTGCTGCTGTGATGAGCGCCTGCAGATCTGTACCTTAGAGCTGCTTCCGCAAGCTGGTAAGGAGAGAGAGGTAGAAGTGCGGTCTGCACAACGGATGTACACGCCGCTCCCTCCGTTCCGCACGGTGTCTTGTGTGGGGCCGCCTGTATAGATGTTAGCACATCTGCTGTGAGGGTAGCGCTTGTGCATAATCTCCAGCGAGATGCTTTGTGCAGTGCCGTGACCTGTGGCAAAGAGTCCGGGAACATAGTTGATGTTGTCTAGAAGGCTCTTTCGAGATGTCCAGATATGTGAAGGGAGCTCTTCTCACACCTTTAGGCTTGGTTGCAGGACGTCAGTTTTAGCCCTTTGCAGGTCCTTCAGTTGGTGGTTCAGACTTGGGCGTTTCTGACGGTTCTTGGTCTGCTCTTGTAGTCTCTAGTGCTGTCGGCATTTAGTGATTCTCTTCATTTTGTGTGCTGTTCTGCGTTCCACTGGCTCCAATGTCCTCCATTTCCTAAATTGGAGTGCTCCAAATGGCTCTAAGAATGTTATTGCATCATGAGAATGACGCATGTTCTGCACCTTGTCAAGCCTGGCTTTGTTGTTTTTATCGAAGTATCTTGGTACCGCACTACTGGTCTGACCGAGCTGGTGTTTACTCGCGCCAGGATGCTGGAATTTGCGCCAATGTGATCTCCACCAGCTTCTTCATCAGAGACACTGTTTTCGCAGTTCTAGCTTCCATGGCTTTGATGTGAGGCCTCCAGGTGAATCCAGTAATTTAATGTTTGCCAGTAAAGTTGGTCTGTCTGTCTTTGGTACTGGAAGGTCTCTAGTTTTCAAAGTGATCTCGTCCATCAGATTGAAAGAGATTGGTGACAGTGTTAGTCTAGCTCAGTTTGAATGGCCATTTATCAGTCCAGCTGCTGACTCTGTTGGCAGTATGCTGAATTCTGCAGGATGCTATTTCTGTATGTTCTACTGCACTCCACACTGCAAAGTCATCCGCATGAAGGGTGTTCGAGACGAACCTTGGTACTGCTGTACTGATGTCATTAATGTAGACCAAGAACAGCGTCAGAGACACAAAACCTCCCTGAGGTACACCTTCCCCAAGTTTGACAAGACTGCTGAGTGTGACGTTTACTTCAGTCTCGCTGTTCTGTTGAAGAGGAAGTTTTTCAGCCATCGGAACATCGTGCCTCCCACTCCAGACGGTAGAAGCTTCAGCAGCAGACCATGTTTACAGACGTTTCCCCCTTTTTATGCCTTGACTAAAATGAATTATAATTAAATCGATGGGTCACACTGACATTGATGAAAATATCAACTTTCCACATTTTTTATGCACAATATGCATAATTTGTTAAGAAAAATGTTAACAAAGTTATCTAAATAGAGGAGTATGACTAAGCAACCTTTGTGATCATTTTGCGTCCCTTTGCATATTTGTAAAATGGGGGTAGGGCAGCAGATTCAGCCACTGTGGCCCCTAAATGCATCACAGCATCATAAATGTAGGTTGGGAGTAACTGTGCTACTCTATCCTAACCATTAAAGCCTAAACAAGACATACCAGTTGTATACAAAATTTCTGAGGGCATCGGAACAAGGTCCGTTTCGGCATTTTTAAAGGGGAAAAAACTAACATTCACCACAAACTTATGGTAAAGGATGGCGACTTTCCGCATTTTCTTGCACTTAATGCTCACATTATTGAAACTTGATATGTAAAGAGAGGTAAAAATTAAGTGGAGTTGCTGTAGTATTTGTTTGTAATTAATTTGGTGTATTTTTACAACTTGGGTGTAGGGATGCAAAATCAACCATTGTGGCACTCACAGGGATCACAGCATCACCTAATCAAGTTTATAATAATTGTGACATCATGTTGTAATGATATAAGCTTACAAATAGACTGCCAGTGCTATAGAAAATGTCTGTAGGCACCCGACACATTATTTTCGTCTTTTTTTGCGATTTCGCGAAATTGGCCGTTTACTGGGTGCACAAATACCTTCACTATGAGCCAGAGATTCAATATTTGTTCATTCTGTTTGTTGAAGACAACACAGACGGTGTGCCTTAACATAATAATGCCTGATTTGGGCTCCCGGAATGAATTGTGCTTTATTTAGAGAAAGATGTTTCTGACGCTCATTTTAGCATCCACGAAGAGCTCAAATGGAGCTACCTTTGCGCCATCGGTTATATCTCTGGTGTGTTCCTAAGGATTTTAGGGGAACATGGCCTAACATCGCAGGACATACTAAGAAACACTTTGAAGCCCATCTTATAGAGTACTGGGGCGGGCGGGGGGGGGGGGGGGTAGGGGGTGCACTGTAGCTCTTCCACTAATTAGCTTGGCGACTCCTGAGCACCCCTTCATCCTGCCGAGAAGATCCACACTGCTGCAAGTGTCATATATCCTCATGAGCCCCGCAATAACCTATGCCTCTTTTTTTAAGCCACTTTGCTTCCTTTTTCCATGGGACAGCAGAAACTCTTTCGCGTTGAATTTAAAGATTTCAGACTGCAGCGTACGATCAGTGGCATACTTTTGAATTGCCATGGTCAGCCCATCCCCAGCTTTGGTCTCATAGTTTAATATTTCCTTGTTTTCCTTTCATTTGGATGCAGAAGAGGAAGAGGAAAACATGACGGTGGTCGGCGTAATTCTAGCAATACTGGTGCTCAGTCTGCTTGGACTCGCTGTGGCAGTGGTTGTCTGGAGGCGAAGGTACGCACACGGGGCCAGTTGCATGAGCGAGCTTAGTCCTGCACCAGCCACTAAGCAAGGTGTGCCGCCTATAGCCGCGCACCTTGCTTAGTGGCTGGTGCAGGACTAAGCTCGCTAATGCAACTAGCCCACGGTGCACATGATGAGGGAGATAAGTATACATTAGAGAGATGAACAGTTAAATTCTTTGCTTATGGCAACTATTCGCCAGTCCATGGCAAATTCAAGGCATAACGTACATGACGCTTCATTATCCGCGGTCTAGGTGTGTAACTTTTTTTTCGTCCCGAGTAAAGTGTTTTTCCTTATCATGCATACTGCGTCTACTATGGTTACCTCACCTACTATACGTACGAGCAAAAGAAATGCGGCAAATGGCGTCTGTGTTATGGAATTATGCATTCGTCTGTGATTATTTTATGCATCATGTGAATGAACAATACCGATAGCTGCAAGCACATGGGTACTAAAGCACTGTGAATGTGAGTCAACGTGTGTATGTGTGTGTGTGTGTGCGTGTGTGTGTGTGTGTGTGTGTGTGTGTGTGTGTGTGTGTGTGTGTGTGTGTGTGTGTTGGTTCTTTTTACATTTCTTAACGTCCCGAATGCAACAAAAATTACTAAAGACGTGCATGCTCTTCTTGTGAAAAACAAACAAACAAACAAAAAACAAAAACCCACTCCGGACAGCAGGGACAATTTGAAAAGGAACATACAGGTGAATGGACCCCCCCCAAAAAAAAAAAAAAAAAAAAAAAAAAAAACGAAAAAAAAAACCAAAGAAAAAAAAGAAAAGAAAAAAAGAACAACAAACAAACAAAAAACAAAGAACGAAAAATGGAAAACCACCCTGCGGGGCTGACCAGGATGACTGGGAACTAAAAAGTAGTTAACCACACCTAAGTCCCCTACGGCAGACCCGGGTGTGTGTGTGTGTGTGTGTGTGTGTGTGTGTGTGTGTGTGTGTGTGTGTGTGTGTGTGTGTGTGCGCACGTGCGCGCGCGCGCGCGTGTGCGTGCATGCGTTAAACCTAAGACTGTTTTCAGGCGACCAAAGTCGTTAATTATAAAGCCTTCACTGCGGTCTGAACGTGACACCAGCGGCGCAACGCTTCTTAGCACAGGAGCAGACGTGACAGACATGGAAAACAACACTGATCCTCGTGGACTTGAAGGTTGTTCGGGACATTCAGTCACTGGAGTGCACCGAAAATCTGTACCTAAGCCAGGAGACGTGAACAGACGAACAGAAACCAAGGTACAATATGAACTGTCTGAACTGACTCGACAACCAAAGTAAGTTTACACTATTTTTCTTGTAAAATTGTTATCTTCGAAGTGTGTAAATAGAAAATAGTTTGGTCGGGACTAAAAAAAAAAAAGCGATGTTGTACCTAATTTTCATTACGTCCATCTCGTTAAAACGAAGTCGACTGTAGTTACGTTTCAGATGCTAATTTTCAAGTCTCCTCTATTTATTAGAACGGAATCTCGGATGGTTCTTAGGATGGTCACGATGAAGTGCATTCAGCAACATGGCCATGACGTCACAGGCGGGCAGGTCTCAAACTATGACTATAAAGTAACAGGATAAAAATACCTCATGTATGGCTAATCTAACTTTGGTGCAGAGCGTTTTTTTTTCTGGACAAAATAAGAGGAACCGAGTAGACAAAGGACGACAAAGGAATCGATAAAAGACACTGATCGAAAAAATTAAGCTGACATTTAGTGCGACGTATAGATGATGAGATGACATTCATCTGTAAGCAATTCGATCCAAAGGTGCTCGACTGCAAGACCGTAACTGCCGTGTATCGTGCCTCATGTGCAAACCATCTATATTTACATAACTAAAATCAAGTTTGTTGTGTACAGAGAGATGAAACGCCGTATGTATGAATGTATACANCATGTATCTATGTACTTATGCATGTACGCATGCACGCATGTATGCATTATGCATGTATACATAATAATAATAATAATAATAATAATAATAATATAACTCTTCTACAGCGCAATATCCCCACAAAGAAAGGCTCAGAGCGCTTTACATCTAGATAATCTAACTAATTGAAATGAACTAACTAAAGTACTGACAACGTACAAAAACACAATCATTCATGCACACTGACACAATACTAAAATAATAAACATAACATGTCAAGAGCCTGATCAGATATATACATTATGATGGGAAAACGCAGGGTTGATCAATCCCTTTCAAAGGCCAGATTGAAAAAAAAAATGTTTTCAATCTAGCCCTGAAAATGGCCAAAGAAGGTGCATGAGAATATCATGGGGAAGACCATTCCACACTTTGGGAGCTTGGAAAGAAAAGGACCGCTGCTCAAAGGTTTTAAAGGACACTCTGGGGATAGTCAATATTCTGTCGTCAGTGTTAGAGCGCAATACTCTGCCTGGTGTATAGACAAGGAGACTGGAGGACAAGTATGCCGGGAGTGTGTGATCAAAGGCCTGAAAAACGAGGAAAGCAATTTTGTATTCAATTCTGAACTTCACAGGAAGCCAGTGTAACTGCTTAAGCAAGGGGGTGATGTGGTAACGCTTTGATTTTTTTCAGTACAAGTCTTGCTGCGTGGTTTTGAATCTTCTGGAGCATGTAGAGCAGATCGATCGACATACCTGACATTACAGAGTTACAGTAGTCAAGCCTTGACAAAATCTGTGAACATGCAATTTGCTTACAGACATCGTCAGTAAGGTACTGTCTAACAGAGCTAAGCCTCCTGAGCTCAAGATAGCAGCAGCAGGATAGGTGAGACACATGGTCGTTCATGGACAGAACATTGTCAATGTAAACACCTAGGGTTTTCACACATTTTTTAGAGGGATGTCCTGTCCACAAACGATCAAGGACTCATCGAGGGAGACACTCACCCTGGAGCGAGTGCCTACCTCAATGGCATCTGTTTTTCCTTCATTGAGCTTTAGCTTGTTGTTTGTCATCCTGTCCTTAGCAGCTTCTTTGTTCCATGTCATGCTGAAGAGACGGGAACTGTTTTAGAGGAGCTTCTTTCTTCAGCTTTGTGTCATCGGCATATTTGTGATGTTCACATTCTTTACTGGCGATCACCTCAGACACCGGCTGGGTTTACAAAGAAAACAAGACCGGTCCGAGAACTCAGTCCTGGGGTACGCCATATCTCAGAAGGAGGGGAGCGGAAGTAGAATTCTGTATGTCACGTTGGAACCTGTCGGACAAATATGAGGAGAACCAGTCAAGGACTCGTCCACGGATGCCAAAAGACACACTAAGTCTATTCAGAAGGATGTTGTGGTCGAGCGTGTCGAACGCCGAAGACAAGTCCAATAATGACAAGAGTGACACACGTCCCTCGTTAGCAGAAGTAAGCAGGCTGTTGGTCACATGAAGAACTGTTTCACAGCTATGATGCTTGCGGTAAGCGGACTGATACAACTCTAGCAGGTCATTTCTTGACACATGATCCAGAAGCTGTTGCAAGACAACCTTTTCTAACAGCTTAGAAAGAAATGGGAGGTTGGAAACGGGACGAAAGTTTTTCAAGTCATTTTGGTCTAGTCCAGGTTTCTTTAACAATGGTGTGACAACAGCCTGCTTGAACTGAGGAGGTGCAACGCCAGACGTCAAGGAATTGTTGATAATGCGTGTAATCGCAGGAATCATACATCCAAATACCATCCTCGGCATTCACTGGAGCGACTGTGTCACCAACGTTGAGGTCCTTGAACAGGCAGAAACTGTGAGCATCCAGGCTTTGCTGCTGCGGACACAGCTCCGCTGGGCGGGGCATGTCTCCAGGATGGAGAATCATCGTCTACCCAAGATCACCCTGTTCGGCGAGCTCGCCACTGGACACCGAGACAGAGAGGCACCAAAGAAGAGATACAAAGACTGTCTCAAGAAGTCACTTAGTGCCTGCCAAATTGACCACCGCCAGTGGTCTTCGCTTGCTGCGGAGCGCGACACCTGGCGCTCCACCATTTACAAGGCAGCCGTCTCCTTTGAGGACTCGCGCAGAACTAGCCTTAAGGACAAGCGGCTCAGGAGAAAAAAAAACAGAGATGCCGCTGGCCAGACCTCCCCCTGCAGCCACTGCGGTCGAACCTGCCTGTCCCGGATTGGCCTCCGCAACCACGAGCATGCCTGCAGACGTCGTGGGCAACCCCTATAAAATCTTCGTTCGCGAAGTCAAGCCAAGAAGAGAGAAATAACATACATACATACATACATACATACATACATACATACATACATACATACATACATACATACATACATACATACATACATACATACATGCATGCATGCATACATACGCACGCACGCACGCACGCACGCACACACACACACAGACACATACATACATACATACATACATACATACATACACACGTGCGTACATATACTGATCAACAACAGAAACACGAATTTTCAACATAACGCATTTCTTCCTAAATATGCTTTAAGCCACGTTATTTTGACCTCATTTATTAGAAAATGTTATGAAGTGTGTGTTATGTCGTGTGCAAATAGAATGTTCAGTCTTAAAAATCGCATATCGATGACTTATGACGTCATCAGTGACACTATCATCACATGATATTGAAAGTGAAATGGAGAGCATCTGCAGAGGACACAGCTGAAAGCCAACCAATGTGCCGTGTCACTAGGGTCCGTGTGCATGAAAATCCGGCCGGTTTGGTCTTGACCTACTTTTCGTTTGTCAAATATGACCTACAACATGAAAATCAAAAAGTTCTTTATTTTTAAGTTAGCGGCCATATTTATCTGATACATGGATATGGGATATGACTACAGGGGCTTCTACGAAGCACTGAAAGCAGTGTATGGCCCTAGGCACATGGTACAAAGTCCCCTGCGAAGCGCTGATGGACAGGCACTCCTCACAGATAATACCTCCATCTTGAACCGCTGGAATACTTTCAGGACCTCTTCGGCGCTGAACGCACTGTTCAAGAAACAGTCATCCTCCAAATCCCACACCTTCCACTAAAGGTTGAATTGGACGAACCGCCCACCGCCGAAGAGACCCTCACAGCCATCCACCAGCTCAAGAGTGGCAAAGCAGCAGGCATTGACGGAATCCCGCCAGAGATATGGAAACATGGAGGCCCAGCACTGCACAACAAGCTCCACGACCTCTTTCTCTGCTGCTGGGAAAAAGGAACACTACCAAAGGATCTCCGTGATGCAGTCATCATCACCCTGTACAAGAACAAAGGAGAGAAGTCTGCCTGCTCTAATTATCGTGGAATTACCCTGCTGTCCATTGCCGGGAAAATTCTCGCAAGGTTGCTTCTGAATCGGCTGGTACCTGCCATCGCTGAAGACCACCTCCCAGAGGGCCAGTGTGGCTTCAGAGCCAACAGGAGTACCACCGACATGGTCTTTGTGCTGAGACAGCTTCAGGAGAAGTGCCGCGAGCAGAACAAAGGGCTGTACGTAACGTTTGTCGACCTAACAAAAGCGTTTGACACTGTGAGCAGGCAAGATATGTGGCAGATCCTGGAGCGACTAGGTTGTCCCCCAAAGTTCCTCAACATGATCGACCAGCTCCACGAGGACCAGCAAGGCCAGGTCAGACTAAACAGTGACCTCTCAGAACCATTCCCCATTCGTAACGGCGTGAAGCAAGGCTGCGTGCTGGCACCGACCCTCTTCACCATCTTCTTCAGCATGATGTTGAAGCAGGCCACAGTGGACCTCGACGATGACGACGCAGTGTACATCAGGTATCGTCTCGATGGCAGCCTGTTCAACCTCAGACGACTGCAGGCCCACACGAAAACCCTAGACCAACTGATTCGTGAGCTGCTCTTCGCTGATGACGCTGCCCTCGTTGCACACACAGAGAGAGCCTTGCAGCGCATTACGTCCTGCTTCGTAGATGCTGCCCAGCTCTTTGGACTTGAGGTCAGTCTGAAAAAGACAGAGGTCCTTCATCAGCCGGCACTCAAGGAAGAGCATCGCCCTCCCCACATCACCATCGGCGAGTCCGAACTGGTCTGTACACCAGTTTACCTACCTTGGCTGCATCATCACGTCAGACGCCAAGCTGGACAAGGAGCTGGACAACAGGCTGGCAAAAGCGAACAGTGCTTTCGGGCGACTATTCAAGCGGGTGTGGCACAATCAACAGCTGAAAAAAGGCACCAAGATCAGCGTGTACAGAGCTGTCGTCCTCACCACCCTGCTGTACGGTTCCGAGTCCTGGGCCCTCTACCGCAGCCAACTACGACTCCTCGAACGCTTTCACCAGCGCTGCCTGCGTACCATCCTCAGCATTCACTGGAGTGACTATGTCACCAACGTCGAGGTCCTTGAACAGGCGGAAACTATGAGCATCGAGGCTTTGCCGCTGCGGACACAGCTTCGCTGGGCGGGCACGTCTCCAGGATGGAGGATCATCGCCTACCCAAGATCACTCTGTTCAGCGAGCTCGCCACTGGACACCGAGACAGAGGCACCAAAGAAGAGATACAAAGACGGTCTCAAGAAGTCACTTAGTGCCTGCCAAATCGACCACCGCCAGTGGTCTTCGCTTGCTGCGGACCGTGACACCTGGCGCTCCACCATTCACAAGGCAGCCGTCTCCTTTGAGGACTCTCGCAGATCTAACCTTAAGGACAAGCGGCTCAGAAGAAAAAGCAGAGTTGTCGTAACTCAGAACCCTGACCAGACCTTCCCCTGCAGCCACTGCGGTCGAACCTGCCTGTCCCGGATTGGCCTCCGCAGCCACGAAAATGCCTGCAGACGACGTGGGCAAGCCCTATAGAATCTTCGTTTGCGAAGTCAAGCCAAGAGAGGATATGGGTGTGTTCTTTATCTCTGTGTCAGTCCCTGGGGCATAAAAAAAATGGTTTGAAAGTAATTAACATTAAATCAAATAAACTTTATTAAGAAAATGATGTGCACTAGAAGTTCTGGTTCTCTTAAAAAAATTTCGAGTCAAATTTTGTTTGAGGCAGTTAATAACATCATAATAAGCAATCCACACACCTTGTGTGTTAAAACATATCACAGGATACTTGCTTCGCAGAGTGTGTCCAGTTTTGCTTATTTTCACCACTAATGAAACCCTGTGTCCTCCAAGGTAGCGATGGGCGATAACTCATCCAAATTTTTGTGTGAAGGTAGCTCAGACAGTAGGCTGGACATCTGAAGTAAGCAACAAATAAATTTTTCTTGTTTTGCTGTCAGGGTGGCTCTTTGTTTGCGAGTACACTTACAGACACTTTTCGCGTTTTTAATGGATGTCAGTATACATACATTCGTACATGTATATGTACATAGAATTTAAAAAGCAGTAGAATAATACATAGAATTTTGAATGCATGCATGCATGCACGTACGTGTGTGTGTGTGTGTGTGTGTGTGTGTGTGTGTGTGTGTGTGTGTGTGTGTGTGTGTGAGTGTGTGTGTGTGTGTGTATGTGTGTGTGCGTGTGTGTCTGTGTAAAGACGAATATCTAGTGTTTGTTTACTTATTTAGGGTGTTAATCTTGGGAAAAAGTTAGGAGACCGCCGCCGAGGATATTAAGATTAGACTGCTCATTGACGAGAAATGTTAACTTTAAGTCGGTTGACCCGCATTTGAGTCCGTATTGTTTGGTATATTCGCTGAATAAAAATTGGATTAGTTCTCGATCGTTAACCAGCTTTGTACCTCTTCAACTTTATGAGAGAGAATTAATTCGTTTTATCCAAAATCACAAGCAATCTGTCTGCATCAACCAAATCCAGGACTACACTAGTACACAACAGGGGTGGATGGGGGAAGGGGCATGGGGGATGGAGGGGGGTGGGGGTGGGGAGAGTTCCATGGGTTCTGCTCCCCCTCCCCAACCCCCGACCCAAAATTCTTGAAAATGCTATAACAAGGTCGAGTTTTGACCTCCTCCCTCCCCTCCGTTGTTCGATATTTTGTCGAGAGTCTTGACACACGCGCCTTCTCCTTTTCTCTCCCCCCCCCCCTTCCTCCCCCCGTTGTTTGATTTTTCGGCCAGTGGAAGCAAAGTCTAGCGGCGGGGAGGCCTTTTTGTGTCAGATTGAAGGTCCCAAATAAAATGTTGGAATCCCCCCCCCCCTTGAGGTAACTGATCCGCCCCTGCACAAGTTGTGGTAAGGAACTCTACAATACAATTTTTGTGTTGAATTTCAGCGGGGAAGATTTTATGTTTCAGAAGAACTCTTTGGCTAGTTTCTTTGAAAACAGAAACTTAGACTTTATTCAATGATATCATAAATCTATTGATAATGCTGTTTGTGTTATTCAAAAATGCACCTAGCCACGGTAAGAACTATCACAAAACAGGCATACATCCTAATACACTGGTGAGAAATGCTGAATGCGGTCCTGAAGTACATAAATTCGCACCGTGACAGAACAAGGAACACGCTTAAATGGCATCCAAATTAAAGAAAAACAAAACAAAATCATACCAGCACGCCAGCTACTCTGTATTAATGCACCCTCTGTTGATTTCTGTTGGGGGTGGGGGGTTGGGGTGGGGAGGGGGGGTGGTATGCGGAAAAATGGTGGACAACTGGATGAGTACACAATTTTACAACAAACTGACTGGTTTTTGGCAGTTTTCCATGATTAAACAAAGTGGGGTTGTGTTTTTAGCCACGAACTGCATCAGTATGTATGACCTTGTGTGGAACTCGATAACTAATGCAGCATGTAAAAACATGATGTCATCTCTTCTACCGCACAAATATTTCATATGATGATGATGTGTACGTAAACTCACAACACTGAATACAATGCTAGCAGTAAAGTTATGCACATCTCTCATTTAATATTTATTTCTGCAAAATGTTTCAAAATGACCTAAGGTCTGTCAGGTATTATGTGATTTGGATTCTGAAATCCTAGAAATGTGGTATGGCGATATCAATGATAATCTTGGGCAAATTTCAACTAAATAATGAAAATGCTTTAAGGTTGGGAAGATTGGATATTGTGATGTTACTTACAACCTCGGCTAAAACCAAAATCAGCAGGGGTGCAGTTGGTGCTTGATGAAATTAAAATATTTTTTGTACAATATCAATTGTTTTCATTCAAACGCTTAGTGATCGAGAAGATTAAAATTATTCGTAAGTATATTATGCACATAATCTTCACAACAACGACATTTCGGGTACCTCGATAAAACCTTTTTTTATGTTGATATTCTATTGTGAATGCATCAGAAACGTAGACTAATACCTTCGAAATACATTGCCAAGTCAGAAACTTTCGTCAAAGTCAACAAAATGAAGAAGCTTACGTAGTTCTCTCGGCAACAAGACGGCGAAAGAAATGCTTTTTGTTTTGTAATACAAGACGAGTTGCAACAAAAACTTTTCTGAATTTTCGCCGCCGCCTGCAGACATTTTCCCGCACAGCTCGGCTGGTACACAAAGTTGGTGGGAATGAATAGCCCGCGAGTGTAAAAATGTGAGTAATTCGCCTAGTTCCGGATTCCTCCGCTTCAAAAAAGAGTACATAACATTCTGATTGCAACAGAACGCACGCGGCACGCGGCATCACCTGTTTATGCTCAAAATGGCGAAGATTTTTTTTTTAACATTCTGACAGCTAACTAACCTGTATCAGGTAGACTTTTAATATTTTGGCGGGTCAATCGTTATTGTGACTATAGACCGACGATTTTTTTCTATCGCTGGTGTATTATTGCGACATCGAGCGATCTAACCATCCAGTCAGAAAAAAAATGATCGCATCACGCGTTTTAAGTGACACAATTTGAAAACCGAAGATATTTTTTTTAGACTACGGACTCTTGCTGTGCTGCTACAATCAAAAGCAATGCGGTAGGTTCAAAATTGGCGTTGCTGTTGACCGATAAATCAGCTTACCGATATACGTGTCACAAAATCAGCGGTCGCTCGCGACGCCGAAAAAGCAAAAAAAAAAAAAAGAAGAAAATTCATCAATTAATAAAAGAGTTTGGGACAAGAAAAAAATCTCTGTCTAACTTCCACCTTTTGTCTAAAAGATGCCGTCATTACTTTTTAACTTCGACCAGTTTAAAGTACTTTAATGTCGTCTGAAAGTTTGCGGGTGCAAAAAACGGGCCCTCAACGGTAAATCTGAGCCAAAACCACACGTGAATAGTGACAGGCGCCGCGTGCCAGTGTCAGTCTTGAATCAGAAGACAGGGTGGGTTAGGGTGGAGAGAGATGGATCAGAGGATATACTAGTTGCTTGGGCTGGGTCCCATCTTGGTAACCCATTACACCCTGAGGATGATTTCTTTTTAAATTGCTAATTGTCCTATGAAGGCTGCATACAGATTAGGAGACAGATAAACAATTTTAGTTTAAGGGTGGTGCCAGAATAGCTTGGCGCCTCAGGCGTCAAGCTATTCTGGAACCACCCTTCAGCTATCATAGATATATTTCAAGCAGTAGTGTTATCAGGAGGAAAAGGGTTAATGATAACACCCTTCTTTTAGCCAACGTAACAATTGTTTCTTACCCCTCGCATGCGTGCATAGTGGTCGGGGAGCTGGATAGCTCAGGTGATAGAGCGTCCGACTGGTCAGTCCGATAGGTCGCGGGTTCGAACCCAGCTGGGGTCAATATATATTCAGACACTTTGTCGGTGTCACACCTTTGTGATGGACAAAAGACGTTAAGCCATAAACATGTAACGTTTGAACCTGCCAAGCGCATAAAGTGCAAAGAACTGAAACCCACATTTTAACCTTCTGGGTGTCGGTAGCGGTTTTACTCGCGATGATTCATACAGGGACTAACGCCGCTATCGACACGGAAAGGGTGAATAAATTGTGTTGTAACTCTCATTTGTAATCTTTTTTCTTTCTCCGCTGCGTTCTTCTATTCACTGGAATTTCCACTTGAAAAGAAGAAAGAAAGAAAATTAATGGTTCTCTTTTCCAGGGACACCCCTGACGTCACTTCCTCTTCGCCCGGACCGTTTACAGCAGAGTCGTCCCCCCTGGGCAGACGGGCCGCACCAACCACCCCGGTCAAACGCATCGCCAGTCTAGCCTCGTTGGACACACGTGAGTTGCGTCATGCGCGAGTTTATTCTCTAGCCCGTTAGGTACCGAGAAATTTCAACTCAATCCAACTGCAAGAGGTATAGATCCTCATGAGCCCCCACAGTTCCGGGACTCACAGGATCTATGCCGCTTCCTGACACCATTTTAAAGCCATGTTTCTTGATTAACGAAGATTGTAGAAACAGTCTACGTCAGCTGGCACTGAGCGGTGTAACGCCCTTAGCTATTGGTACTGTAAACAACACCGGTGACTGCATGCGAGTACAATATAGGCATGGCGATGTACACACATAGTGTTTTGAAAACATTGTTCCAGTGGATTACCGACAAATTGTTCATTGTATGTTATTTGGTGGAGCCCGGAATGTGAGGTTCGCCCGAACATTCCGGCTAAACCAAATAACATATAAGGTGAACAATATTTTTGTAATCCATGAGAGCCCTATTGCTTAATAACTTATTGCCAGAAGGGGGTTTCTACACGGACCATTCAAGGCCTGAGGGAGGTCAAAGGAACCATTGTACCCCAGAGGCAGAGGGCCTGAGGGGTACAATGGTTCCTTTGACTTCACGAAGGCCTACAAGGGTCCGTGAAGCAAGCCCCTGCTACCAATAACGTATTTGTTTTTATTCCTCCACTATTTTCCTAAAATAAATCAAGAAGAAATCATCTGACCTGGATCACGCCAGACATGACTGACGTCAAAGGCATATACATTTATACATAATAGACTTATGACGTAACTTAAAATCTGTCATGACGTTGCCGTCTCCAGTAGTGTGCCTGTGGTTTCGAACAACACTAAGCAACTTTGTACTTTAGAACGTATTGGTGATGTTTTATAGAACAAAACTGGCATCCAAGACTCGTCAGAAAGAGGGCTACAAAAAGTCCGCCATTAGTCACTACAAGGGTTTTTGTAGCTCGGTCATGTGGTACAGTTTGCTCTAAAGAGATTGGTCTTGTGACGTAGGATGAAAACAAAGCAGTTTATACCACTTGCCTCCTTACTATTTTTGTTTGCTGAAATTGACCGAATCAGCCTTGAAGGTGGACTCACTCCGCGGCATGTTTGTATCTGACGCCTCTAAAATTACAAATGTGCTTCAGATGCCAGCAAACTCGATAATGATCTTGCATACAAATTCGACAGTTCACTATAAAACCATCCTCTAACCTCTTTCTACCACGAATTTCCTTCAGATCTTTGTAGTCTACATCTGACGCCAAACTCTAATTTTAAGATTGAAACGGCGCACTTCCCTGCTCTATTCATGCGTCATTTCAGTATGCACAAGTCTGTTACGTCACGTTTTTCACTTCAGCGTGTGCTCATGTTCGGTCGTCGGTCCATTTTTGTTACTAGATAAATCAAAGGTTGCTAGGTAGATCGAACATAGGTAATTTACCACAGAAAGTGCCATGCCAGTGGTATCAATAGGCCTCTTGGATACGG
Source organism: Semisulcospira habei (assembly GCA_036245525.1). Lineage (NCBI taxonomy): Eukaryota > Metazoa > Mollusca > Gastropoda > Semisulcospiridae > Semisulcospira > Semisulcospira habei. The sequence continues at coordinate 16,830,576 of BTPG01000007.1, read as the reverse complement.
TCACCCATGTATACGTTTCCAGACGCCAAAACAATCAGGTATTAATTATGCCCATCAGTCATGACCTTCGCGTATAGAAGCATCATAATGAGACGTTACATTTTGAGCAGTTTTGTTAAGCTACATGTATTATAGACGATCCAGTTCTCGCAGCTGGCGCTAAAAGTGAAAGATGTATACCCAAAATGAGCGCTGCTCTGTGATTCTGGACCTTACGGCTGTACGCCATAAGGTACAATAGCACAGGCCGCCACACGCTCATTTCAGTTTTTCCTGTCCAATTCTATTGCATTCCTTGCTTGCCTTGCAATAAACTCATGGTTTCGGTTGCATGAGTGAGCTTAGTCTTGCGCCAGCCACTAAGCAAGGTTCTCCGCTATAGCGGAGCACCTTGCTTAGTGACTGGCGCAAGACTAAGCTCACTCATGCAACGGAGCCCTGTAACCGACCGACCGACCGATTGACTGACTGATTGAAATGACTAACTAACTAACTAACTAACTAACTAACTAACTAACTAACTAACTAACTAACTAACTAACTAACTTTTGCCATTCTAGTGAGCGTGGACGATTCAGGGTACGTTCAGATGACATCACCACTCATGACGTCATCCCTCCCTCCCTCGGCCGACGCCAGCGACTACTGTAACACTGCATTCCGTGACTTCTCCCCCAGCACCGAGATTCTGCTTAGCGACCTACCGGCTAATATGGTTGCCTGGCTGGCCGAACCACGCCACTTTAACAGGGAAAGATCGGTACAGGAATTATTACTATTACTGGCGTTATCTTGATCGTAGTTACCATCATCATCATTGTGTCATCATAATCGTTGTCATCATCATTACAAGGAGTCAGTAGCAGAAACAGCAATGCTGTGCGTGCCAATGCTTGCGGGCGTTTGCGTATGTGTGTGCATGTCCGCGCGTGTGTGTTTGTGTGTGTGTGTGTGTGTGTGTGTGTGTCCGCGCGTGTGCGTGCATGTATATGCGTATGATGTGCGCTGGTCTATTGTTTTTACCTTACGGCCAAAATAAAAGACCAAAACGCAAATACTGTTTGTAGACAGCGACATCGGTTATTTTAAGGTACTCCGATTGAGGAAGACTATCTTGCGCCTCACATAAGTCACTTGCACTTCACATGTTTTCTTTCACCTCTGATGGTGAAAAAGAGTGGGACGCTTGCTGCTGTTGCTGCTGTTGCATGCTGCCGTTGGGGTTGTGTTACACTGTCGTTATCAAACAAAGCGGGAACTCTCTGAGTGGGCGTACATGTTTTTGAACTGAATCCTTCAGAGCCCTACTTGCTCTACGTTAGCGAAACATGTGCTACCCAATGCGCAAAAAGCCATCGGACCGACGTGCGCGGGCCAACGGCGGCCGGATGTCGGCCCTATGGCCTTTCACGCATAGGGTAGTCTGCTGTTGTCTATCAGCCCTAAAGTGAAGTTTTAACTTTCAGCCAGTTGAGCTCACAGAAAACAAACGAAAGCCACCTCTTAGATGTCTCCATTCCTTTGAAATCGTGCCAGAAGCAAAACCCCGAAATAAACATATTCAAGAGGATAGGAAGGAAATTAGTTTGACACTGTGGCATTGCCCCACAGGCACACTCGAAATGTGCAGAGGTACTCACAGAATGGACACGTCACTCTGTCAGTGCGATCTCTTGTCAAGTACAAGGGACAGATGTTTCCTTCAGGATTTTTAAGTGTGGATATGATTGAACATAATATTGTTAGTAACGTTTTCGATTGCTTTTTTATATTATATTTTATTGTTATTTTATTATTTTTTATTCTTTCAATTTTCTTCAGATGTTACCACCGGGGAATGTAGATAAATGTAAAATAGCCACACTTCCACAGAACATGAAGAAAAATCGTTACAGAGACGTCTATCCCTGTAAGTAATGTGAAATTCGCATGTAACGAAACGCCAGCTTTCCTGTGCTGTTATTCCCGATTTGTTTCATTGTAAGCAAAACAATCTACATAGAAAAAGTGTCACCAGGACGTCTGAAAAAGTGTTGACACATCCTGACACATCCGACTTTTGTAATATCGGACCTTGTTGTAAGCGGAGTCGACTGTATCTTGAATCTCCTATTTCATATTAGGTGCAGACCGAGAGAGATAGATCGACCATGAAAGCTGAGGGGTAATGCCTGATTAGCCATGTTGGCGGATCTTGACAAAAGCGAGGTTCTGTGTTTGTTTTTTTATTATTATTTTGCTTATTTTGTGTGCTGGTCTGTAAATTTGGCTCTCACAGATGATTAGAGCTTGGGGTTAGTTGCATGAGTGAGCTTAGTCCTGCGCCAGCCACTAAGCAAGGTGCTCCGCTAGAGCGGAGCACCTTGCTTAGTGGCTGGCGCAGGTCTAAGCTCACTCATTCTTACAACTGACACCAGAACGCTCACGGATTTAATCATCCGTAAGGTCCAAAATCACAGATCATTACCTCATATGAAGGTAGTGACAGGTACTACTCCCCTCCCCCCTCCCCCCTACCCACCCCATCTTCGCCTTTGTGGCATTTGAATTTTTTTCCAGACAACTATGAAATAACTGCGGTAAGATATTGCCTCCCCTCCCCTTCTCTGCACACACACACACCGTAGCTCGTCACTTTCGTCTCTCCTATAAACCTGCTGCACGTCTCTTTTCAATACAACTGTGACAATGAAAATGACTTTATTGCTTTCAGACGACCAGTCTCGTGTTGTGCTGAATACCTTGTCCGAGGACCCGTACAGTGACTACTACAATGCCAGCTACATTGACGTGAGTCTGGCTGTTCTCCTTAGTCACTCTAACGTAACAAACTCCCGTCCCGTTGCACGACCAACTGCATATTAGTACAGAGAGGCAAATGAAATGCGACATCCAACTGGACTCATTGAAAACACTCAAGTGTTTCCAATGATTCGAATGCCGTCGCATACTCTTGTCGAAAAGGTAATCACGAAAAGGATCCACCTTGATGTAAGTCCATTGTCCTAAATTATTATTAAATAAACCCCCACGTGTGCAATACAGCACAAGGGAGTTTAAAGGTGTACGTACTTTTATTTGGAAAAAGAAGACCGAAAGGTCTCGGCAAATTAGCCTGTTTTTTTTTTTTTTTGTTTTGTTTTTTTATGTCAATGCTTGCTTTGGTTCTTAAGTTATTGCCCTCTGAAAATGGTGATTTGCACCTGTAATCAAGACATCTTTCACAATCCCGAGTTTGGCCTGATGATCTCGTCTGACGTCATGAGTGTACATACAATTTGAAGAAACCACTGAGTTAACGCTGCCAAGCAGTTTCGGTGTGGTTTACTGTGCACGGAATACGAAGTAAGCGGTGAGTTCGTTGTATGACAGCTTATTCAACTAAAAAGAGGAAGGGTGTGAATACGTGAAGATGGAATTTAACTTTACCATGCCGTCTCTGGACCGACCATAATGGCTCAAGAGTAATATCTACCTGGCATGCACTGCCCTTGAATTTTCACGATCGAACAATATGGCACTGATGGCGCTAACTGTGATAAGGGTTGTGTCGAGGGATATAAAACAAAAAACCGCGATTGAAATATATAGCTATACTTCCTAGTTTATCTTTAAATCATATTTTTCACCTGTCTTAGTCTTTTTTCTTTTTCATTTAATATTCCGTGTACAGCGTTAAATGATAACTGACCAATGCGATGACAGTACATGAAGCATTCTCTAAACTAGTGTGCGTTTCATGAACAATTTATTTTTGTTTTAATCACATTTATTATGAAATCGCAAAATGAAACGCACTTTCAAAGTTCTCTGTCCAGTGATATATTCCTAGATATTATTGTGAAAGGAAATGTAATTATTTCTGTTGTTACTCCCCAGGGTTACAAAACAGAGAAGGAGTACATAGCAGCTCAAGGTTTGTAGGTGCTATTGACTAAAATATTAGTTATTTTGCTTTGTTGGTGCCATCTTTGTCTTCGGAAGCTGATCGTACAGAAAAGGTGTCAGTAAACAACAAAACAACACAACGAAATTGTTTTCACTCGTGTGTGAGAGTTTTGTTTGTGAAGATCGAATCTTCGAGAGTAAGCGACGATCAACCAATTCAGCCCTGACGCACTACAGCAGGAGATGGATCGACCATGATAATTCAAGGGTAGTGCCAGATGTGCTTGGCGCCTTCAGGTGCCAAGCACATCTGGCACTACCCTTGAATTATCATGGTCGATCCATCTCCTGCAACAGGTGCATAGTCGTTAGATGACGCCTCCAAAATTGAGGAAATACTGCCGTCGGGCTGATTGAGTTAAGGGAAAACAGTGCGTAGCAGCATTATGATTGTCTCCCATGAGCTACAGCAGACGTCAGTCAATGTTTTGAAGAATCTGTCTATAAGCATAGAATAATAACCTCCCTCCTTATCCGTCCCCCCTCCTCCCCCCAACCGACCCACCTCCCTCCCCACCCCCCCCCCCTACCCGCCCCCGCCCCCGCCCCACCAAACAAACATAAATAGAAATCAAAGGTTAGCGGCCGAAGTTTTCGAAAGTTTCGATTTTGATTGCCCAAAGTTACCGAAGCTACGTTCCTGAGGTATGTACTTTCTTCACTTTCTTTCGCCGTATAGACCAAGGTAGGGCAGACGACATGACGTACGTATAATCCATTCGGCGCGAATATAGATATTCAAAAATAGCAACGTCACTGGTCATGTGACGTAAGAGCGAAATAACCATATAATGAACTTTCAGAATTAAAATATTTGGAGATTTCGTTCGATGATAAATAACGATAAATTTACATGGATAAGTGTTCGCATTCAGCATCGCAACTACAAAAATTTGGTTTCGAGAAATACGAAAAAAAGTTTACATTTTAACTCATTCGAGACGTGCCGCCTCCGGATATGCGGCACAAGCCGTGTATCCGGAGTCGGCACGTCTCGAATGAGTTAATCATAATACTTTCTTCATAAAGATTTTATGAGCATTTCCTGTTGAACTACCGTTCTTGTTCCTTGCTTTTCCAGGCCCGATAGAGAGAACTGTGTCTGACTTTCTAAGAATGGTGTGGGACGTGAATTGCAGATGTATCATCATGCTGACGAATACAGTGGAGCTGGGACGGGTATGAATGTACTTGTGTGTGCTGCCAAAATCTTTGATTTTGGACCTTACGCCGGGAGAGGGGGGGGGGGGAACATCTGAGGCAGGTTTCAATGCCACTGCACTCAACTCTCTCATGGGCCGTAACTCTGTCATGGGCCCCCCCGAAACGCAAGTATCAACGACCCCCTCCACGTTCGTTGTTTGTTTTCAGCCAGTGAAGAAGTGTTATACTTGCCCCCCTCCCCCCCCCCACCCCCACCCCCCCTCCTCACTTCTGAGTTTTCAATTAGCTAAAAGATGATGTGTTCGCGCCCTCTTCCCCGTTTGATTTTGTCGCCTCTCCACCGCACCCCTACCCCTAACTGAAATAGCTTCCTGCGCTCCTGCGTGAAGCGTGCATGCTCGCAGAAGACATTGCTTTGTTTAAATTTAGGAATGTAGGTAAAACAATATACAGTATGCGATAGGCAGAAAATACCCCCAGGAGATGTAGCTGCCAAAACTACAGGCTATCACATCTTGATTTTAATTCATGTGATCTTTCTTTTTCGTTTGCCATCTCAGTTCAAGTGCTGTCAATATTGGCCAGAAGAAGGGTCCACGACGTATGGTGAAATCACGGTCACCATACTCGAGACGACAAAGTTCGCCGACTTCTGCCTCAGGACTTTTTTTCTTCATCGGGTCAGTAGCGGCTGATTACATAGAGAACATGTACAGACTGGTACGGCAGAGTCATACCTGGTTTTGTTACCCGATGATGCTTGAAATTTGATTGGAAGGTAAAATTGTCTGTATGTGGGTCCCACTTCGTTTGATGGGATAAACTGCGGTACATCGAACGTATTTTCTATTTACTGAGATATAGATGAACATTTTGTAACCCCATACCAAAGGAAACGGTCTAACAATGAGGTATCTATTTTTGTTCCCCAGTACAAAACAATTTACAAAACACAGCAAACAGGATCAGGAAAATCAGCCAGCGCTAGATCCTCTTCCTTATGGCACCGTAATGACAGACGACGACAAATACAAGACTAAAATCAGACAGTATTCGAAATTAGACATTGCGCTATTTATCTTGAAAACAGGGCTGTTTGTTTTTTGCTTTTAAAAACGGGCTTTACCAGCTGTTCATAGACACCATATTGCTTATGTTTTATTCCTTGAGGTTTTGTGCGTGTGAAGCCTGACTGTTTCTTTTATGAACTCAGTTCAGTTCAATAAAACTTTATCTCACCGTAACACATTCCACCCCAGGACAGAAATGCTCAAATTTTGAAGTTGCCCTCTGAAGGACTGCTTGACAATTCTAGAGACATGGATCGAGCATGATAGTTCAAGGGTGGTGCCAGAATAGCTTGGCGCCCATGGGCGCCAAGCTATTCTGGCACCACCCTCGAACTGTCATGCTCGATCCATGTCTTGCTGTGGTGTGTCGTGGCTGAATGAGATAAGGTGAAATGTGGTGCAGAGGAAGTCTACAGGTAAGGCACCACACTTGAACTGTCATACTCGATCCATGTCTTGCTGTGGTGTGTCGTGGCTGAATGAGATAAGGTGAAATGTGGTGCAGAGGAAGTCTACAGATAAGGCACCACACTTGAACTGTCATACTCGATCCATGTCTTGCTGTGGTGTGTCGTGGCTGAATGAGATAAGGTGAAATGTGGTGTAGTAGTCTACAGATAAGGCACCACACATGAACTGTCATACTCGATCCATGTCTTGCTGTGGTGTGTCGTTCCTGAATGAGATAAGGTGAAATGTGGTGCAGAGGAAGTCTACAGATAAGGCACCACACTTGAACTGTCATACTCGATCCATGTCTTGCTGTGGTGTGTCGTGGCTGAATGAGATAAGGTGAAATGTGGTGCAGAGGAAGTCTACAGGTAAGGCACCACACTTGAACTGCCATACTCGATCCATGTCTTGCTGTGGTGTGTCGTGGCTGAATGAGATGAGGTGAAATGTGGTGCAGAGGAAGTCTACAGATAAATACCAGTATAGTATAAATATAGAATATTACAATAAGATATGACAATAATCCTAATAATAGAAGTAGGGTGTTCGTATACTATTATTTCTAGACAGACCGAGCGATTGACACTTCTGCAACTGTTTGATCCATAGTCACCGAGCGCAGAGATTTGTCTAAAAATGATAGTATACGAATACTCCACTTCTATGTTTTTATAGAACCTTTCACAACCGCAGAAAAGCGATGAAGGTCGAAGCCATTTTCGAACAGGAGCGATGCGTTTATTGTCGTAAATAGTACACAATAACTCCAACTCAACAGTTGAATCAACATAAAAAAATTGTAAAAATGGACAAATGTCCAATTTGCACAAGAAGAAAAGTAGGATGAAATTTAATTTGCAACATATGAAACAACAAAGTGTAATAAGAAATTATTTTGAACTCAATATCTATAAACCGAAATCTACATTACAATACAAACGTGAAATTTTGTCCCTCGCATTCTTGTGGTATTTCGGTATCACGTACTCTGCGCGATCTAAACTTCTTATTTCGAAATTAATAATGGGAAATGAGTATATTTTCGGTTTGTGTATGGCCTTTCTCCGTATAAGATTAAGTGAGCTTTAACCATTCAAATGTGGAATATGTGTTGTTGTAGGTTTGTGTGTGGACAAACACAAAATCAAGTTTGAGAATTGGCTACAGGTGAACCATAATATCCCAGAAAGCCGCCTTAGCGCGGTAAGACTATGCCACATGGTGTGGGGGTGTTTCCTTTGTAAAAGTGGTTTTCAAAGGTTATTTTATAGATATAGACTCTCTTGGCTTGACTTCGCAAACGAAGATTTTATAGGAGTTGCCCACGACGTCTGCAGGCTTGTTCATGGCTGCGGAGGCCAATCCGAGACAGGCAGGTTCGACCGCAGTGGCTGCAGGGGAAGGTATGGCCAGGGTTCTGAGCTGCGGCATCTCTGTTTTTTCTCCTGAGCCGCTTGTCCTTAAGGCTAGCTCTGTGAGAGTCCTCAAAGGAGACAGCTGCCTTGTAAATGGTGGAGCGCCAGGTGTCACGGTCCGCAGCAAGCGAAGACCACTGGTGGTGGTCGATTTGGCAGGCACTAAGTGACTTCTTGAGACAGTCTTTGTATCTCTTCTTTGGTGCCCCTCTGTCACGGTGTCCAGTAGCAAGCTCGCCGAACAGGGTGATCTTTGGTAGGCGATGATCCTCCATCCTGGAGACATGCCCCGCCCAGCGGAGCTGTGTCCGCAGCAGCAAAGCCTCGATGCTCACAGTTTCAGCCTGTTCAAGGACCTCGACGTTGGTGACATAGTCACTCCAGTGAATGCCCAGGATGGTACGCAGGCAGCGCTGGTAAAAGCGTTCGAGGAGTCGTAGTTGGCTGCGGTAGAGGGCCCAGGACTCGGAACCATACAGCAGGGTGGTGAGGACCACAGCTCTGTACACGCTGATCTTGGTGCCTGTTTTCAGTTGTTGATTGTGCCACACCCGCTTGAAAAGTCGCCCGAAAGCGCTGTTCGCTTTTGCCAGCCTGCTGTCAAGCTCCTTGTCCAGCTTGGCGTCCGACGTGATAATGCAGCCAAGGTAAGTAAACTGGTGCACTGACTTTAGTTCAGACTCGCCAATGGTGATGTGAGGAGGGCGATACACTGTCTTGGGTGCCGGCTGATGGAGGACCTCTGTCTTTTTCAGACACATCTAAATTAAATGACATAACATCATTAGACAAGATACGATGCCCTCACCTGTCACGTTTATGGGACAACAAAGTGCATCGCATTATTGGTCGCAGGGGTTTCCTACACGGACCCTCTAGGCCTGAGGCAGGTCAAAGGAACCATTGTACCCCGAAGGCCGAAGCCCTGATGGGTACAATGGTTCCTATTACCTTCCGACGCCTACAAGGGTCCGTGCAGCAAGCCCCCGCTACCAATAACGTATTTGCTTTCATTCCTCCATTATTTTCGTAAAAGAAATCAAGAAGAAATCGTCCGACATTACTGACGAAAAAGGAATATACATTTATATATAATAGACTTATGACGTAATGTAAAATCTTTCATGACGTTGCCGTCTCCAGTAGTGCTTGTTGTTTCGAACAACACCAAGTAACTTTGTACTTTAGAACGTTTTGATGATCTTTTATATAACAAAACTGGCATACAAGACGCGTCAGAAAAAAGGGCTACAAAAATTCCGCCATTAGTCGCTACAAGGGTTTTTGTAGCTCGGTCATGTGGTACAGTTTGCGCTAAAGAGATTGGTCGTGTGACGTAGGGATGAAAACAAGTACCTTTATTACGTCACGTGTGTCTGCAGTTTTCTATTTTATACTCTTGGAGGTCACCTCTTTTCGAGTGTTTCAAGGCTAACGAGATCCGGTCCGTGACAATGTTTCACTACACCGCGTGGCCCGACAACATTGCCCCAGCCTCGCCCTGGTCGCTCATTAACTTCCGACGGAAGGTACGGCAGATGGCGCCAGGGGGCGGACCATCCATCGTGCACTGCAGGTACGTAAAAATCAGCAGTTGTTTTAATGCCTTCTCTGCCGAGTAAAAGTAAACACGACTCAACTGCAAGGGACATAAATCCTCATGACCCTCCGCACTTGCTGTTGCTGGTCTGGATCTATGCCTCTTGCTGACCACACTTTGCCATCTATGACTTCTGCTGATCCCACCCATGAGGATCTATGCCTCTTGAAGACAAACTGTGCATCCACTCCTTGGACGGCTGGTCTCTTTGGCGTTAAATTAACAAAGATTTCAAAAACGCAAGCCGCGTCCACTCCGGGCGTCGAAGGGGTTTAATCCCGTGTGAATGCAGCCACCAGTACTGTTGTCAGTAACTAAATAAATAAACAAATCGGCGCACTAAATAGGCGCTTTATCCCAATTGAAAATCGGCTCAAAGCGCCGCCGCGAACTAAACCCAACAAGCACGCTCACGTGAATCACGCGCATTCACTCACACACTGTACATAAACACAGAACATTCTCGTTGTGCTAAGGGCAAGCCGCAAGCGAGCTACTGAAGTTGTGTAAATTCAAATCGTTTCTATTTGAAATTTGATTAAGTGGGCTGAAATTGATACCAAAGTCATGAGGGAGGAAGAGCCGGACTACCCGGAGAAAGAACCCCCGGCTGTCCGCCCGACTTAACGGTGACACTTATTAGAAGAAAAAGTCCGACGCCGGAACCGGGTATCGAATCTCGCACCTCTATCATTGGTGGCAGGCGGTTTTACCGCTGCGCCACTGACAGCTACGCCACGGACGGCGGCTGCGAGCAGAAGCTGGTTAACCCATTTAACGCCTGGTCCGCGTTTCCTGAAATTGGAGGTGTTGCCTAAAGACTTTGTACCAGCTGCAGGAGATGGATCGACCATGATAATTCAAGGGTAGTGCCAGATGAGCTTGGCGCCTGCAGGCGCCAAGCTCATCTGGCACTACCCTTGAATTATCATGGTCGATCCATCTCCTGCTGTAGGGCGTTGGGGCTAAATGGGTTACGATGATAGTGTGATGCTCGTTGCCTTTAGAATTCGATTTTATGAAACTCACAAACCAGATAGGTGAGGCTAGCGCTGGCAGAATTGTATACAAACCAAGGGGAATCACAGCGCTGGACAGGGGATCTAACTGTTTGTCTGTCCAGCGCTGTGATTTTATGAAAGATTATGATTGCGCAAATGTACTCTTGTAGCGCGTTGTTCCTTTCACAGGTTACTTCAGATACTGGTAGCAGACCGGATCCTGATCGGGTTCATTTAATACGCTTTTGTCTAGGGCTTCGACGCTGATCTTTAGGACGTATAGTACATACAGAGCAGGTAAAAGTAGGTGTCGGTGGAACACAATGCTTGTAGGCTGCAGATACTAGAGCGTATCTCGCCTGTCGCAAAAGATAGAAAGAAAATGAGGTTATGAAGGGTGAATGAAGTTGGTGTTGTTGTTTTTTTTGCCCCGTACTTACCCCCGTATCCTTTTCTTTTCTGTCCTACACATTGAAATTCAATTTATGCGAGGACTTTAATTAATGACTTCTAGTCTCTGATGTACGCTTCGCCTCCATCTTGTCACTTTCCTCTTTGTTTTCTCTCAACAAGTATAACAGAAGCGTATTCAAACTTGTCTGCTCTAACAGTGCCGGCGTCGGACGGACGGGCACCTACCTGGCACTGGACATCCTGCTAGCGCGTGCCGAGCGCGAGGATAAGATTGACGTGTTCACGTGCGTCTGCAAACTGAGGGAACAACGCATATGTATGGTGCAGACTTTGGTTAGTGCCTGACACTTTTTGAAGGCCAGCCGGTGTGTGAGCGTGTGTGTGTATGTGCGTGCGTGCGTGCGTTCCTGCGTGCGTGCGTGCATGCATGCGTGCGTGCGTGCGTGTGTGCGTGCGTGCGTGCGTGCGTGCGTGTGTGAGCGTGTGCGTGCTTGTGTGAGGCACAGTCGTGGATAGTGGGCTGTCCTTTACTGGAAACACCGATCTGATTGTGAAAAAAGCAAACCAGCGTCTGTACCTTCTTAGGAAACTGAGAAGTTTTGATGTCAGTTCCAAGGTTTTAGAAACCGTTTATAGAAGCCTGATTGAAAGCATACTGACTTTTAACATCACTGCTTGGTATGGCAACCTCAGTATGAAAAACAGGGGCAGACTGTCACGTATCGTCAGAACAGCTGAGAAGATCATTGGCCTAGGACAGTACCCAGTAGATGATCTGTACCACAGAGCTGTCCGAAGGATAGCTGCTAGCATTGTCAATGATCCTCGTCACCCACTATCTGATCAGTTTCAAATGCTACCATCAGGCAGACGTTTCAACATGCCACTTGCCAAAAGGAATGTTTTTAAGAAGTCTTTTATTCCAACTGCTGTCTCGATTTTGAACTCTCGTTTGTAACGCCGCGATAAGTATGATCTACTTAACATTACCTCCCATCTTGTGACAGATTCCTTGTGGTAGATTGCTGCAATGATAAGTTTTCTTGGAATGTTCTTGTAGCGTTTATTAGTGTCTTATATTATTGTTTTATGACGAGCCGAAAGGCAAATTTCTGTCGTGCTTTGACTCGAACAGACGATAAAGTTGTATTGTATTGTATTGTATTGTATTGTATTGTATTGTATAATTCACAAATAAAACAGATATCAGGATGTTTGCAAGAGTGCAATTTTGCAGATACAAATTTTTGACTTTTTCTTATTATTTGATTCGAACTGTCTCAAGAAGGATAGCAGAGTTAAAGTTGTTAGTGGTCTGGCTTGTTTGTGTCGTCGTGGACTACACAATAATAATAATGATAATAATAATAATAATAACCCATATTATTATTATTATTTGTGTTATTACAGTAAAAGCAGGATATAACAAATTTGCAGAGGACCAAGATTTTGTTGCTGTTATTAGCAAAGTTTCTTATAAGCGAAGTGTCAGACTTTTTTTTAGAAAAAGTTAGAAAAATATTAAAGTAATAATAGCAACATATCGACAAAGGCTTGTTTACAGTTCATTTACCTGGGCATTTTAATGTAGAAATAGTTAATCACAATGGTTTGCGATGGTTTTACCACCATAATATGCCAATGTATTTATATTTTGCTAATATTTTATTCGTTTTACAGTCGAAATCTGCTACCTTTTGAATTCGTGTTCACTACTCAGCCTAAAATTCCTTGTTTGCCGTGCTGGTACGATTCGTATTAGCCTCAATAAGTTTTCTTTCTTTTCTTAGGCTTGTAAAAAGGATTTTTTCTCACAATTATGGATACAACAAATTGTCAGGGTACCCAGAATTCCTATGTTAAAACCGAAGTTGCAGATTTTAAGAAATATATCTCTCTACAAATGTCTACACAAAGGGTAAATGTATCACCAGAAAATGATACTGGGTAACAGCATCTTTCCTTTGGGTTTTGCTTTTGTCTTGTTTGTTTTTCTTAGTTTTTGTTTTTGGCCCGGGGGAGGCAGGGGCGAATCTGGGGAGGGGGTGGTTCAGGGGTTCTGGACCCCCCTCCCCCCGACCCAATTTAAAAAAACTATAACAAAGTCCCTTTATGGGGTGTTTGGAGCCCCCCGCCCCCCTCCCACACGTTTAAAATTTTTGCGAGTTTTTACACACGCACCCCCCCTCTTCCACCCCCCCCCTCCGTTATTTGATATTTTGGCGAACGTTGAGAGTCTTAACACGCACGCGCCTTCTCTTTCTCTTCTCTCCCCCCAATCCCATCGCTTTTCGAATTTTCGGCCCCTGGAAGCAAGGTCTAACGTCGGGGAGGTCTTTTGTATCAGGTTGACGGTCCCAAACAAAAGGTTGGAACACCCCCCCCCCCCCGCTTCCCCCGAGGTAACTGATCCGCCCCTGGGAGGGGTTCATAAATATATATATATATATATATATATATATATATATATATATATATATATATATATATATATATATATATATATATATATATATATATATATATATATATATATATATATATATATATATATATATATATATATATATATATATATATATATATATATATATATATATATATATAAACAACATGGGAAAAGACATGCCCACAAAGTCTGTTCTATTTGAGCTTGCATGCATTTTCCCACTTTTTGCTCAGGACACTCGTAGACATCATAAGATAGAGAATCAAACTATCACACAGAGAGAGAGAGAGAGAGAGAGAGAGAGAGAGAGAGAGAGAGAGAGAGAGAGAGAGAGAGAGAGAGAGAGAGAGAGAGAGAGAGAGAGAGAGAGAGAGAGAGAGAGAGAGAGAGAGAGAGAGAGGAGAGAGAGAGAGAGAGAGAGAGAGAGAGAGAGAGAGAGAGAGAGAGAGAGAGAGAGAGAGAGAGAGAGAGAGAGAGAGAGAGAGAGAGAGAGAGAGAGAGAGAGAGAGAGAGAGAGAGAGAGAGAGAGAGAGAGAGAGAGAGAGAGAGAGAGAGAGAGAGAGAGAGAGAGAGAGAGAGAGAGAGAGAGAGAGAGAGAGAGAAACAGAGACAGAGACAGAGAGCACAGCAATGATGTGCCTGATGCTTTGCGTTAATTCAGGAACACTGTATACCACTAACGTGTCCGGTGCTTTTACGGCACCGTCGCTGTCTGAGTCTTGTCTAAGAGTCGAGGATTCCTACTTTTGACTTTTTTTTTGCGATGAAAATTGAAGAGGTACAACCTGGCTGACAAACGCATTCAAACTATCCAAAATTTTAAGTGCATATGACACATATTACAGACTCGAAAATATGTCAACCGACTTTCTATAAATGATCATTTAACTCTTCAATGAGACATCCATCGCAATTTTCAGCTTACACGAACATAGGAAACGTTAGTGTTGTCACACAACCGCACGTACGCACGCACACGGTTCTTCGTGCCGAGGGTATGTTCTTCGCTAGATTATGGTCGAAAGACTTTCGAAAAATATTCAGCCAACGCATATTTATACTGTTCCAAAGTAAATGAAAGTCTGAATTAGGTCAACTTGATAAATGCTTTTACGTATAATTCGTTTTTGCCCCAAACTATGTTCTCATAAGCAGAGCGATCCAATAGTACATGAGGAAAAAAAAACCCAACACCGAACACTTAAATATTCAGGTCATGTGGTTGCCGCACAGACCTGTTTGACATACCCATCAAAACCATATGCATGCTGGTTTGATCTAACTAAAGGAGGCAAAAAGTGGGGAACATCAAAAGGAGGTCACTGTCAACGTGATTCATCTGCTCAAATATCCTCTTGCAAAGTGGCACATCGCTATCAAAAAGTGCAGAATTCCACTATCTGTTTTGTGTGTGCGTCATTTTTTATGGACTGCATAACACTATTAACTCATTCGAGATGTGTCGCATCCGGATACGCGGCATAAGCCGCGTATCCGGAGGCGGCACGTCTCGAATGAGTTAATCAAAACTATTATTATTATTATTATATAAAGTGTTTGTCTGTCTCAGGCTCAGTATATTTTCATACACGTAGCCCTGGCTGCAGCACTTACGTCACTCCCCATTCCGGTGGCAGAGTTCCGCCTTCACCGCCTCCTGGTAGATGGAAATGGCGACCGTCCGTTGGACAAGGAGTACAAGGTAAGCTATCGGTACAAGGTAAGCTCATCTGTGTTATGGAAAATAGTCCCATTCATTATTCAGTTTCGACTGTATGCTGATCGAGCCAGCCATCGACTTTTCGTCTTCCGCCCGTGTCGCATTTTCGCAAAGTCAAGGCGAGGTATTTTAAAAGTGTAATGATAGTTGTGCGGTAAAACCAAAACTATTGGACCAGCTGGATGCATGAAAACCTCCATCTTACCAGCCTCTCGTTTAGTTTATTAATAATCAAAAGTCACATTGGTCGAGGTAAAGACTGCATCATGTTTGAGGAAGTGCACACGTTTTGCTCCTTTGCGTAGGACACAGTATCCTTGGCTTTGCGGTCACTAGCATTTTCCCTAGTATTTTCAAGGAGAAGGAAGATGTTCTGGTCATTGAGAGTTAAAAACCTGGGGAGAATGTTGCAGAACATTTCTGGAAATCTGGCAAAAGTACGATTACTCTCTTATCATCAGATGCAACCCACTAATGATTGAGCTGATTGTTTGGGACACTGATGACATTGCACATCGTTTGGGACCACTTATACTAAACAGAGCAACCAACTTACTGTTGCATCTGAGCCTCTGTCAAGAAAAAGGGTATTCTTTCTACACATTTTGCAGCGGCTCAAGGTCATCGCGCACTATCCTTTGGACTGTTTTATGAGAAATATCAGAAGTTTAAGGCATTTCTTACCAATGTGTAAATGAACTGCAAAGTTTGCTGAAACGTAATAGTCAGACCAGTTCATGTATTCAATGTCCTCTCTTTCAGAGCTAGATGGCACAATTCCACTTGCAGTCAGTGCCAAATAATACACAAGTAACCAATCAAACAAATTTTATATTTGTTTGGAATTTGACAGGACTGCCTTTGTCTTTTAAAACTGTATAAATAAATGATAGTCCACTGTTTTTAAGCACAGTTGTTTGTATCACAGATCATGCAGTGGCATGGCTGAAGATGCTGAATACCAATAAAGGGCAATAGCTGCAATTTGTTTTGATACTAACTTTACTTACGTGACTTAAATATTTACAAAATATAGGAGGCCCTACTGTCATCACTTTTTGATCATACCTCGTACTCACACTACAGACTTCAAACTTGCCCCAATGGTAGATTATATCGCAAGGCCTTCCTAAACATATCAGTTTGAGTGACCTCTCTCAAAGGGGGTGAGTAAGTAGGTTTTAAATTGCCATATTTGTAACAAAATTTAACACTATATTCGAAATCACAGTCAAACTTGGTACAGAGATGCAAGATGATAAGACTGTCCTGTGTCTACTGATTTAGGTAGTCCTACTGTAATTTCAAGGGTAAAAAGAAGTTGGCCACTGTTTGAAAAATGCCTTTCATGATGAACTTTTGCAAACCTTTTACTCAAATTCACTTAAAATTGTCACAGAGAGAGTTTACGATAAGAATTTCCCTTGTATACTAATTTGGTTGAAAACTCACAGGAGTCAAGGCAGATGTGTGAATAATTCACATGTTCACCAAATTTGAAAGTGACAAATACAGGAGAAAAACCGGGATTGCGAAAACTATGCGTACTTCACAGCCAACTCTCAACCCAGAACGTCCTTGCTAATGCGAGACCTGTGGAATTCCATTGTACTGTTTCTGTTCCAGAATCTCAATTTGTGCCTGTCTCCCACCCTGGATAAAGATAAGAACACTTGCAGTGGTGATGCTAAGCCGCGGCGCAGTACGGCCGAGTTGCTTGCCGTTCCACGTGAGTCTAAAGGCGCTCGTCACGAGCGCGATGATGTTATACAATAAACTTCGGATATAGCAGAGAACCCGGGCACTCACACTTTTTGGAGACAAAAGGTAGTCTATATAATGAACAAGCTTGTGTTGTTTCAGGAGACATGGATCGTGTTCAAGTTTTGAGTTGTGATGGAGCGTTTTCGTCCGTGTTTGTCAACGCCATTTTATCGGTGAGTCCATTGCAATAGCACCTATCAGCGTAATAATGCCTTTAAAAATAACATTCTATTTGACACGTTTTTCGGTGTAATTTAACGCGCTAAACTGCAGGAGTTCTGACGAAACATTTTTGTTTACGTTTGTCAGCGCTGTCGTGGTACGTCAGCTGCTGCTGTAGCAGCCCGTTTGATAATACTTTGAAAATTTAAGTGACTAATACTTTGAAAAATCTATGAACACTACTTTGAGAATTTTAAGGAATGATGCTTTGAAAAACCATAGACCATAAATAACCGGACCGCTCTCTCTCCTGCTTCCGGTCTCTGCACTCGTCGCGCAACTATTCTTGCGCATCAGTCAACTCATTATTCCGGTTCAGTACATCGGAGAGCTTTTCACGTGGATTGTTTCTATGATTTTGGTTAGTGGTGCAGTTTGTAAAGTGTCTTTTGTCTTGCATTATGCCTGGTGCAAGTTGTACGATTGTGGGCTGTGGTGCATGCAACGGAAAGCACAAGGGGCTGTCGTTTTTCTCCATTCGCCAACCAAAGGACTTGAAGTGGGAGAGAGAGCTTGTTCACGCCGTGAATCGTGCAGACAGCAATTTTAACAAAGACACTGCAAAGATTTGTTCTAGACACTTTCGACAGGAATGCGTGAAGTTGGGTAAGTATTATTTACCTAGAATATAAGCTCGTTCTAATCATATTAAGTTCAATTCACTATACAAAAGTTTTATCCTGCGATTTATTCGGGACTCTTGCATGATGTTAATATCGTAAGCAAAAGTAGCAGTACTCCCCAGTAGCACACGTGTGTACTTTCACTTTCAGTAAGTATTCAGTTCTGAGTCTTATTCGGTTTGCTACTTCATGCAGAGGAACGATAGAACGGAATAGAAATCACAGGAGTATAATTAACTGTCAATTTTGTTTATGGTTGATCACTATATAATTTGTGTCTTTGCAAATTTCTTATTTTTCTGGTATTATGTTGCTGTAGGTCCTGGTGGGAAAAAACGGTATCTTCTACCCGGGAGCCTTCCAACAGAGTGTATACTTTTCAAGTCCATTGTCACAAGGCAACCTCCTCCAAGAAAAGAACCTGTAAGTGTCTATTTATCTTATAAAATCCTGTTGACAGTGTTGTATGACATTTGATAACATCCCATGGAGCAGTAGATCCATATCCGATGAACAGTTGTGCACTTGCCCATGCAGTTATGTCGATTTTGTACTTTAGACTTGGGCATTCATTTCTCCATTGTGGCATAAATCTGGTTTTGCCTTTGGCATTGATTTCTCCAGGGTTTATGATCAAATTGCAATAAAATTAATTTATGACTATATTAAGAGGATAGTCCTGTAACTTTCCCAGGGCATGTGCAGTGCGCATAACTCTGTTTAAAGGGGTCACACAATTACATGGAAATGTCACATGTTTATATAAAATATATTTCCATTGGATTGAGGTCAAATTTAAAATTTGGTGTATAGTGACCTTATGAGGTGGTATTGTCAGTGCAATAATTCAGACTAGGCCAGTAGGGGCTAAACTGTTTAACAAAAGTGTGCTCATATCCTCAGTGCTTTTGGACCGATTTCATGGACATTTCACTTGAAGTGGCCACGACAACGTTTGTCACCCAGGTCATGGCCACAGGGTCAAGATGACTGAATTTCTTTGTACTGTCACATGAAGGCAAATTTGTTTTATTGGCAGTACACTTTTCGCAGACAGCAATTATGTCTCTTGTGCATAAAAGGATGCTATGGGGTGGGGATGTAATTTTTGTTTATTGGCAAAACCTGTTATAATAATAATAATGATATAATAGAATATTATTGTTATCTATTTGGTAACATTATGCATCATAATACAACTTCACACTTTTTAAAGGGATTACTCTGATACCTGAATTTCTTTGTGTGTATTTCAGGTAGCACGTGAACCACCTCTGGTGCCTGTCAAGGTTGTCTACAATAACTTCAGTGATGTTAGAAAAGCTGCATCAAAATTGCAAGCTCCATGGTGTGTAGTTCTGCACTCCGATGCCCAAGTTGTAGCTGTTTCACTAACGCCAACTGGTATTGGACATCTGCAAGTTAGCATCACCCCAGATCTATCCGCAGTGGTTTCTGTTTTTGGACTGCAAGCACCCCACCTGACGGCCAATATTGAATCAACTCACCTCTCTAAACATCTAACAGCTTTGATTGGTCTGCATGTATGTCCAGGTGTAGTGGACCATGCCCTGCAGAAATTTGCCGAGCTCCCAACTGGACAGGATCTATATTACAGACATGTACTCTATGTCTCAGAGACTTCTTCTATAACACATTCTTCTACTGCTCGATCAAGTACCTGTCATTTGCTGGTGAAAGAATCCTCCAAGATCTGTAACGACTGCCTTGAAGTAAAGAACTTACTACTGCGAAAACAGGCAAGAGCACATGCAAACGAAAAGACGCCAATTCTAAACAACAATCCATTGGTGTCAGTGTCACACAAAAAGCTGAAGCAAGCGTTCAAGACCATTCGCAAGCAAGCTGCTACGCTGAAACTACAACTGGAAAACTTCAAAAAATCTCTGAAGACGGACTCCGTTATAGTGAGCGACACCTTGCATGAGTCTTTGATCAGTGCCATAAGTTGAATTTGAGCAACCATGACGTTTTTTGATTTCTTATCAAACATCAAAAGAATTACTCATTTTTTTGCCATTCCAAAACAAAGGGAAGTAATGAAGTATGAATTATAAATAAAATAATAAACCGACCAACGCTTCTTATTTTTTGAGGGGGAGGGGTGGTCATGTCACCCTTAATACAATATTTTGTTTTTATTTGGCCTAACAGTGAAAGCATTTGTGTCATTTGTCGCACAGTAAGCAGACTGCTAATTATTTAGACCACAAGCACTTTTCAGTGAAAATCAGAGGTATATTATTTGCTTTTATGTTCATATAACTTATAATTTTTTTGGGTGGTAAAAGTTTCGGTTCTCTTAATTAAAATTGACTAAAGCGAACTGTTCTGGCTCTAATACTGCACGTTCATATTTAGATTCATTGTGTGTTAACAATAGTTTATGTTGTAGCTATGTTGTAAACTTGTATGTTACAGTTGGAATGGTGTTGGAAGAATACATTATATATATTTTAATTCTGTCTTTCATTTTGGTGTGTTGTTCCTCTAATGTTCTCTGCTTAACTCATTCTACCCCGGACACACCACAGCAAGATAAAGATCGACCATGATAGTTCAAGGGTGATGCCAGAATAGCTTGGCGCCTATGGGCGCCAAGCTATTCTGGCATCACCCTTGAACTATCATGGTCGATCTGTGTCCTGCGCTACGCTAGAGTCTTCAGAAGACAACAGCAAAATGTGGGGATTTCGGTGTTGGGGTAGAATGGGTTAACATGCACTAATACACCATAAAACAAGAGCACCCAATACGAGACATATTCAAACGAGTCATGCTTTCTAACACTGGTGGGACAGGTACTAGAAACATTTATTGTATAAATATCAATACATTGTAGAAATACAATACAATATAACTTTATTGTCTGATGTTCATCACATACAGAAATTTGTCTTTGGCTCGTCGTTCGCAAGAAGCATGCAATAATGCCAATAATTATATCCTTTTTATATACACAATCAGCAGAGACACATTCATTTCTAATGACACAGCAGCAACCCTAAATTCCAATCGAATACATTCATAATCTAAACCCCACATCAATAATAACTAATAATTTTACATTCATGCAGAAAAAGCACACGCACACACACCCACACACAACATAATCTAATAACAGCACAAGTTAAGTGTTGTCTTAAACTATACATATCACGGCCTATACATGATTATAATGGCAGTGCTTAAAAGGTAGAGGCATGACTAGAACATTCTACATTTACCTATACATAGACAGTCAACAAGCAATTACATAATACAGTGCAGTAACAACATTCTTAAAACATTAGTAATAAAAAACACAGCAAAGACACAACTGAGCCTTTCTCATAACTAGATTAAATTTAAGAGTACCATAACAATGGTTAGGATCATTAAAATAACAAGATACATGTTATGTGACTAGAACAAGTTCATTCAATCTACTAATTAAGAATGTCATAGCTCAGCAAATTACATCCAAGCATTCGTGACAATTATGATGTTAAGTAAAATGAATATATATATATGTCATACTGCTATACAACATTCACCCATTACCCCATCGCTTACCCCCCACTCCCACCCACACAGTCTACATTGGCACACCCTATGGATGCAGCACATACAAAAGCAACGCTGCACGTTCACGCCTATAATAATAATAAATTCATGGAAAGCATCAAAAACACTAAAACTTAGGTATGCTCAATGCAGCGCACAAAAGCAAGGCAATAATGCACTCACATGATTGAGAAAAAATTCTGTTGCGAAGATGATTGGTTGAGTAAAATTGTTAAAACACCTAAAAGCTGTTGGGGGGAAAAAAAAGGTCGGAATAATGGTTCCTGATGGATTTGGGGGAACTACTTAAGCTGTTTACGGATACCCTTTGCTTTTTTTGTTGTCTTAGTTCTTCGCCTAAACGAGTCCATGATTGTCTTGCATTTGTGATACATCCTCACCTTGAAATAGAGGTGAACAACATCTTCCAAGATCTTTTCTTTCGTACTGTCTGACACATCAGTCTTGCATAAAATATCATACAAGCAAGTAGACACAGACTCTGACTGACTGCATCTTTCAAGATATGTTTTAAATGAAGCATTCACACTTGATGCATCTCCAAACAACTCCCTGAAACACATTTCAAGACCCAGAAAAATCTGAACGCTATTTGGTTTCAGTTTGATCAAACCACCTCTGTCGAGAATGCTTGTCAGTGTCTTTCTGGTACCTGCAGTAGCATCAATTCCAGTTTTAGTAGTACTGTCACCATCACTGCATGTTAGTTTTTCCAGGCACTTGATGATCCTTGCCCCAACATCTTTATCTTGGAGTCTTCTTGCCTTTTGTCTGAGTTTTTGGATTACAAAACCACCAATGTACTCGACAATGTCATGCTCAGTGTCAAGAAGGGGCATGCTTATTTCAGAACACACTTGTTCAGGTTCATATTGAAGCTGAATTAACAGCTCAAATGTTTTCAGACACAACCATGGGGCTACAATTTCTGATGATCTTTCTGCAACAGTGGACATGTTTTCTGTGCACATTTGATGAAACTTGGTGTAGGCACGTTCCTTTGCTGTATTTTTAAATTTGTGTCGTGGTACCAAGCAGTTGTTCAGGAACTGGAGAACAGGCAGCATCACACTGCCTAAAAAAAAACCAACAACAACATCGTATTAGAGAACAGGTTGACATTCACTTTGCAGCAACAGTAAAACCAATTTCTTGTTCCTTTTATAATGTAAGCTCTTGCTCAAATAGAAAGATATTAAAATAATGCCTGTTTCTATCAGAATCAAAATGCTTTTTGGATACCACACAGGAATCAATTGATAATTAATTAAAATAGACAGCAATAGCACTGTCACATGGCTAAAATGTAAAAAGACATCCTGATCACACACAATTCATACACCTACACCACATTTACAATAACATTTTAATAAATATATACTGCACAATATTATGTATCCACACTAATATAATTATCAAGTACTAAAACTCATTCAGACAAATTACAGCAAGCACATTCACTTCGATTTTCATTAAATAAAATAAAAAATGCAACAGTCAAAAAGGGATTATAAGAGTCATCACAGAACACATCTCACTACAGAACAATGAAAAATGGTAACAAAAATAAAAACAATGCTTGCACTACTCACACTCACATTGTGCATGTGAGTGTGAGTACTGCAAGCATTGTTTTTATTTAATGCTTTGTGAACCAGTACATCCACACCAATAGTAGATATTTAGATGTGCATTTTGTGTCATCCCACTGATTTCTGAACACTGTAGAAAGGTGAAAGGCAGGGATAATGGGGGAACATATGATGGTACGTACTGTCTAAGTTTTTGCAGATTTCACGAACGCTCTCTGGCATACAGTCATCTCTTTGCAGCTCTCCGCAAGCCTGGTTAACAATATTCACCGTCAGCTAGGAAAAAAAAAGGTTAACAGCGCCATTAATACATTAGGCAATTAAAGAGAATGCGACATGTATACCCATTGATTAAAAAACAGGCACAGACTAAGTTAAACCAAGAACAATTAAAATGTTAGCCTTCATGCTCCCTGACAATTTATTTAGTTCTTTTGTGTTGTATAGTTATTTTATTTTTTTGTTGAGGGGGAAGGGAGGAGGAACGTACGTGTTACTTTAACCAAAAGTTTGTCACTTTCCCTCAACCCTTACTGTTGTACACGTGAGAGATTAAAAATCAGTTCTTTGTAATGGTACAAATATTATTGATTAATACTTTTTGCACTAATATGTACCTTGACAACGTTGGAAGTGGCGGGTAACGCCGAACTGGCAGCATGCAGACACTCTCCAACATCTTGGTCCTGATCGAATTCCTGGTTTAGATATTATAAGAATGTTAATACAGCTCGGCAGAATTATAGTGGAAAGAATAATTACAGATCTGTCTAGATAGAAGCTACAGACTAATTTATGACAGATTTACAATACAGTCAATTATATTTCAACAGTTTCCATCTCGTGTAAACGTGAAACTAATACTAGAACACTTCACTTGATCTACTCCAGCAGCCTATCACGTGTGACACAAATAAACGATAGAATGCACAAAGGAAGACTTCAATCGAAATATAAACCGTCAAAAAACAAAAAAAGGCTACCATGTATGCCCCTATTTATTGAATAAGTGTTCAAGGTAGAAAATCTTGGGAATGTTTGCTCCTCTTTACCTGCAAAACAGTGTCGATCTCCATCTGTTGTTGTGTGTGGAAACAAAAGCGGATGCGTAGGATGACTAAATCAATTGACGCATGCGCGACGGGAGTTCGGCCTGCGGTTCGTCTGTTTCTCGGCAAAGAGATGCTTGTCCGGTTATTGTGGTCTATGGAAAAACTCAACAGATAATGCCCTTAAACATTTTCATGGAATATATTACTTTCTCACGTGCAGTCTCCGCGTGAGACTCCTCCTTCACCGCCGGAGCATAGTAAGCAACACCCAAAAGCAAAAGACATAGATGCTCATCGTAACGCTTGAGGTGCAGGAATATGAATGATGTCAAAAAGAGGCACAGATCTTCAAGAGCCCTCACTGCGAGTTACGATGAGTGAGTGATGGTTAGGAAAGCGTTATTTCTAATGACCGCCAGGGAAAAGCTCCTCTAATCTGGCCAAAGACAGCGAGTCCATTTTTGTGAAAAGCGATATTTTCATTGTATTACAACAGAATTAAATCTCGCTTTCCACAAAAATGGACTAACTTTTACCAAATCGGGACAGTACAGGTTAAAATCATTGAATGTCCGCAGAGTTACAAGGAGGCTCGAGCCTTTATTCAGACCCACACTCCGCTAGAGGGCAGTGTCGTGGACTTCCTGTCTATGATTCTCCAGCACAAAGTCACTTCCGTCGTCTGTCTGGACACCGCACATGACTTTCAGGAGGTTTGTTTGTTTGGGTGTTTTGTTGACAGTGCCTTTTTGTTTGTTTGTTTGGATAGTTGTTTTTTTGTACGTGTGTTTGTTTGCATGGATGGTTGTGTGTTTGCTTTGTTTGTTGTTTTGTTTTTTGTTTGTTCAACTGGTAGGTTGGGTGGGCGTGGGCGTGGGTGGTGGGTATTTGGATTGTTTGTTGTTTGTTTCTTTGATTAAAAAATTCTTGTCGATTTGTTTATGGTGTGTTTCTTTGTTTATTTTTTACTCGTTTGTTTGCTTGCTTTGTTGGTTTGTTTTGCTGTCTGTGTGGATTGGTTGGTGGGTGGGTTATGGTTGTATGCATTGTGTGTGTGTGGTTTTTTAGTTAATATTTGTTGTTGCGTGTTTGTTTGTTTCTTTGTTTGTATAAAGGCTGGTTGGTTGGTTGGTTGGTTCGTTCGTTCGTTGCTTAGTGTTTTGAACTTTCCTCTCATGATGCCGTGTACATCACCATGCCATCCGTCTTGTCACGACCTATATTTGTTTGTAGATGATGTAAAGTTTTGTCCATGAATCAGCAGGACATGAGCTTCTGCCCGCAGGATGCCAGCCGTCTTGTAGACTTTTCATCTTGATACACCCATTGCTTGAAATAAATTTGACTATGATAGTTCAAGGGTGGTGCCAGAATAGCTTGGCGCCTGAGGCGCCAAGCTATTCTGGCACCACCCTTGAACTAAAATGGTTGATCTATCTCCTGATCTGTAATGTGGCCTTCATAAGACAAAAAGCAAACATTACAAAATCAGCCTCAGGATGTAATAGGTTAACATACCCATCACAACATCCGGTCTCGTATTTTCTCTGCTTTTCTTTTCATCTGCAGGTCAATGCAGTGAGATATTGGCCCAAAATAGTTAACAAGGCGCTGAGTTTCGGTCCGTACTGTGTGCACCTGTTGCAGACCACTCCACAGGGCTGGGTAACAGTCTGGAACATCAGAATTACGTACTGTCCTCCAGAGTCCTCAGCTAACACTGCCGAGGTACGTGCTCCTTCTTCCTCGTCTTTTTATCTACAGACCACAATTTAGTGACATTATTAGCTAGGGGTATATAAGCATTATTATCTGTTTTGGTTGTATTAATCTCAAGCACACAAATAAGGCGACAAACTGTGTATACTGATTCACAGCATGTACAGTTGCTTCCCCTGCCCTTTTCCTGTTACTATTCTTGACGAATAAAACACTGAAGTTCAAGAAGTTACAGAAAACAAATAAACAGAAATATAATTCATTACAGAGGTATGAATAAGGAGGCAGTAACTTTAAAGTTTGAATGTCTCGTCACAACCCCACCCTCAACCCGCCACCCTATCCCCGAGAAAAGAAAAGAAAAAAAAAAAAGCCCAGTATATATATTGGAATGCTAATCTTTTCTACTTCATTTCGGGTAAAAGAAATATGTCAATTTCGTGCAGCATCACCATGAAAACGGCCATCGAATGACGTCATCCAACAGGTGTTTATGAAATATGAACCAGACAGACTGTTGATAGAACATACATTTGCCTTATGATTATTCTAAAACTATATACGAGCCATACTTGTGAATGGTTTTGGGTTGAAACAAAAGGTTTGAAACAAACGAGATTTCCTTGTTTGAACCGACCGTTGCTATGCCAACGAGCTTTTAGATGTTTTACACCAAACCGGTAAATGTTTACGCATATTTTTCGATGTTCTGCCGATAAGAAGAGAAGGATGATGTGGAGATGAGTATCGGAACAGACGTCAATCACACCTCCTTTATAATCATTTCCGTTATTTCGTCAAACTGTGTGAGCCTACCCATACAGCTAGCCTCTGAAAAGGGTACGGAGAATTCGTTTCTCACTGGACTTTGTGCAGAAAGTATTCAAACGAATAAACTTATATTCTGCCCTTATTTCGAAGCATTTCGCTGTTCCGAATCATACTTAAAATATGTTATGCCAAACAAACGTCTATTTCTGGGTCTTAATGGTATCAGTTTCAGTTGTTAAATCCACGATGATGAATGAGCCCGAGCACGAACATTTTTTTTTTGGGGGGGGGGGGGGGGTGGGGGTGGGGGTGGGGTGGGGGGTGGGGGGCGTTATTTTCATGCGCGAATTTAAGACCTTCTTCATAGCGACCTTTGTTGAATGTCAAGGTCACATTACACATTTTATCATCGACCAGAAAAATGAAATATGCAGTTACGTTCTGGCTCAACAGTACATGTAGTTGGTGACAGACATTTTGTGGTGACGGATACACGGGCTACAATATACAGGGCTACAAGATAAACTTGTAACAATTAACAAGCAGCGCGCGTGTGCTTGCGTGCGCGTGGGTGTGAGTGTGCGATTATTTGTACACGATTAAATAAAAATGAAACTGTGCATGTGTACAGCATTATTCATTTATATTGAAGATTTTCAAGAAATACACTCACAAACCAGATAGGTGAGGTTAGCGCTGGTAGAATTGTATATATACCAAAGGGAATTACTCAGCGCTGGACAGACAAACAGTTAGATCTCCTGCCTCCTCCTATCAGGCACCCAATCGCCAGCCCACAGAAAAATACAGAGAAACAGCAGCATTATGTTATTCATTCGTGGACGGGATCCTATAACTGAATCACATCACACATCTCATGTGATGGCAGGGTAATCACGTGCTCGTGGTTCTAATCTCTTCCCCATCACCTTCCGCCTCTACCCATCTCCTTTTTTGATTATCAAAATAATAATTAACACATACTATCCCAGGACCGAAATCACCAAATTTTGAAGTTATCCTCTGAAGGACTGTATTACAATTCTACTTCTAGAGGAAAATGTTTCTCGACCTCATTTTAGCATCCGCGAAGAGCCATCGGCTATATCTCTTTTGTGTTCCTAAGGATTTTAAGGGAACATCTCTTAAACGTCTCAGAATATACTAAGGTACACTTTGAAACCCATCTTAATGAGTACTTGGGTCGGGGGTGGGGGGGGGGGGGGGGTGGGGTTGCACGGTAGCCGGGACTGTCTTATGGAGTATTTTTCTGAATTGTCAACAGTCGGCCAGCCTGGTCGGCAGCAATGCCAGCTACTGTTGAATGACACTAGTCAAGTCGAGACAGCATTCGAAATATTCGAAGTTAGCACTCATAATACATGATATCTGAAAGAATCAAACCAGTGACAAATATTCCAACAGTCGGACACATACACACAGACACATAGTGACAAGGGGAACTCGGTGTAGGCCTACCCATCATATTAGGAGTGGTTGTGAATATAATCTTCCCGTACTATTTTCTCTGTATTGCCTGCACTATTAATAATACGCTTTAAAAACACAAGAGAAGTACAGCATTTACACAATACAGCATTTACACATTAACTCATTCGAGACGTGCCGCTTCCGGATACGCGGCTTTAAGCCGCGTATCCGGAGACGGCACGTCTCGAATGAGGCTTTGCTGACCTTTGCGGATGAATGGGTAATCGGGCAATTACAGCCATAAAACTGATATCACTTGCTAGTTTTCTGTCATCTTAAAAAGTTCATAAAAATAAAAGGTAGGATGGTGTCGGCTGTCGATGATTTTCAAGGTGATACTACAATATTTCTGAAAAGTGACGCCCTGTGATGTACATTGGATACTCTTAAGCATGAGGTATGACAGACACGTGACCAAACCAAATGATTTGATCTCAATAACGAAAGCCCTTTTCCTTAGTTGCATGCACGCGTGTACAATCTATGAAATCTGTTATCAATTCAAGATTCAGATTTATAAATTCAAATTAGCTTGGCGGCTTAAAAGGCGCAAGGGCCTGGGAGCACTACCACCGATCTATCTTTCAGTAACTGTCTGGCTTCATAATTGATCGTGATGTGTGAATCGACTCATTCGAGACGTGCCGCCTCCGGATACGCGGCATAAGCCGCGTATCCGGAGGCGGCACGTCTCGAATGAGTTAATTGATCACAAAGAGGGAACTGTTTCATTGATTATGAAGTGTATACTGTTTTCAGGAGAACCAAGAGGAAGGTGGAAAGGTGGAGTATGCACGCGATGTCACTTTGTACACGTGCACCCAGTGGCCCCAGTCTCGGCTCACACCACCTTCTGTTTCTGCTTTCCTTTCTTTGGTCTCGGCTGTCCATCCCACGGGACAGGAACCAGTCCTTGTGGCCACACAGGGCAATTAGGTTACGCCCCCTTTTCACACACTGTTATCTGTTAGCCTCTTGCAGCATAAAACTATGAACGAAGAACTTTTCTGCCAAAACAAAAAATCCACGCGGAGCACATCACAGGAGAAGCTATTTCAGCAATTCTTTAAAAAATTAAGAGTTAGCGTTTTTCACAACACTCAAATGCACTAAGTACCCCATGACAAAACTGTCGTCTGCAAGCCTGCATACAACCGTGCACATGCCCCAATTAGGCTCCCATGAACACACTAGGTCGACTAAAATTACCCAGATTTTGCTCTTTTTCACACCACCTGTCATGCCTTTTGTTGCTCAAAACGCCAAAAAAGGCACACAATTGAAGTTTTTCACCCTAAAAAAATGGCAAAAAGGGAGGAAATTTTTTGAACTATTTCTGGCGGAAAAGTTACTACATGCACCGGAAGCAATTGCCCTGTGTGGCCTGTTCACTGCAGGTAGGTGGTGGGGTCATACTATCTGTCCAATATTTATAGGTTCGTTAGATCGTTCATTAGTTGAGTTGGTAATGGTAGGTTGGTTTGTTGTCAGGGTTACAAACAATACATGTGGCTGCGTGCACTGCTGAGTTACAGGTCGTTTGACATCAGAGCACACATCGTTCGCAAATATCTCAGTAAAGAGCCACCTTTTTATACCTATCTTAGAACAAATATCATTCAGTGACAGCTGACCTAATACGATTTACTTTTAAGAAAATCGAACAATGTGTCAGTTATGCTTTGCTGCCGTAAAAAGTCGGAATTTGTTCATTAAATGACCGATTTTACATCCCAAAATGTGCCCCAGATATATTAAGCCCAGTATAAGAAAGATCCATTTTCAAGTGAATTGGCCAAGTTTCCAAACCTGAAACAGCACAGGCATACGTGAAGTCTGCATGCTTGACCTCGATATTGAAATCTGCCGGGGTTCTATTTAGGATATTGAAAATGTCATGTTCTTGTCCTTTCACCGAATTTTTTTACGATTGTAGAGCAAAAACGACAAATCATAGGAGCTCAGTAAAATATTCCACATTAGGTCAATTGGCACTAAATGATATTTCTTCTTAAAGTGGTACAGAAATGTGTTTCTTTGCGGAGATATTTGGCAAAGACGTTGTGCGCTCCGATGTCAAAGAGCCTATAGAACAATAAACACATTTTCTGTTCTTGACGTAGGGACGGCCACACTCGAAGTGGGTTGTTCTGCGTGGCTGCTACAGTCCTAGAACGCATGCGTGAGGAGGATCACGTGGTCGTCAGTGACGTCACAGGGCACATGCGCGTTTCACGGCGAGAAAATATCGTCAGTGTGGTATGTTATGATTAACATTTTGAACAAGACTAAGTCTCAGGCAAATCGTCCAACTTGCAATATGCACATAAATACAATTAAAACGTTTGCCGCTATGGTTAATATTTAAAGAGAAGAAACATATGTAAGAAGTTGATATTGAAATCCTGTATATTTGAATCAACAAAAAACTGTTCCTTAGATGCAGGGTTTTAGTGGATCCTAAGTTTGACTGACTGATTGATTGATTGATTGATTGATTGATTATTTATTTATTATTTATTTATTTACGTATTTACCTATTCACTTGCCTTTTGTTGTTTGCTTCTTGTTAACAGTGTTGTTCGTAGTTTATTTCATGACTGAAACGACCGATTACGGTTTCATTATCATCATTCTTTTGCGTACAGCAGTTTAACTCATTCGAGACGTGCCGTCTCCGGATACGCGGCTTCAGCCGCGTATCCGGAGGCGGCACGTCTCGAATGAGTTAACCCCTTCACTGCTACGTACATGTACTAGAAATGATATACACCACATCCTTCGAGTAAACAAGTCCGCCTGAGGCATGTTAATAGTAAAGAGGCTAGCAAGTGTTAGAGATTCTCACGAGCCCCGCGTCTGCTGGGGCTCATGCGGATCTATGCCGTTAGCATTTGGGTGTTGTTTTTGTGGTCTGTCACGGACAGGGTTAATTTGTATTTATGTTCTGGCTTTGAAGGTTTAACTCGGTGTTTTTATCTCAGGAGCAGTACGAGTTTCTGTACAAGTGCGTACAACAAGCCATAGAGGTCACGAGAGAGCGTGAGGGTACTCGGATTATTAAACCCGCTCAGGAAAAAACCTACATCAACATCGACAAGGCGAAGCCCGACAACGCAGGGCACTATGGGAACATTGACACTCCAGTGGCTGATAACAGAAGCAACGACACACAGGAATCTGATCATGAAAACTATTATGAGAGGGTTGACACTCCAAGGGCTGAGGGCGGATGTAAAATAAAGTTTTTACATCATTGACCTCAAGGCTAAAAGTCAAAGTGATGCTTACAGACATTACCTAAATCTAAAATCACGTCATAAAAAATGACGTTTATGAAACCAATGACGCGTACGCACAATTATAAAGCTCACTGAGGCATTGTCAAATCTGCGAGGCTTTTTCAATTGGATTTATTTCAACATCAAAATCAGATCAAAGACAACAGATAGAGACCTGTGACAGCGAGAACAGCTCTCATATAGAAGGGACGTTTTGGTTATGGTTCATCCTGTCTTTATATTTTTAATCAAAAGTATCAATAACAAAAAAATCTCCGATCAGCCCGGTGCCGGATACTATAAACAGGATATTAGACAAGAGACAGCCCTGACACATCTCAATAGGACGTTAGAGCGATTTCCTTTTAGTTTTATTTTATTTTGTTTTGATTCATTTTTGAACCCCTGAAAATGACTCCTTGTCCACAAGGAACATATTTCAGGGTGCATGATTTTCATGTTTGTTTGTTTGTTTTTTTGTGGGGTGGGGGGTTGGGGGGGGGGGATTTTTCACCCCTAATGTGTGTCCTTAGTTGACAGCACACTTTTATTTCGCAGATTTATTTCACAAACCCCTATCAGAATATATATTTTTGTCTAAGACTAAGAACCTGCATATTCCTTGTCTCTCCAAGAACATGAAAACAGAACACACTTAGAACTGATTAGCTTTTGGGTGATGCTGCATTGTAAGCCTCGGAAGTTAAAACTCATGCAGGGCCTCTAGGAATGACTTCCTCATGTTCGCTAAGGCCCCGCGATTAACCCATATCATTCGGAATACACCAGTGTGTGAAATAAGTTTGACTAAAATAGTTCAAGGGTAGTGCCAGAATAGCTTGGCGCCTCTAGGCGCCAAGCTATTCTGGCACCACCCTTGAACTAGCCATTGGTCTATATCCTTATCTGTAAGTACTATAATGCAGCTTGCATATGGCAGTGTACACATTTGAAGCTTTTAGCCTCAGAATGATATGGGTTAAGCAGACTCATTGCCTACCCCGCCCCAGCTTTCCTACCGCCCGCTATTGCCGTCGTAACAACATAGATTTAGACTCTCATTTTTGTGCTTTGCAAACATAGTCTTCCTTCTCTGCATCCTTAAAACCACATGCTAGTTTGAAGGGTGACACAAAGCCACTTATTTGAAAAAGGCTAGCCACTTTCGCACTAAACAGTCAAATTTAGATTCAACTGTACTCGCCTATTGTGATCATACGCTGTCACACAAAATACAGCCTCATGCCATACCATTTTCTCGTCAAAATCGGTTAGTCATTAGCACTGAAAACACACATTCAGAAACTTCGCTTATAACACACAAAAATCTGGGTTCCTTGGCATTTTGTTATATCCGATACTTTTTGAAATTGTGAGAAAAAAACACGTATTCAAGCCAGTGAAAAGAGAACAAACATTTCATTATCGAAGCTAACACGACTCGCACCCACACCGCAAAGAAGGAACGTTAGGCTCAGGACGAACACGAACGTAGAGAGTAGTGGATTCGACTGCCATCCCCTCCTCCCCACCCCCCCCCCCCCCAACCCCCACCTTGCCCTCCCCCACTCGTTTTAACTAAATAAAAGAGGGAGAAAAAAAAATTAAAAGAAAGGAAAATCTGCCATTTTCTTATGGTGATTTCAAACTAATATAATTAACTCATTTGAGACGTGCCGCCTACGGATACGCGGCGGTTGGCCGCGTATCCGTAGGTGGCACGTCTCAAATGAGTTAAGTGACTCTACATTGTACTGCCCCTGTCAGTCAATGGACTTATGCTGACGCCGGGAAGCCTTTGTCGATATGAGGAGATTATTACATTAAAAAGTCTGACACTTCGCTTCTATCAAACTTCGATTATAACAACCGAAAAACCTTGACCCCCTGCAAATTTGTTATATAAGGCTTTTACTGTATATATACTTACTCATACTGACTATTCATGAAGTGCCTCTGTATGTATGTATCTATAAGTGTGATGTATCTGTAAGTGTGATGGTAAGTGACTTTGAACTTGAATTTGGTTAACTCATGCTGGACTTGCCGCATCCTTCTGATTTAACGTTGTGTGGTGCAAGAAGCCTGCTCAATGGTACTGATTCTCTGACTCCATGTGGTGACAGCACCAGGGTGCCAATTTATATATAAATTATTTCTGTATCAGTTCTGTGTGACGATTGTAGTGTGGCGCATGGTCAGTAGTATCGATTCTCTGGCCATTTATTTGCGTACCTCACCCAGCGCCTAGGTAAATGCACTAGAGGCGCCATCAGTTCATTGCGATCTTCGCACTTGTCCGATTGATCGGACTCGTCCTTTACACTAGATCGGCTTAGAGCGTGTGCTATCTGCACTTGTAATGAGCATTCCTGGAGAAAGAATCACGTGCCGTTTGACTATCATAGCACTACTACTATAACTATCATGGTCGATCCATATCTCTCTGTAGTGTGTCTGATACATGTTGCAGTTGACAAACAGCGTGGCGCTGAGCAATAACCTATGGCTAGAACGTACGAGACCACACCAGGAGTGTTCAAGCCTACCTGCGTGCGCAGTTCTAGTGCACCAAGTTAATGGCAGTAATTATCGCAGTAATTGCGCCTCAAGTGCATTTAACCTAGGCACAGGGCGAGGTATACCAACTCAGCGTCAGTGGCTAGGGTTGTAAGAAGTTTTAAAAAAATGATGTGTATTTAGACTGTCACTTTCATTTGTCTGCATGCTCTCGAGGTAAAAAATGATTCGCCCTCTTAGGACAATACATTATTATTATTATTATTATTATTATTATTATTATTATTATTATTATTATTATTATTATTATTATTATTATTCGCTGCATAAACCCGTGTATTCGGATCAGTGACAGCACGACTCGAATGTGTTGATCAAGGGCCACAGACTGATTGCTCGCAGACAAGTTTTGGGCTTGAAAAGCTTGAAACAGCGCTTAGCGGGGATTGAAACGAAGTTGAATGCCACTCCCCAGTCCGAGAGTTGAATTCAACTCCGTATCCACTTTCAAGCCAAATAGAACTGGTCGTATTTTCTTTCAAAGCTCTTTCAAGTTGAAACACGCCAGCCAATCGCATGTTAGAGCCCACGTGGTGTGGCTATGCAAACAACGCCGCTAGCGAAGCCGATTATGGACAGGACGAGCATGCAATGGTGTGCGAGGCGCGCGGGGAAGTTGATCGGTTTGCCGAAGGCAAGATAACTGTTGAACTTGGTCGAGACATTAAAGCGTATATGTAATATAATGTACTGGACTGTGATTTCGGACCTTATGGTCTATATCTGTTTAAAATATCAGATACACATTAGTGTGTGTGTACCCACTGTGACTGGCACTACCGGTCACTATCGCACAAATCCCACCTGGGTCCACCCGACGGACTTGGGTCAATTAACCCTGTGGCTGTCGGCAGCGCTTTTTGTCGCGATGATTCCCACAGGACTATTTTAGGTCCCAGGGTCATCCTTGTCAACCCCGCCGGGTGAGTTTTTCTCTTTTTCCTGGGGGTAATGTTCATGCTTTCCCTCGTGCACTCACCTGTGTGGGTTACTTTTTTTTATTTTTAATTTTTAATCTGCCTACTGTCTGCGCTGCCTGCATTTATTTATATTGGATGTGCGTTTCTAAATGGTCTGATGTACCCGAGAGATGATAAGGTGTGTGTTTGCTGTTAACTCATTCAGCCCGGCGCACGTTTTTCCCTAATTTTGGAGGCGTCATCTAACGACTATGCACCTGTTGCTTGAGATGGATCGACTATGATAATTCAAGGAGAGTGCAAGATTAGCTTGGCGCCGACAGGCGCCAAGCTAATCTGGCACTACCCTTGAATTATCATGGTCGACCCATCGCCTACTGTAGTGCGTCAGGGCTGAATGGGTTATTGCAATTTTTAAATATAGGATTATTCATATTCATATATTATTTCCCTTTGCATATTTTGTAATGTGTGTACATATGCACTAACCCTTGTAATATTTTGTAATTATAACACTTGTCTACTCTTTTTGCGTAAACTAGTGCCTCGATAAATTAGCATGAAAGTACAGCGTCCCTAGCATGTCGGAGGTTTATATGCCATGTCAGACAGACTGGCGACATACAGTCAATGGTTTATTTGACAAGCAGAGCAGGCATGACCTGAGAAAGTCTTGTTGCTACTTTGACATTAAGCAAATTAACGTACAACCAGCCAACTACTTACTGCTTAAAGTACACCCGTACCTAGAATATTTTGCTTCTCGTTTGATTTCGTTTGCTGCTTTGCATTTGTATAAATAAAGTTATTATAATAGCATGTCGGTCTTTGTACACGTGTATTCTCGTTCTTTGTCTCAGTGCTATTTGAAGAACACAGCGTTTTGTGTTTTATTGACTTTGCATTTTACATTCGTATAATCAAAACTACAGAGCGCGTGAATCGTTGTAGTGTACACAATACACGTTCATTCTCGTCATTTTTCACACTACTGCCTAAGCACATTGTTTTCATTCCTACCTCACACAACCAAACACTTTAGCGCAAACCCTACCACGTGATCTCTCTACAAAAACCCGTGTAGTGACTGAAGGCGGACTTTTTTGTAGCTGAGCCTAGGCCAAATGGTGCCCCGAAAAAAGTGGGGCATTTGCCTGTAAAATAAAATTGAAATATGTATTTCAAGTGTTGTACTGTCTCTACTGTGTTGTAATGTTTCTTACCCCACCCGGGTCTGCCCTGGGGGACTTGGGTGGGGTTAGGTATTTTTTAGTTCCCAGGGTCACCCTGGTCAGCCCCACAGGGTGGGTTTTTCTCTCTATTCTGGGGCATGTGTTTCTGTCTACCCTTTGTCCATTCACCTGTATTTGCCTTTTTAAAACTCTCCCTACTGTCTGCACTGCCTGTAGCTCTTGATATTGGATGTGTGTTGCTAAATGGTCTTAGCTTTATTTGGGCCGGCCCCATGTGTTAGGTTTATTTAACGTGTTTGACCGGCTGGCGACATACATTCAATGTTCTGTTTCTTTTTTATTTTTTCACAAGCAGTGCAGGCACGTCCTGAGAAAGCCTTGTTGCTGTCGGGACGTTAAGCAATGTACAATCAATTGTAATGTTTCTTGTATAAATATCTGTTTTTGAAAAGATAACTGCCTGCGCCGTTTTCCAGAATGTGACTTGAACACAACAGTGTCAAAGGGTTAATTGTAATACTGGGCAATGGACAGAGTGTTAACGGCATAAAGTAGATAAATATATATTACATTCATATTACACTAATGTCAGGTTTTGTGAGAGATCAGTGATAAAATATCCATTGTCCAACTTAAAAACAACAACCAATAATCACGTAATTATTGTGTCCGATGTTGCCACCCACACTTGCCAGCTTTTACCAATTCAAAAAGGCAGGGCAAAAGACATATTCAAGATCTCAACTAATTTAATTTCAGCAATTAAATCACGTGCGGAATGCACAATATTTGAAACTGGCATTGCGTGTAATGTAATGGTACCCGTGCATTATGGTACCCATCGGGCCGACGTCGGCCCGATGACCGTTTGCTCATTAGGTAACTGCCAGTGTTGGTTGTTACATTCAAGTTTGGGCAAAATATATACGCGTTCTTCTCTCTTGCAGGCATTTTCGGAGGAGAAGGCGGTTTTCTCGAAGCCCTCTACAAAAAGTAATATTGTTTTCATCCCTACGTCACACTTACTACCAATCCCTTTAGCACAAACTGCATGACCGAGCTACAAAAACCCTTCAGTAGCGACTAATGGCGGACTTCTTGCAGCCCTCTTTGTGACGCGTCTTGGATGCCAGTTTTGTTTTATAAAACAGCACCAAAACGTTCTACAGTACAAAGTTACTTAGTGTTGTTCGAAACAATAAGCAGGCTACTGGATTTGTTTGCTGCACACATTTGCAGCACTAGTTTGTATTAGCCCACTATAGAAAGAACCTTTGCGAAATCGAAAGCACATGAGCGTCCTGTGCGACTATTTTGTTGAAGACTTTTGAAGTCGTTTGAGGCAAACAGTCGCTCACCTCTTCCATTGCATTACCCTGACAATTTGTAGACAATGCTGCTGGTCATGCAGACGGCAACGTCATTACAGATCTTATCTTACGTCATAACTATTATGTATACATGTATGTTCTTTTGACGTCAGTCATGTCTGGTGTGATTTATGTCAGAAGATTTCAGATTTCAGCTGTTTTCTTTTACGAAAATAGTGGAGGAATGAAAACAATTACATTATTGGCAGCAAGGGTTTGCTACACGGACCCTTGTAGGCCTTCGGAAGGTCAGAGGAACCATTGTACCCCTCAGGCCTTCGGGGTACAATGATTCCTTTGATCTCCCTCAGACATACAAGGGTCCGTGTAGCAAACCCCTGCTACCAATAACTTATAATTATTATCCAAGAGTGAGCATATCTTTATCTGATTACATGATTATTCTTATTGATATCAAAGCCCTGTAGGCCTTGTGCTTAATGAGTTCTGTCCTGGTAAAGTGAGTACGACCCACTTGCAGTTGCGTAGTCAGACATTTTTCGGGGGGGGGGGGGGGAGAGCGGAGCGGGAGGGGGGGGGGGAGGAGGGGTGACGGAATAGGCATCGTGCTCGGAAGAGGAGGGGGATTGGCCAAGGCACACCCACCACACCCGTCAAGCCAGCGTTTCATGAAACGTGGATCATACGCCAGTGGGATAAAATGTGTTAAACCATGGTTAGTGATGATTCACAAGCATCGACTTGCTCTTAATACACAGTTCTGGCTCCTCGACAGAGCCTCGGAGCTTGAACTTGAGTGTCAAAAGTGAGTCTCGTACATTCATTCAGTCCTCTCTGCGCCGTCTGGTGCTTGAGGCGACGGCAAGGGAGCGCCACTTTTGTCTGTCAGCTGCTATTTTGGGTGCTGTTTGCAGAGTAAGGCCTCTGTTCTTGAGCTCTCGCTCCACGGTTCGGCGC
Organism: Semisulcospira habei; assembly: GCA_036245525.1. NCBI lineage: Eukaryota > Metazoa > Mollusca > Gastropoda > Semisulcospiridae > Semisulcospira > Semisulcospira habei. Next base: position 16,792,258 of record BTPG01000007.1, on the reverse strand, counting down.
CACGTCTCCTTTGGTCGCCCACGGTTTCTCTTCCCCTGTGGTGTCCATCTCAGTGCCACCCTTGGTAATGAGTCAGGTGACATTCTGCAAACGTGGCCTAGTCTCGTACAGTCACCACTAATGCTGTAACATGCGCAAACACATCGTTTTATGTGTTGTTTATAGCATAGGGGACGTACACCTTGACAAAAAATGGAATTTACATATCTTGACGCCACATCGTTGCCAGTGGGAAAAAAAACTGCCAGTGAAAGAATTGTGGGTAAAATGGCTTCCGTTTGAGAAAATCAGCATGCGAAAACACAGGGAAATGACTCCGATATTACCAAAAGGTGCGGCGCAAGAATTTGAAAAAAGATATAGTACCACGTTTTCAATGAAAAGTCTATTACTTGTTAACTCTGATTGATATTTGCAGCTGTTTCACCCAAGACCAAGTCACTGTCAAAACCATAGTGTTAGCAAACGATCTTTTCTGCGCGCATGATGAAACGACAAAGTAGTCTGCGCCGGACATAATTGTTTTTTTATTTTTTTATTTTTTAAAGTTCGTTTATACAAGCAACACCACGTTTTCAAAGTGATTTGTTTTACATGATAATTGCAAAAATAAACCATTTAAACATAATTATTATAGGAAAAAATCTCTCTATGACCATAGATTTGTAGAGCAGGGAATGTTTTCTTACACACCTCCTTTTTTGCGTCAATGAGCAGAAAAGCTGAATCACACACGTGTGATACAGCCAAGCTGTATCACGCGTGTGTGATACAGCTCTGCTGTGTGAACGGACACGTGCACAAAATTGAGAATAGAACGTCTGGTCAACAAAAAGGCTAAGGCACACGCGATATTGAAACTTGACCTATTTTCCGCTCACGCGCAATGACATCGTCATTTCATAGTGACTACTGGCACTCTTGCGTCATGTATTGCGCTATTACATCGTTCATGTGGGAACATTTGTCTGGCATCCAAAATATTGACGTCACATTACAAAGTAAATTACGTGAAGATCTTTGCC
>BTPG01000007.1:16658733-16786233 GCA_036245525.1 Semisulcospira habei | reverse complement strand
AAACAAATCCAGCACACGACCATGCAAGTTGAGGGAAAAAAAAACCACGAGAGTAAAAAAGTCTTAGTTTAACTTTTAAAACTCCCAGAACTAAATGACTTCCATTCTATCGAATGGATGTCATTTAGTTCTCAGAGTTTAAGAGTTAAAACAGCACAAATATTAAAGTACTATGCATAAATCTGATGACACATTTCAGCACCAATTGTGTATATTATGCCTTGTCGACACACCTTTTGAATTTTAATAACAGCTTGGACACGCAGCAAAAGCACTCGCGTAATCGCGCTTAGTTTTGTTCTGCGTTGCGGTTATGGTGGCAATCTATTTTTAGCTCATCCTCGCACTGTTAGCGTTGTATTTCTAGAACGGAGTGGAGTCATTGTCAGGTTACTTGATATACAGACGAAGTGTGCTGAACTGGGATTGTCCTATGTCTAAATTAACCATAGCTAGACATGTGTGTAGCGTTTCGTAACCATCTGTTACAGAAGTGTATCTTTGCCGGAACAGTTACGGCGGTAGTGGGCCTTCAAGAATCCGTAGTTTTAGAATGTCAGCGCCCAAAGCATTCCCTGTTCAGTGCCCCTTTAATACACAGCAGTATGAAATGCGGAATCAATAGGGCTTGGGAAGCTGACGTCATCACGCCAATCGTGGCGGCCATCTTGTGAGGATTGCGGGACTTGGCGCTCATAAGGAAATCGCTGTTTTTATAACGTCAGAAAAGTCCTGACGTACTATAAGCAATAACAGCAAGTCTTGCCATCACCGTAGGAAACCGCTCACCAGAATCTGTTTTTGTTTGTTTCCAAAGAGGAAGAAAAATGAAGAAAAACGTGTTGAAACACTATTTCGCTACTATCTTATGACTATGGTATCCTCATAAGATGGCGGCTAACGCGCCGACGCTGCTAGGCAACGCGGAGAACTTCACGAGCCCTATGGCTAGAGAGAAACACATTCGTGAAACACGCTGCACCGGATACGGGGCTTCTACCAGTGGCGGATCCAGGGGGGGGGGCAGGGGGCCATACCCCCCCCCCCTGGCAATTTTTTTTTTTTTTTTGGTGCTGGTTGGTTGGTCAGGGTTTTTATTATTATTATTATTATTTTTTCACTGGCGGCTGATTGGTTGGAGAGATTTCTTTTCATTACGGTACGCAGTCTTCTTAACCGTTCTTGTCCTCGCTTACGTACTGAATCAGTGTGTGGGCCTAATGTGTCGAGACTAGTCAAATAACCTCAGTTCGCACTAAATACCTGCATCCCGTCATAGTCTTTCAGCCAGAAACAGAGAGTCAAATGCCCCCAGTCAAAGGGGCTCATGAAAAGTAGTATCTCTCACTGTGTGATGTCATCAGCGTCCTCACTGCGAGTCAGCCATATGATGTAAGTCCTTAAAGTGTTGGTTCACCCCAAATGTGGGTGAGAATTCAGTCCCTGCTGACAGAGGGCTCCTTGGTAGAACCATAGAGTTTCGTGCGCCCCTGCAGGCAAAGGGCTCCTGAAAAGCCATACCTTTTGATATGCTATACACATGTACCATCCTCAGATTGAGGCAGTCATCTGCGAATATGCCTACGACTGACGACACGCCCGGCTGAGGCAATTATCCAATCAGGAAGCGACGGGCCAGCTTTGTGGATGTGGTAGACCATCTGGTGTCACCTGTTAATCGGAAAATTGCCCCTGACGGCTGATACAGCGGAGTACGGTTAAGGATCATTGAACTTCACCGGCTGTCTTTGTCCGCGGCGAGGATAAAGTACCGGATGCTTTTCGTAACAGTCTCACGTCTTTATGTCAGTTCCGGTTCATTGTTAGTTTAGCCATTTGGTGCCAGCGTCAATCTTCTCTAGCTTTGACTACCACATTGTAACCGTATAAGTGCAATAAACAGGCTCATAGGTAGCGACGATCGGTTTATCCGAAGAAATAAAACAAAGCTGTATGCCATTTCGGTCCCGGCCATTGTTTTTTTACAACTTCGTCAAGACAACACGTCCGTCTGATAGTGCATACATCAGTTTACTACCTGTCACCGCCGCATAAGCTTACACGATTCTGTGCGTTATTATTGACAAAAGGCACTTGTTTGAATTTACCAGTCATGGTGTTGTCTTTCTGCTTATGCGATATGCAAGGGAGCTTGCGGTTAAGCAGCCCCGCAAGATTCTCCTTTTTTGTTTGCGGAGGGAAAACGTAGATTGGCATACTTCTCTGACTAACAACAGACTGTGACTGTCAGAAAAGACAAAATATCACTGACGAGGTTGCATGTGAACACCATTGATGTGCGGACCCCGCCGTGTGTGCTCAGTTCTAAGTCACAGGTCTAGACACATGTCGAGTGTGATAGTTCAAAGGTAATTCTTAAGAGCTTAGCGCCTATGTGCGCCACGCTATTCTTACACCGCCCTTATACTGTCATGGTCGATATACATCCTGTCATAGCATGTATGGCCTTTATTGGTTAAAAGGTGCTTTAGTGTTGTAGTCTCGTTTGTTATTTTATCCCTTTTTGCATGGTTTTTAAACTATTATGTGTGTGTGTGTGTGTGCGCGCGCGTGCGTGCGTACGTGCATGCGTGCGTGCGTGCGCGCGCGCGTGTGTCCTGGTCTGTAAATCTGACGTATGGAGGGGGAGGGGGGGGGGGAGTTGGCGGCTGCGGGGGGGGGGGGGGGGGGGGGGGGAGTTGGCGGCTGGGGGGGGGGGGGGGAGGAAGCGAATTTGGGTCCCCCGTCCAGACCTCCATGGATCCGCCCTTGTTTACACCGCGTATCCGGCTGCAGCTTGTTTTGAGTATGTTAACGGACCGCTGTATGTGTGAGAAATGAAGGACGACTCACCGACAACAACAACAACAAACGAAACTGCGACCATCCCGTGTCATAATTTTACCAATTCCCCCCACCTCCCCCCCCCCACCCCCACCCCACCCCACCCCACCCCCTTCACCGCACAAGGCCTGAGCAGCTTAATTCAAGCGTCCATGATAGGTCTAGTGTAGTGCCTGATGGTTTTGGCGCTGGCGCCAAGCCCATCAGGTACTACCATTGACCCATCATGGTCGAATCATCTCCCATAGCTGGCTCTGACACCAAAAGTGCTATCAGTTTCCTTCACCCACAAGGACACTCTTCCTTTTCACGCGCGTTGACTAACACTGAATCACAGAGAGGATGTAGTTATACAGCAAATATTTCGCACAAGATGGCGTCCATGGCTTTTGGCTTCGTCCTGTCGATTTTTCTGCTGGTGGTGGCTTTCAGGGTGAAATCGGGTAAGAACTGTCGCACTTTTGGTCCTACAACATATTTGCCAAGATTTATTTGTAAATTTGATGTTTTAATTATCACATTCAAACATTTAAATGCGTGACGTACGCGTTAAAGGAGGAAGTTGAATTAGTCAGTGTTAACTTCGCTTGACTGTTAGCCAATATGCAATCAGTTTTTATACCTGGGGACTCAACAGTCTACCAACTCCTTAGTGTCTATAATGACTTCTGCAAGTCATTGGATAGAGGCATAAATTCCTAAGCTGTATTTTTTTATGTAGCCAAAGCCTTTGACAAAGTGTGGCATCATGGTCTGCTTAAAAATAGATGTAATAGGAATACGTGGGAAGCTTCTACAATGGCTGGCTGATTACCTGCGCAATCGCAAGCAAGCTGTTGTTATCAAAGGATGTATATCTACATATCTACCCGTGGAGGCGGGCGTCCCGCAAGGGTCAGTGTTGGGCCCTATCCTTTTTCTTGTTTATATTAACGACATTGTACTAGACATTGAATCTAAAATGAAACTGTTTGCAGATGATACCAGTATGTATTTGTCCCTGAATAATGATAATATTAGAGCGGACATAATGAACTCGGATCTTGAGAAAATTAGTGTTTGGGCCCATAAGTGGAAAGTAAATTTTAATCACCTAAAGACTGAACTACTGAACATGTCACGTAGCCAGAACTTCCAACCACTTCCCCTACTGTTGATAACAGTCCACTTCAAAGTACTGCTACACACAAACACCTTGGCATCATCTTGCAAAACAACTGTAAATGGGATACCCATATCAAATCTATTATAGCCAGATGTCGATTACTTATAGCTTGCCTAGATTCATATAAATATAGACTATCGATACGATCTCTGGAGACTATGTTCAAATCTTTTATACTGCCACACTTTGACTATGCTGATGTGATCTGGGATAATTGTACAGGGGCACTTTCGGATGAATTGGAAAGTCTCCAGTTACACGCTTTAAGAACCATAACTGGTGCAGTCCGTGGCACTAGCCACCAATTACTTTATGAAAAAACCGGTTTTATTCCGTTGTGGCAAAGACATATCCTTTATTTTAAAATAGTCAATGGTATAACCCCCGCGTACTTAGGCCCAGACCTACCACAGTTAGTATCCGCATCAAATCCTTACCACAAACGACATCCACTTGAACGCCAAGTCCCCCAGTATAAAACTGAAATGTACAAAACTTCATTTTTCCCATCCACCACAGGCCTTTGGAACAGTTTGCCCGATCACATTCAGCGTAGTCAATCCTTAAGCGAATTTAAATCATTCCTGTCGCGAAACGATTGTGTCGTACCCCCATATTACTATTTAGGTTGTAGAATAACACAGATAATCCACTGTAAAATTAGACTCAAAATGAGCGACCTCAAGTTATGACCTAGTTAGTCGTCACCTCTCTAATTCTCCTGCCTGCTCAGTTCTGAAACCGCCGACCATGTTTTACTCCAGTGTAGTAATTACGATGTAATAAGACGTTTAACACTTCCACCAGAATACACCAATATACATTTACTCCTTAATGGAAGTAAAATCCTGCCATCCACATTAAATAACGATATATTTTCAGCTGTACACGAATTTATTACTGCAGCAAAAAGATTTCATTGAGCTAGAAAATAGGACTGCAAGAAATAAAGGAAATAAAGAAAATCTAAAGACCAGTTGAGACAATTCTCTCTCTCTCCCACCCTCTCTCTCTCTTTCTTTCTCTCTCTCTTTCTCCACTATAATAATTGAAATGTTTTCCTCTATTTTCATTTTTTAAAAAAATGTATTTATATATGTACTGATATATATTGATTTACTTACCTATTATTGTATTTAAAATCTGCATATATATATATATATATATATATATATATATATATATTATATATATATATATATATATATATATATATATATATATATATATATATATATATATATATATATATATATATATATATATATATATACTTACCTATATTGTATTTAAAATCTGCATACCACCGCCATGCAAATTTTGCAAATAGTATAACTGAGTGTCCAGATCATCCTATAAGCCTATGGCTTGTTTTGATCTGATGATAAGTGATGTATATTCTTTTATGCATTTTGCAAAGTAATAAACTATTTAAACCAACTTCACTTGACTGTTCTGAAACAACTGCATTTATTGAGGATTTGAAACCTTGATGACAAGCATATATTCTTGTGTTTTCCTGTGGCCTTTTCAAATAATGGCCTTCGGCTTGGCCGCGCGTGAAACAGGGCAATGAAACATTTATCTAGCATAATTTCAGTTTCAACGGCAGGTTAGAACAATATTCCATACGTTTGACGATGTCAATGCCTAAACCGTCCTCAATAAAGTTTCATTGATTTGGCCGTACAGCCTATGATATATTCTTCAAAGTGCATCGTATTGTGAATATGTAAAAGTTAAGAAATCTAGGGCCATAATTTTATTCAAGTTTAACCGACGACATCCTGAGGCTGAATTTATTTTTGGTTTAAATTTGCTAATTGTCCTATAAAGGCTACATTGCTGGTTAGGAGAAAGATGAACCATTCTAGTTCAAGGGTGGTGCCCGAATAGCTTCGCGCCTCAGGCGCCTAGCTATTTTGGCACCACCCTTGAACTATCATAGTCGCAATAGTGTTTCAGGATGAACAGGGTTAACTGCTAGACACTTCTGAACTTGCATTTCAGTTAAGTGTAGCCTCCCTGAGATGGCCGTAGTCGCCTGCACCTAAAGACTGAACAGCAGTTGCAGCGATGGGTCGACCATGAAAATTCAAGAGTAGTGCCAGATTAGCTTGGCACCATGAGGCGCCAAGCTACCCTGGCACTATCCATGAATCATAATGATCGATCCATCCCCTGCTGTAGTGAGTCAGAGCCAAATGGGTTAACTGGGTCTCTGGGGTGGTCACAGTGCAAGTGCTCTGCCTCTAGTCTCTTCCCTAACTGACTAAATTTAGCCTAGGCCGGCATTCACAGAAACATCTCAGTGGTGTAAGAAAGTATTTTTTTCATAGGGGTAGGGGACCCTGTTACTTTCGAGCTTCCCAAAAATCGAAGAATGGGAAGGGGTGGGTGGGTGGGGGGTGGGGGGTATAGCAGGCGACAGTCGACCCACGGAAAACTACAATAACGGGGGCGGAGCGGAATCTTCCAGCCTGAAAAATGTGAAAGATAAACGCCTCTATGATCTTTTTTCGACAAACTGACTTTAATGGGGTGGGGGTGGGGAGGGGCGGGGGTAGTGGGGGTGGGGGGGGGGGGGGTGGGGGGGGGGGTGGAGAGGGGGGATAGATACTCTATCCATCTCCCCCAAACATTTTCATGAAGGGGAGACGGACCCCCTCCGCCTTCCCCCACCTCCCGGTTCCTACCCGGTGACCGTTGTTTTGCGCACGTTGGACCTGTTGTCTGGAACTCCCTACCTATAGAATCAGACATTCTTCCTCATTCATTGCCTTTAAATCTGCCCTAAAGACCCACCTGTTCGATACCCCAATGTAGCTCAGTTCTTTGTCATTATGTACCTGTGTGTGTGTGTGTGTGTGTGTGTGTGTGTGTGTGTGTGTGTGTGTGTGTGTGTGTGTGTGTGTGCGCGAGTGTGTATTGTAGAATCCGTTGTTTCTTTGGTTTTATGACCCCCTCCACTCCCACTCTTTACTTGTAAAGCGCTTAGAGCTTATTCAAGGATAAGCGCTATATAAGTAGCCATTATTATTATTATTACTCCACAAACAGCTAAGTGACGCCGGTGTTATTTGCATATCGTAGCTCATGTGAATGTAGGTAACATTTTTCAAATAGGTCAATTCGCTCATGCCAGTAGACCAAGAAAGTTGGGCGTTCTCTTCCTGTACTTATGGACCAGTTGGCAGAGATGGCTCGTTCAGACCAAGTGCTAGTTCAAAGGTAGTGGTACATTAGCTGAAGTGCCAAGCTTACCCACTGGCACTTGTGGTGGATTCATCGCCTGCAACTCAGTGATATAGAAGTCCCCCCCCCCCACCTCCCCTCTAACCTCCCCCCGCCCCTACCCCCCAAAAAATAAAAAAAGTAAAATAAGAATAATCATAATATAAAAAAAGAAAGCAAAAAAACAAAAGTAATCATAATGATGAAAGTAATGGATTGATTGATTGATTGATTGATTGATTGAGATATGTACGCTGACTGAAAGGGTTTTGTCACGTAAGAAATTTGTCTGAACTATCCCAGCAACTGCGAAGTGTGACCCCGGCTGGTTCGGACCAGACTGCGTGTACCAGTGTCACTGCAAGAATCGGAATGTCTGGGCCTGCGATCAGAACAGGGGTCGCTGCACTTCTCCTAGTCAGTGTGAAGAAGGGTTTGCGGGGACTGCTTGTCAATATGGTAAGCACTTTTATTTCAAAGGTTTGTCAGGGATCTTGATCACATTGGTTGCCTCCCTCGACCCGCTACGCTAATGCGTAGCGGATCATGGGACGCAACCAGTGTGTAATATTACCCTATACAGGAACTGAATCAGTTTCCTCCCGAGTGTGTGTGGTGTGTATGTCTGTGTGTGTGTGTGTGTGTGGGGGGGGGGGGGGGCTTCAACCTTTTGTTTGGGATCTTCAAACTGACACAAAAGATTGTGGTTGTGTTGTCCTGTGAGGGCATACATGTGTTAATCGTAGGAAACGATCGGATGTTTATTTGAGCTATCAGCGCGTAGAGCGGTTTTCGCTTTGAGTGATACGTTAAGTTTAGTCCAGAACGTTCTAGAAAGGTCGCACTGTCTAGTGACCTCGTATGTGTGACGTCGGGGAGTTCGTAACATTTTGCAATATTTTGTTTTTCTGTGAGCGTGAATTGAGCAGCCTTTCTTTTGTTTTGTGAAATTTCTTGAATTTTCTAGAGCGGATATGCAAGGTCGTGATAGGGCTACCATACTTTTATGTAACTTAATTATACACTCCTCGCGCTGGGACCATACGGCGTTGAGGCGCGTCCCCTGGGTGGTGGATAGGGGGTCCCTCGTGAGAGGGGTGCACCGAATGAAATAAGGTGCCGTGAACCAACATGGTCGGAAGGTGACCCCGACAGAAAACCCCTGGTCCTCCTAGTAAGGGGGTTGGGCGTGGGGGTAGCTTCCCCACCCTGCAAAAAAGGAAATAGCTACAAAAACGCCGACGAAAAGACTAACAGTAATTCCTTTCCTGGAGGAGGAAGGTTCTTCTACTAGAAGACTTATGACGTCCTGTGGTGAAAGCCGGAAGTCTTCGGAAGCCACAGGACCGAGCCGCCTCTCTCTATCCAGGGATACAACCATGGGCACCTGGAACGTCAAGACCATGTACCAGAGCGGCAAGGCCGCCCAGATAGCAGCGGAAATGCAAAAGTACAACCTTTCCCTGCTAGGCATCAGTGAAGCCAGATGGACGCAGTCTGGCCAGAAAAGGCTGTTAAGTGGGGAGATGGTTCTGTATTCAGGTCATGAAGAGGAGAATGCCCCCCATACAGAAGGAGTAGCACTCATGCTGTCACCATTGGCACAGAGAGCGCTGATGGGCTGGGAACCTCTTGGGCCAAGAATTATAACAGCAGCCTTTAGAACCAAGAAAAAGCTCAAGCTGAACGTCATCCAGTGTTATGCGCCCACCAATGACAGTGACGAGGAAGAGAAACAAGAGTCCTACGACCGACTCCAGAGTGCCGTGGACAAATGTGCGGAGCGAGACATCACCATCGTCATGGGCGATTTTAATGCCAAAATAGGGGAGGACAACACCGGATACGAAGAGGTGATGGGGAGACAGGGACTAGGCTCGGAGATGAGTGAGAACGGGGAGAGGTTTGTAGACTTTTGTGCTCTAAACCGACTTGTCATTGGAGGCAGCATCTTCCCACACAGAAGAATACACAAAGCAACTTGGGTCTCACCTGACCATACAACAGAGAACCAAATAGACCATATCTGCATTAGCAAGAAATTTAGAAGATCCCTTCAAGATGTTCGAGTGAGGAGGGGAGCAGATGTCGCCTCAGACCACCATCTGCTTACCTTAAGAATGAAGCTCAAGCTAAAGAAAAGCCGCACAGAGACAACAAGAAGACAGCGCTATAATGTAGGCCTCCTGAGAGAAACTGGAGTTAGAGAAGAGTTCAAACTGGTGCTGTCCAACCGGTTTCAAGCGCTACAGGAGAGGAGGCGGTCACCACAGAGCAGCAGTGGAAGGCAGTTAGAGAGGCGCTGAACTCAACCTGCAAAGACACTGTAGGGTTCAGGAAACACCACCACAAGGACTGGCTGTCGGCACAGACCTTGAAGAAGATAGAAGCGAGGAAGCAGAAGAAAGCAGCGGTCAACAACAGTCGCACGAGAGCAGCCAAAGTAAGGGCACAGGGGGAATACTCGGAAGCCAACCGCGAGGTGAAGAGGAGTATCAGGGCAGACAAGAGGGCCTACACAGACAGCCTGGCAGCAGAGGCAGAAAAGGCAGCAGGCAGCGGCAACATGAAACAGCTCTACGACATTACCAGAAGATTGTCGGGTAAGTATGGCCATACAGAAAGACCAGTAAAAGACAAAGAAGGCAAGCCTATTGCAGACAGAGCAGACCAACTCGACAGATGGGCCGAGTATTTTGAAGAGTTACTGAACAGACCTAGCCCACCCGACCACCCCGACATCCAGCCGGCAGAGACCGACCTACCCATCAGCTGTGACAGACCCAGCCGGGAAGAGATCAGAAAAGCAGTGGCATTTTTGAAGAATGGCAAAGCAGCAGGGCCAGATGGCATCCCAGCGGAGTGTCTGAAAGCAGACCTAGAGACAACAGTTGAGATGCTGTACCCACTGTTTGGAAAGATCTGGGAAGAGGAGGTGATGCCAGCTGACTGGAAGGAGGGGTACCTAATCAAGCTTCCCAAGAAAGGCGACCTCAGCAAGTGTTCCAACTACAGAGGAATCACCTTGCTGTCAGTACCAGGAAAGGTCTTCAACAGGATCATCCTAGAGAGAATGAAGAGCTCCGTTGACCCCCAGCTGAGAGACCAGCAAGCAGGATTCAGGAAGAACCGATCATGTACAGACCAGATCGCCACTCTCCGCATCATCGTGGAACAGTCTTTGGAGTGGAGCTCCCCGCTGTACGTCAACTTTGTGGATTATGAGAAAGCATTTGACAGTGTGGACCGAGAGACTCTGTGGAAACTCCTACGACACTACGGTGTACCCACAAAGCTCGTCCGCCTGATCAAGAGCAGCTATGATGGCATGACATGTCGCGTGATCCACGAAGGGCAGTTCACCAGAGAGCTCCAGGTCAGAACTGGTGTCAGGCAGGGGTGTCTGCTGTCTCCGTTCCTCTTCCTACTGGCCATAGACTGGGTCATGAAGATGACCACAGAGCACAGACGAAGTGGAATACAGTGGACACTGTGGACACAGCTTGACGACCTCGATTTTGCAGACGACTTGGCATTACTGTCCCACACTCATCAACAAATGCAGGACAAGACCACGAGGCTTGCTGACATCTCGTCCCAAGTGGGCCTCACCATTCACAAACAGAAAACAAAGACAATGAGGCTGAACGCAATCAGGGAAGAACCAGTCTTGCTTGCTGGCACCCCGTTGGAGGAGGTGGAGTCCTTCACCTATCTCGGGAGCATCATAGACAAAAAAGGCGGCACTTATGCAGATGTCAGAGCACGAATCGGTAAAGCCAGAGCAGCCTTTCTCCAGTTGAAAAAAGTGTGGAGTTCCAGAGAGCTGTCACAACACACCAAAGTCCGGATTTTCAACTCCAATGTAAAAGCAGTTCTCCTATATGGAGCAGAGACATGGAGATTGACAAAAACCACAGTCAACAGAGTACAGACCTTCATGAACAGTTGCCTTAGAAGAATTTTGAAAATCCACTGGCCAGAGAAGATCAGCAACGTCAGACTCTGGGAGAGAACAGAGCAGATAACAGCAGAGAATGAAATTGGGCGAAGAAGATGGGGATGGATCGGTCACAGTCTGAGAAAGCCAGCTTCCAGTATCACTAGGCAGGCATTGTCATGGAACCCCCAGGGAAAGAGGAAAAGAGGTAGGCCGAGAAACTCCTGGCGTCGAGACCTCCAAGCAGACATCAAGAGACTGGGAACCACCTGGAGTAGAATCGAAGGAGAAGCACAGGACAGGAGTTGCTGGAGGTCTCTCGTCGACGGCCTATACCCGGGTAGGGGTGACAGGCGTAAGTAAAGTAAGTAATTATACACTAGGATTTAGAGCTGAAGTTAGCAGCCGTATTTTCGTGGCCTATTGTATTTTTTCTAGAAAGATTATTTTAATGAGTTTCGGTTGCGTGTTTCGTTCTGACTGGTTGCGTTGTATGATTTTTGTAGATGATTCTGGAAAGTGGTTATACAATATAAAGAGGGTGCTTGAAAGCACGTTCGTACATTGTCTTGCATTGTCAGTGGCAGAGACACGCACTTTACATAGGTACGTGGCCCGTATAGGGTGTACATTGGATGAAAAACTTTGTGTTGCCATTGTGGACATTCGCAGAAGAGACTTTGTATCAGCATTTGTGCATTTGGAAGTGCATTGTGTGGAGATCGCATCGCTGACTTAAAATTTTGTTGGAACTGTTACTCCAGTATTGTCTACATCCTTAAGCCACGTGTGACAGGTTGCAGCTGAATGAAGTTTATTTAAATGAACCCTACGTGCGTGCGTCTGGTGTGTTTATCATACTACGACTACGACTCAACCACGTAACATTTTGGCACCTCCGACGGGACCTCTTCAGTTGGCTCGGTGGAAAGGGTAGCAGGAGAAAACAACCAGCAGTGAAAAGCAAAGATGGCGACACCGGAGATGGAGACATTCCTGAAAATTGGAAAGGAATGTGGACTCGAAAGAGCTCAACTCCTCGAGTTTGTAAAGGAGAGAGAGATGGAGAGAGTAGAGAGAGAGAAGGAGAGATTAGAACGAGAGAAGGAGAGATTGGAGAGAGAAGAAAAGAGACGAGAGAGAGAGAGAGAGAGAGAGAGAGAGAGAGAGAGAGAGAGAGAGAGAGAGAGAGAGAGAGAGAGAGAGAGAGAGAGAGAGAGAGAGTAGAAAAAGAGAGACTGGAGAGAGAGAAAGAGAAAAGAGACTTGAAGAAGAGAAGAGATTGGAGAGAGAAGAAAGAGCTAAGGAACGTGAAATCAGGAAACTCGAAATTCAAGCAGAAGAAGCAGAGAAACAGCGAGAAGAAGCGGAGAGGCAGCGACAACATGAAATTCATTTAAAGCAGATGGAGATTGAGGCACAGAGCCAGAGAGCTACTGAAGCAACAGTATTAGCCAGCAGAGAACAAACAGCCCGTGCGCCAAAACTACCACCTTTCGCAGAAAACTCAGATAAGATAGACGCTTACCTAGAGCGATTCGAGCGCTTCGCAAGCAGTAATAACTGGAAACAAGAGACTTGGGCTATCAAACTGAGTGCACTTTTAACTGGCAAAGCACTTGAATTTTACATCCGCTTACCAAGAGAAGAAGCCGAAGATTATACGCAGTTGAAAGCCGCCATGCTGAGACAGTACGACTTCACTGAAGAGGGTTACAGGTGACGATTTCGGAACTGCAAGCCTGAAGAAGGAGAAACACCCGGCCTATTCATTGAGAGAATCAGAAGCTACCTGGAAAAATGGATAGAGCTGGCTGGTTTAAACAAAGAGTACCAGGACCTGTGTGACCTCATCATCAAAGAGCAAGTCCTCAACGCATGTTCAAAGGACCTGGCCGCCCGACTCAGGGAGAAAAAGGACCAGTCCCTGAAGGCTCTGGCAGACTTTGCTCAAAGATACCTTGACGCCCACAGCATGAAGTTCGGGTCCAGTAAGATGCAGCGTGTGTCTGCACCAACACAGGACATCCACAATGTCAGAGATACCCCGAAATACAAGCCGGTGGAGAACCTGACATGTTTTCTCTGTGGAAAGAGGGGTCACAAGGCGATACGGTGTCCTTCTAAAGATGTTCCCCGAGGCGACAACATCAGAAGATCCAACCACGATCGCGGGATAGCAGGCAGAAGCAGTACCACTACTCAACACAGAGCCGCCGCTGTATTAGCCAATGATGTGACGTCATCCAGTGACTTTGAGTCTAGAGAAACGCGAGTGACACCGGAGCTGATTGAATCTTTCAGTAAAAATGGACGTATCCCAGTAGGAGATGGGGGCTACATTCTTACCAGTCTCAAACATCGCGCTGCCTGAGAATGAAGTGCGGAATATGCCAGTGGTGTCAGGATTTGTTGGCAACATACCAGTAACACTGGTTGTAGCGGCGTTATTGTGAGAGAGAAACTAGTAGCTGACGACCAGAAGCTACAGGAGTGGACAACCCTCATTTTGGCCGATGGAACTGTGAGAATTATCCCCCTTGCTAAGGTCAGTGTCGACACCCCATACCTTATAGGAGAGGTGAAGGCGTTGTGTGTGAAGACCCCAGTTTACGATCTTATCATCGGAAATGTAAACGGTGCCAGAAACCCAGACGATCCAGATCCGAAGTGGAGACCTGAAATCTGTGTAGTTACCAGAGGTCAGGAAGAGGAGAGCAGCCATACCATCCCTCTAAACGTGACTGACAACACACAAACAGTAATGATGATTAGAGACACGTTGGAGAACGAGAAGCGCAAGGCGCTTGAGCGACTGCAGAACCAGGTGGACGCGACTGTGGCCAGAGAGCGAGATGAGCGGGAGGCGGAACAGCGAGCAGCCGTCCACCGTTTGCAGCAATAACAGGCGCATGAGTTGGACAGTCAGCAATACGATGCCGAGCGCCGCCACAATGATCAGATTGGATCGCTGAAAAGCCAGGTGATCGAGGGTCGCGAGCGAGACGGAGCTCCTCTGAGACAGAAGTTGTCGGAGCTGCAGGAGGAGGAGGAAAAGGAGAGGAAGAAACAGACGTTGAGAGTCCAATCTACAGAGTTCGGGCATGCGCCCGACTCAGAGACTGCGGATATTGTCCAGCGTGAGCTTGGTCCGACATCCAACAAGCCAGTTCCTCGACGAGTCATGTCGTCTGCTTCGCAGCACGAGAGAAGGACTGAAGAAGAATGTTCGAGAGACGCCGGACGTGGGAGTCGACAGAGATTCCAGATCGCCAGTGGTCATTGTAAAGAAACCAGCGTGATCTAATTTGGTGTGTATGGACTATTGTACATTTCATAAACCGACAGTGTTCGACCCAGGACCAAGTAACCTATGAACTTTGTGAACTATGAACTGTGACTCGTGATTTTGTGGTGTTCTCGAGGTAAACTGTGACATTGATTTTTCGTTATATCAAGGGTTCACAGAACTTTGGAGCGGACTACCTGAGCAGAGCAGTTTGAATGAACATTTCTGTGTCTAGAACAATTTGAAGAAACATTTTGGTGCTCAGGACAGTTTATAGGAAGTGTGAGACGATTTTTTTGATTTGATTTTGATGTGAAATTTTTATTATTTGTGGTTTTGTGTAGGTTTACACAGCCACAAATTTGAGAACAAATTTTGGTGAAATTTCATTCTAAAGAGGGGGGGGGGGGGGAATGTTACGATTGTGGTTGTGTTGTTCTGTGAGAGCATGCATGTGTTAATCTTAGGAAACGATCCGATGTTTATTTGAGCTATCATGGTTACGAATCACGTACCTTATCAGTAAGATTTTCTTTCATTCGCGGGTAGAGCAGTTTTCGCTTTGTTATGATACGTTAAGTTTAGTCCAGAACGTTCTAGAAAGGTCGCATTGTCTAGTGACCTCGTATGTGTGACGTCGGGGAGTTCGTAATGGCTTCCCTACACGGAGAAACGAAATGCACAAGAAACGAAACATTTTCATTGCATCGAAATGCCTTTTCCGCACACGCAGAAACGCGGCGAAAATTCATTTCGCCTGGTACGGGGGAAGCAACTGTTCACTGACACATGCTCTGGTTTGTATCGGTGGATATCGGGTCATTTTCTGACTACGGACGCTTAAAAACTAAACATATAAGACATGTGTGCCTTCACTTACACAATTAAAGTGAATTGCCGACCATATCGAATAAACGTAAGCGTAAACAAGGCTGGTCCAAGTGAATCGAGGATGCCGCCGTCTCGAAGCGATAGCCGCCATCTTGTAGGCGGCTTCGAAGAGCAGCCGATGAAAGTGGGGTTCAGAAAACTGACCTAAAATCATATTTTGATGGTATTTTAGTGATGATACTTGATAGATTCCATTTCGAAAATGATTTCTCTTCTTAAATCGTACAGAATTGTGCGTCACATCACGCAATTCTAGCCATAAATAGACCTGACTCCACGGCATCGCTTTACCGTTGCAGTCCTCAGTGTTTGGGCTTGAATGACGTCAGATTGGGGTGTGACCGAGCGCACGGCGCTGATTGGGTGACGGGTAAAATGTTTCGGCGAAATGTTTCGCAAAATAGAGACAAGTTCTATTTCGTGAAATGTGTCGTTTCGCATTTCGTGAAACGGTGAAATGTTGGAGAAATGTCTGAAATGCGGACATTTCGACGAAATGTTTCGTTTCGTTTCTCCGTCTGAGGAAGCCTTAACAGTTTGCAACATTTTGTTTTTCTGTGCGCGTGAATTGAGCAGCCTTTTTTTGTTTTGTGAAATTTCTTGAATTTTCTAGAGCGGATATGCAAGGTCGTGATAGGGCTACCATACTTTTATGTGACTTAATTATACACTAGGATTTAGTGCTGAAGTTAGCAGCCGTATTTTCGTGGCCTATTGTAGTTTTTCTAGAAAGATTATTTTAATGAGTTTCGGTTGCGTGTTTCGTTCTGATTGGTTGCGTTGTATGATTTTTGTAGATGATTCTGGAAAGTGGTTATACTATATAAAGAGGGTGCTTGAAAGCACGTTCGTACATCAGTTGTCCTGCATTGTCAGTGGCAGAGACACGCAGTTTACCATAGGTACGTGGCCCGTATAGGGTGTACACTGGATGAGGAACTTTGTGTTGCCATTGTGGACATTCGCAGAAGAGACTTTGTATCAGCATTTGTGCATTTGAAAGTGCATTGTGTGGAGATCGCATCGCTGAATTAAAATATTGTTGGAACTGTTACTCCAGTATTGTCTACATCCTTAAGCCACGTTTGACGGGTTGCAGCTGAATGAAGTTTATTTAATAGAACCTTACGTGCGTGCGTCTGGTGTGTTTATCATACTACGACTACGACTCAACCACGTAACAAAAGGCCTTCCGACGCCAGACCTTGTCACCAGACGAAATAGAAAGACAGGGGTGGGGGGGGGGGGGGGGGAGGGGTGTGGGCTGGGGGAGGGGGAGGGGTAAGCGGGGGAAAGGAGGAGGAATGGGAGTTTTCAAAGTACAAAAAAGAGACTTTGCTTTAACATTTTTAAAGATTTTTTTATGGGGGGTGGGGGTGGGGGTGGGGGTGGGGTGGGGGGCGGGGGGGTGGGTGGGTGGGTAGTGGGGGAGGGGTGGGGGGTGGGGGGCGTGTGTGTGTGGGGGGGGGGGAGGAGGAGTTTGGTCTGGAAAAATTCTAAAATAACAAAAATAAAAGTAAGAAAAGGAAGGTCACTTTACTTTGCATGTGTAAACACGATCAAGCACAAGAATGCCATCGATTCTCAGTGTGTGCATGCGTGCATGCGTACGTTCGTGCGTGCTTCCGAGCGACAGTATATGCGCGTGCGCATGTTTACATGTATACGTATCATGTGCGTGGGGGCGCGTGTGTGTCTACATGCATGCTCCAGTCCATTTCAGGGGCGGATCCGGAGGATGTCTCGACGGGGGTGGGTCCACAACAGTCCCCCCCTCTCCGCCTCCCCCCATCCCCCTTCCCCCCGTTTTTCAAACTGTATCGTACAAAAGAAATCCAGACCAAAACAGTGACTATAAGGGGAGCATAACATATAACAAAGAAAGAAACACGCTTAAAAAGAACAATTACAAATAAGTTGTGTATAAATTATTATTTCTTTGTACTTTTTTTTTGGGGGGGGGGGCGCAGGGGGGGGGGGGGCGCAGGGGGGGGGGGGGGGCGGAGGTGGGGGGAATTTTCTTTAAAATTGTACTATCGTGTTGTAACCGTTCTCTCTGTTATTTTTTTCTTGGAGTTTCCTTAGACATACCTACAGTTCTCAGACTTGACGATATTTATTTGTTAAAGCTTTTTTCTTTTATCTCGGAACACAGCACAGTTTTTGGCACTTTATTAAAGGAAGCCTGATCATATCTACATGCACTTGTCCTCTTACCCGCCTCCACCCCAACTCCCTAACAAAAAAGATTAATCGGGCACTTCTAATTCTTATATGGTGTTAATTTTCTTATTGAAAAGAATGTTCTACCTGTAGTTTCTGCAGGAGAAATCACCTTGTGTTTGACAACAACACCACACTACCAATTACTCCTCCGTCTGAGGAACAACACAGCCATTTGTGAAAATTTAAATTCAATTCAAAATTCAATTCAATTAAAAAATTTATTGTATAAAATGGAAATTTGTCTTCGGCTCACAAACATGAACAAGCAATTAAACACATATTTAAATAAAATCCCTCCCCACGCCTGTTAAATCTAAAATCTAAAATCCTTGCCGAATCGCATTCTATTGATCACATTGAACTACATTAATCACATTATCACCACTCCCTCTATCACAGTAGCATCCCTTGCTATCACAACTTATCACAGCTTTTGGTTTGTGTCAGGGGAAAGGACCATCACCATCCTCTCTAATAGGGTCCCAGCCCCTGATCTCTCTCTCTCTCTCTCTCTCTCTCTCTCTCTCTCTCTCTCTCTCTCTCACACACACACACACACACAAACACACACACACACACACACACACACACACACACACACACACACGCACGCACGCACGCACACACACACACACACACACACACACTATAATGCGATGAATTTAAAATAGTTAATAAAAGAAAAAGTAATATATAAAACCGCATTCTTATTTGTCAGTGCATAGATAACATCAGGCCTCATCTCTTACCGCTAGCAAAGCTTAACACAGTGACAGCCGATGGCACGAAGGATCGTTTGTATACATTCCTTCGCGCCATCTGCACTTTGTACCGGCATCCCGAGGGCAGCAGTTCGAACTGGCCATGAAGAGGATGTGTTTGATCTGTGGTGATCTCTACAGCCTTCCTCCGGACAGCCTGGTGATATAGGTCCGACAGATGTGGCAGTTTTACACCAACAATTTTGCTGGCTTGGTTGACAACTTTAGACAGCCGTACCCTATCCTTAACAGTCATGTGGCCATACCACGAGACAATGTTAAAGGCAAGGATACTCTCTACTAGAGACCTGTACACAGTCACCAGGATGTCAGGAGAAACGCTGAAACTCTTCAGTTTATGTAGAAGGTACAGTCTTTGCTGGACTTTCTTGTACACGTGATCAGCAGTTGCTGTGAATGTTATGTTGCTGTCAATGACGGTGCCCATGTACTTAAAGGCGGGAACCATTCCCACCTGCTGGTCTTTGATTTTCAGAGGCTTACTTAACAAGTTCTTACCCTCCCTCACCCGTCCCCCCCCCCACCCACCCACCCAGCCCCATCTCTTCAATTTTCCCGATATTCAGCTGTAGAAAGTTGTCATCAAACCACTGGGCAACGTCATCGACGGCTGCAAAATACTGTGACAAGGTGGCCTCGTCTTTCAAGCTGGCCACGAGAGCCATGTCATCTGCGTATTTGATCAGCTTCAGTAGGGTTGTGTTGATCTGGAGCTGGTTGGTGTATATGGAAAAAGGTACAGGCGACAACACACATCCTTGTGGCGTGTCCGTGCTCAGCATCAGCTCCCCCGACAGAACCATTCCATCAGTAGATGGAACCATTTTGTCAGGCGAGCCGGCCGAGGCAAGGAATCTAGAAGACTCACATGGCCCGACACTTGTTTCGAAGACCTTCAGAACCACCCGCTGTGGCCGGTCGTTCAGGAACGCCTTAATCCACAGAACGAGATTGGTGTTCACCTCAAGCTCTAGTAGTCGCTGCAGCAACAGAAATGGCTGAATAGTATTAAATGCGCTACTGAAGTCCATGAAAAGAATGCGCGTCTGGTTGCCAGGTGTGTCCAGGTGGCGACAGACCGCGTCAAGAAGGGTAAGGCACGCGTCCTCCACCCCCCTGCGCGGTCTGTACGCAAACTGGAGCGGATCCATGCGATCGGTCACAGCGGCGGTCAGTTGGCTGCACCAAACCTCTCCATTGACTTGCACAGCACAGATGTTAGGGCCACAGGCCTGAAATCTTTTAATTCTTTTGCGCCTGGCTTCTTGGGCAATGGCATGATCGTCGAGGAGCGCCACGTACGAGGGACACAGTGAGTGTCCATTAGGTGCTGGAACAGTCTTGTGATACTGCTCTATACACCCACACACCTCCTCCATATGATGAACACAGAATCAGATCACAGAAATAGTCATGATCACCTATGATGTATACCTCTTACACTGGCTGACGATTACTTAAAGGGTTAGCTAGAGATCAAACTCAAGACATTTCACACCTCCCCTCCATTGACACGCATCAATGACTACATTGCTACTCATGATGGTGCATGTCTCAAAAGACAAAGCTACGCAATCTGAGTGAGATAACTGTGCTCAGAGAGTGATGTGTGACGGGATTAGGCGATTTGCAACCACCTGTGACACCCGGGCCAGTCGGCTGCTCACGGGGCCAGTCGGCTGCTCACCCCAGGGGAGACACTGACTCACAGCGCAGTTGATTTCTCGCTTTCTGATCACAGTGTGCGTATCCACACCTAGATGACTGCCACGTATGAGGATGCAATGATAATGGTATCGCCGGCACAGAAAGAGGTAATGCTAACTGAAGGGGCTATGGCTTGCTGAGGGATTGAGTTGGGCCCCAAATCAACAAAGATCGGACACGTTTCCACCATTGGGCCGGTTGACCAGCAGTCAGCGGCTTTTGCCAGATGGCTGCCTCAGTCTGAGGATGCAATAGGGATTGTATCGCACAGCAAGAGGCACTGATTTAATGGGCCCCTGTGGGTGCAGGGGCACATGACACTGTATGTCTGGGCGAAGTACTGTGAAATAATTGTCAAATACACCGTACAAGAAAAGAAAAACCATCGAATAGTAAAACACAACTTTCATAAATAAGCATTAATTTTTTAAAATTTATTTATTTATTTATTTATTTATTTCTATTATTTATTTTTTTTTTTGGGGGGGGGGCCGGGGGTCAGGGCTGCCGGTCCCCTGCCAACCCCCCCCGCCCCCCCCCCGTCCTGGATCCGCCACTGCATTTACTTTGTGTATGTCCACAGTTGACTTGGCATACAAACTGCCTCCAACCGGAGACCTTTCTCCAACAGGCCAAGGAAGCCTGCAGGAATTGACTGACGGAGACACCGGCACGTGTTTCGGGATTCCCCGGAAGGAAAACGGCTCCACTTCGGCCATACAGCTCAAGGAACCGTCATGGATACACACTATCAGCATCCTTCTTGAAAACAGTAGGCCTACACGCTCCATTTATTTCACTATTAAATACGTCGGGACGATGTCAGCCGCAGTTGGCCCGCGCACATTTGTGCGCGGGCCTACCGCGGCCGACTTCGGCCGGAAGGCAATTCGCTCACTGGGGGCTCTGCCCACTGAGTAAAGAGTGCGTCATCCGTTATTTTGTTCAGCAAAATTGATATATTTTTTTCAGATGAAGTTCAACATCCTTTTGTGTAAACAGTTCGCATCATTGTTCTTTCCGGTTTTTCACAGAACAGATGAATGTGGTTGCAATGAAAATAGCCACCACAGTATTGCGTTATGTGTGTCGTCATTTGAGCCCTGAGACAACAGCATAAGATGGATCGACCATGCTAGCAGAAAGGCAGTACTTGAATAATTCGGCACCTGCTACACACGTCTAATCAACACTCAAGCCAGTGTACGGTTATAGCCAAACAATTAGTGACGCCTATTTCAGAATTGAAACATCATAGTAAATATCACTTTTCTTTTATGAAGACATTCAATGTTAGTCCACAACCGTTCTAAACAGGTCTGTAAAAGTTCATTGAAGAAAGGGGGTGTGGGGGCGGGGGGGGGGGGGGGGTGAGAAGGGGGGGGGGGAGAGAGAGGGAGGGATATGTCCTAAAATAGTGATGCGTGATCGGAGTGATTCTGGTTCTCGTGATTTGCGATTGTAATGTTTTGTATGAAAAATGGGCGTCTTGACTTTCGACAGTTCTCAATGAAAACTTAATGTTTTCTTCGTTAAACGTGAAAGTCTGTTGCCAGACTTTGCCAGACTGTAAATTCCAGTCAGAAACCTCAATTCCCCCGCCCCCCTCCCCTCTGCTATTTTTCTGGAATCGTCATTCGTCAGGGATACAATCACCCCCTGCCTCCCCCCCCCCCCCCCTCGTTGAACTCTAAAGAGTATAGTCGGAAAGTTTAAATATTACCGAGGCTTTGACTGAAATGTTTACGATGACTGTGGACTGTCATTGAATGTAAAAGGAAGGTTGATGTGTCATTTAGCTGGTTTATAATGTAAAACCGGCATCAGTTATTGTCTGTCCCGCTTATAATGTTCTGTCAGAAGCGTACACTCGCTTTTGCGTTAAGTCGACGTGGTATGGACACGGTTGAGTTGGCTTACGGTGATGATGTAACGTGCGCTGAAGGCTTTACTCTGATGGTTCACTCGAAGAACTGCTGTGTTTATATGGATACACCAGCGCGCACCCGCCATGAGATAGCCTTTAGTCGCCTGCTCGGCGTTATCCCCTTCCTTGCCACTGTACGTGCATTTTTGTCTCCGAAATCTTGGTTCATTCAACGACCAAAAGCCAAACCGTCCAAGAAACGTGGATATAAATTGGTCTTAGCAAGAGACATAGATCCTCATGAGCCCCCGCAGTTGCGGGGGCTCATGAGGATCTATGTCTCTTGCACATGGAGTCTCTTGTAGTGTCTTGCAGTTGGATCGTGTTCACTGTTTCTTGGCAGTCAAGGGGTTAAACCCAGATAAATAACTAACCAGCCAGCTCGCGTGTGGCGGGCTTCTTTGTTGCAGAAACTGCACGTGCTGAAGAGCTGGAGGTCAGCATTCTCGGCGACAAAGACACTCACGTGGCGGCGCGGCCTCACCTTAGTAAGCCCACCGATGTCCGCTACAACTACCATCTTCCACGGCCGGTCAGAGGGTCCCGTGTTCAAATTCGCACTCTCAGTAATGAGACGGCGCTGTCACTGTGTGATGTCAATGTGCTTGGAGGTACGAGTTTCTGTCTCTGTCTGTCTCTGTCTCTTTTTGTTGCTGTTGGGAGGAGGTGGGGGGGGGGGGGGGGTGTATGCTGTTTTTGTTTTCCTGTTTTGTTCTGTTTTGTTTACAGGACAGCTTGTAAGACAGGCATTGAGTTGCCTAATAGCTTTATCCTGCAATAAAAGATTGATCTTCATATATATATATATATATATATATATATATATATATATATATATATATATATATATATATATATATATATATATATATATATATATATTATATATATATATATGTATATATATGTCTGTCTCTCAATAATATAAGGCTAAGTCAGCATGCATCGTAACCAACATAACCCATTTAACCCCAGGGTCCCATTTCCCAAATTGAAGGCGCCAAGCTCATCTGGCACTACCCTTGAATTATCATGGTCAGTCCATCTCCTGCTGTAGGGCGTGAGGGCTAAATGGGTTAATTATCGCAACAGGTCGCAATGTTGCGCTGAAAAAGAGCGCTAGGCAAGGGGAAGCAACCTACAAGGACGGAGCAGCCAGCAGAGCTGTTGACGGGAACAGGAATGATGATTTCGACCAAAGATCTTGCTCGCACACTGACGACGTATTATCTGGCAATGCCGTGCGCTCATGGTGGAGAGTCTCACTAGCAAACCAGCAACACATCTGGCGAGTGAAGGTTTACAACAGGGCAGGTATAAGTGAGTGTCAACTTGAACATCGTCATTGTCAGTGTCATAGTCCCAGTCTATGATTTTCAACTCTATGACGTCACGTTCAGCAAAATCACTTTCAAGCACATGCGTACAATTATGTAGCTACATGTATGTGACATCCAGACTAAAATGGTGCGGACTACCAGGCGTGTACAAATTGCGAAGAAAATCCCAGCAAAGAAAGAAACACGCTTAGAAAGCACAACACAGTTTATTAAAATTTCGGGAGTATTAACTTTTCCGAAAATTAAATTTTAATCATTTGTGTCGTACCTGTCCTTTCTGAGCCGCGTGTTTCTGTTTTTTTTTTTTTTTTTTTTTTTTTTTTTTTTTTTTTTTTAAATTTTCGATGTGTAGAATATTGTTTGCAAAACTAAAGGCTCCGGTAAGTGCCAGATATACGTTTAGTGTCGGTCTGTCTGCTGATCCGTGATTCTGGACGTAACGGCTTACGTCATTCGTCCTCCTCTGTGTTCATAGCGTTTTGTTTGCCTTAAATGTCCAGTCTCGTGGTGATAAAACTACTGGGGTCAGTTGCATGAGGGAACTTAGTCTCACTCGTGCAACTGGCCCCTGGTCTTTTAAAGGCCTTTCATGGAGCCTCAGATTTTTTTTCTGGTGCATACCACGGTCCAGCACACATCGGCAGTGCTTTTGTTTACAACACGGCACATGCGTGGTGATTTTTTTAAGTTGTGGATCCATTCGTCGCATAAATGAAAATGCGAGTGGACGGTTTTCGGAGATAACTAGCCAAGCAGAAAACAATAACTGAAGCATATTTTAAATTTGAAACTTGTTGAATAACATATCAACCGTCCTTACTTGTGACTGATACTCGATGATAGTTACGAAACATAATAAACAGTCGGGAAAGTTTTCCAAACAAGCGAACTCAAAAAAATGTGGTGTACGGTTCTTAAATCGGCTGTACTTGGGTGTACGCATCTCGGAGAAAATCCATTGTTTGGTGATGTGAATTGGAGGTTCTAGGCCGCCTTTCTCGCTGTGGGATCGTCTTTGCCGCTTGCACATAGCTAAACAAAAACAGTCAAACGAATTGTTATTCGTGAACAGAGGTGTTCCCAGAATTAATCCGGTCAGTGTCGGTTGATGCAGATTGTGTTTCTGTAATCTCCATTAACCCATTTAGCCCTGACGCACCACAGCAGGAGATGGGTCGACCATGATAATTCAAGGGTAGGGCCATATTAGCTAATCTGGCACTGCCCTTGAATTATCATGGTCGATCCATTCCCTGCAACTGGTGCATAGTCATTAGATGACGCCTCCAAAATTTGGGAATTACGGCCGTCGGGCTGAATGAGTTAATTCAAGACACCCATAAAAACCAAAAAGCGCTAGCTGCCCCGCCATGAACATGGATTAAAAGTGGTGTCAGCAAGAGGCATGGATCCTCATAAGCCCCCACAATTGCGGGGGCTCCTACTGATCTATACCTCTTGCAGTGGCGGTGTTCAAGTTTCCTGGGCACTGAACAGGTCATTTCAGAAGTAGGTTAAAAAAATTGCACGTTTAGCAGTCACACTTCAGGTTTCGGCTTTTATATAAGGGTTTAAAATGCTCCAAGGTCCAAAACCACAAAACAACATTGTTATAACTAATATAATAAGACAAGACTGGCCAAACCATGCCATGCTATGCCAGGCCAGGTCATGCTAGCTATGCTATGCCACGCCATGCCACGCAAAACAGCCAAGCCATGCAGTGTCGTGTCACGCCAAGCCGAGCAAAGCCAAGCCAAGCGAACACTTTACTGACCGCTAGAGCATTTGCTTTCGTATCACAAGTGCATAGAAAGTTATAAGTGCATAGAAAGTTATAAGTGCAATCTATCAACAGATGCAAACAGACTGGGTGGCTTTATCGTGAACGTCACATACAGCAACGGATCATCGTCAGAAGTGTACCGCAACCCAGACACTACCCCGCCTGCCGTTGTGGACGTTATGCTTCCCAATATAACGAACCCAGACCCTATCGAAGGCACCGAGCTGACAATATGGCACAGCGGCGTGGGAAAAATGCTGACGCTTTGTGAAGTGGAAGTGTTTGGAGGTAAGGTTGCTGGATTCTCTGTTGGAGCACGCTGAAATGACTCGAACGCTATATAGACATAGAGTCAATTAATCTGGCGTACGTTTTCACACCCCCACCCGAAAACCCGTCCGCAGACACAGTGGTGATGCAGTGCATATTAAAGTGGCTTTAACGTCACATCCAAACGGACACACTTTCGGCGTGCGCGTCTACGGGTCGGTGTGGCGTGAGAGTCCGGCTTGTTATATTGATACTTGATTTACACACCGGTTAACGTTTGGACAGAAAACAGTCGTAACGAATGTCGCATGTTACACAAGGTTCGATCTACACGTCACAGATTGCCGTTAACCCAATCAACCCCACGCACGTTTTTCCCGAATTCGTTTGGAGGCGTCATCTAACGACTATGCACCTGTTGCAGGAGATGGATCGACGATGATAATTCAAGGGCAGTGCCAGATTAGCTTGGCGCCAACAGGCGCCAAGCTAATCTGGCACTATCCTTGAATTATCATGGTCGATCCATCTCATGCTGTAGTGCGTCAGGGCTGAATGGGTTAAGAAGCTGTGCGACATCAACGTGTCCACTATATGGGTCTCTCTCTAAAGCTGTGTACCAGAAGTGTGACATTGACCACCAAAAAATCAAATACCTCTGTTATTTTTTTCTGTGTTTTCTTGTAAATAAAAATTTAAATCATCATTTTTATGTAAGAAAGAAATCAATATTTGCATTTATGCATTTGCATGTTTTTGTGAGGTAAAGATGCGAAAGTGTAAATTGGTTCAACGTAACATTTGGAAGTATGAAGGAAACCAAATTCATTCGAGCTTCGCGCTCTCTCTCCAAACCTCTTTCAAACTGTAGTGCACTGCTAGCCTTCCGCTGACAACCGGAAGCTATTCATATGCAAAATAGTTCGTGGGCTGTAGGTTTTCTGTTGTAAAATGCGAAAATGACTGATGTCGTCCAACTTAACAGCGAAAATAAAAAGCGACCATCGATTACAATGTTAAAAGCTCGAAAACAAAGTCTGTGTTTGTTTAATGCACAATTAAATCACGACCTACACGTTTCTAACACATCTCCCAAGGTCTCAGCATAAAAATAGTTCTGTCTTCATACGTGAAGTGAAAAGAAGCGGTGTCTGTTGGCTGACATTTGTGGTGGAAACACGTCTTACGTTGGACGGCTATATTTCTCACTAGCCAAAAACGCAAGGTATCGGAATCAATTTGTGGAGAAAATAAATTACACACTCACTTCAGTTCACAAACAGCGGCAAACAGCGGGTTTAGACTTTTTATTTAAACTCAGTCAGACTTTGTACATCAACGTTTTGACATTTCAGGGGTAAAAACACAAACAAAGACGTCGTATTTTGAAGTGCATATTTTTATAATTCATAGTCTTTTCAATTCCCTACGGATCGGTATCAGCAACGCAGCCGATCGGTAGGAAAGGTTTACAAAAACACTCGTCTGAGTGTGTGACCCTCTGTTGTACACAGCCTTGGAGAGTGTCCCATAATTATGTGTTTACTGCTATACAGACTCCATGCCGGAGTATTACGAGTGGCGATATGACACATGCATGCATGTCTAACGGGTATACTGTGTAAACAAGCAGATGTTCAGTTAGCGTTAGCAAATAAACAAGCAGATGTTCAGTTAGCGTTAGCAAATAAACAAGCAGAAATTAAACAAGCAGATGTTCAGTTAGCGTTAGCGAATAAACAAGCCGATGTTCAGTTAGAGCTGGAAAGAGAGAAAACAAAACAAATGGAACTTGAGTTACATTCTGCACGTAGACTTGAGGAACAAGATGCTGGTCATGGAAACAGAGGTAGGGATAGTAATTCTTTTGGTGCTAGACCTGTTTACCCCAAGTTGCCTCTTTTCAAAGAAAGACAAGATGATATCGATTCATACCTTTTTCGTTTTGAGACTCATGCTACAGCCCTTGGCTGGGATCAAAGCAAATGGGTTACCTTTCTTTCCGCTTTGTTAGAAGGTAACGCATTGAACTTGTACCACAGTCTTGCTGCTCATGGTCCTGTATATTATCAGACATTGAAGGACAATTTGCTTAAGAAGTTCCAATGTACTGCAGAAGGTTTTCGCAAGAAGTTCCGTGAAATCCGACCAGACTCGAACGAACCTTTCCAAACTTTTGGTATTGAGCTAAACAGATTGTTTGATCGATGGATAGCTTTATCCGGTGTTACTAGAAACATGCAAGGAATTATGGATCTTGTGTTAGGTGAGCAGTTTCTAGAATGTGTGTCACAGGATCTTGCTACTTTCATTCGCGAGCGTGGACTTGTCACATTAGATGATATGGTTAAAACCGCGGAAAGTTATTGTCTTGCTCGTCCCGGAAAGAACTTGGCACGCAGATCGGCTGCTACGGTTTTCGGCTCAGTAGGATCAGTTGATTTAGCTGATGAGTCACAAGCTGTTGCTGGCTCTGCAGATTCTCGCGGTGGTTACTCCAACTATCGAGGTCGCGGCTATTGGAGACATCGTGGTGGTTTTCGACAGACCGACCAAACCCCCTCGGTTTCGAACCAAAAGGTCGAAGGTCGTTTTGATCAAACTCGAGGATCTTTGAAACGTGGACGTGGAGGTGGTTCGTTTTACACCAATTTTGATAATTGCCCTCTTTGTGATGGTAAAGGTCATGGTCCCAGGCAGTGTCCTCTTCGCAACAGTCCAAACCCTTGCTCTGTTTGCAACATTGGTGGTCATACTCGAAAAACTTGTCCCTTTGTTGTGACAAAAACCATAGCTTCAGATAAGAGTAACTCGAGCTCAGGTTGTGTAGCTGTCCCTGTAGACTCGGAAGTTGTTTGCTCTATTTTTGATCAGTCAGCTGGTCACTTGCATTTAGAAGTTGGTTCTGTCAATTCTACTGCTTGCTCCGTTCTGCGAGACACAGGTGCTACCATTTGTGGTGTTCGTAAACGTTTGGTTTCTGATGACCAGTATGTACCAGGTACTGTCCGTTGTAAAACTTTTGGTGGAGAGATCAACATTTCTCTTGGCTTGACTTCGCGAACGAAGATTTTATAGGAGTTGCCCACGACGTCTGCAGGCTTGTTCGTGGCTGCGGAGGCCAATCCGAGACAGGCAGGTTCGACCGCAGTGGCTGCAGGGGAAGGTATGGCCAGGGTTCTGAGCTGCGGCATCTCTGTTTTTTCTCCTGAGCCGCTTGTCCTTAAGGCTAGCTCTGTGAGAGTCCTCAAAGGAGACAGCTGCCTTGTAAATGGTGGAGCGCCAGGTGTCACGGTCCGCAGCAAGCGAAGACCACTGGTGGTGGTCGATTTGGCAGGCACTAAGTGACTTCTTGAGACAGTCTTTGTATCTCTTCTTTGGTGCCCCTCTGTCACGGTGTCCAGTAGCAAGCTCGCCGAACAGGGTGATCTTTGGTAGGCGATGATCCTCCATCCTGGAGACATGCCCCGCCCAGCGGAGCTGTGTCCGCAGCAGCAAAGCCTCGATGCTCACAGTTTCAGCCTGTTCAAGGACCTCGACGTTGGTGACATAGTCACTCCAGTGAATGCCCAGGATGGTACGCAGGCAGCGCTGGTGGAAGCGTTCGAGGAGTCGTAGTTGGCTGCGGTAGAGGGCCCAAGACTCGGAACCATACAGCAGGGTGGTGAGGACCACAGCTCTGTACACGCTGATCTTGGTGCCTGTTTTCAGCTGTTGATTGTGCCACACCCGCTTGAAAAGTCGCCCGAAAGCGCTGTTCGCTTTTGCCAGCCTGCTGTCAAGCTCCTTGTCCAGCTTGGCGTCCGACGTGATAATGCAGCCAAGGTAAGTAAAATTAAATGTTAAATGTTTAGGGCTTAACGTCTTTTGTCCACCACGAGGGTGATTTCAAAGACGGGGACAACGAAAAAGGGTCTGAGCAAATTTTGACCCAAGCTGGATTCGAACCCGGGACCTTTTGGTCTGGAGGCAAACGCTTTTACCACCGAGCCACCCAGCTCCCCCAAGGTAAGTAAACTGGTGCACTGACTTTAGTTCAGACTCGCCAATGGTGATGTGAGGAGGGCGATACACTGTCTTGGGTGCCGGCTGATGGAGGACCTCTGTCTTTTTCAGACTGACCTCGAGTCCAAAGAGCTGGGCAGCATCTGCGAAGCAAGACGTGATGCGCTGCAGGGCTCTCTCTGTGTGTGCAACGAGGGCAGCATCATCAGCAAAAAGCAGCTCACGAATCAGTTGGTCTAGGGTTTTCGTGTGGGCCTGCAGTCGTCTAAGGTTGAACAGGCTGCCATCGAGACGATACCTGATGTACACTGCATCGTCATCATCGAGGTCCACTGTGGCCTGCTTCAACATCATGCTAAAAAAGATGGTGAAGAGGGTCGGTGCCAGCACGCAGCCCTGCTTTACGCCGTTGAGAATAGGGAATGGTTCTGAGAGATCATTGTTGAGTCTGACCTGGCCTTGCTGGTCCTCGTGTAGCTGGACAATCATGTTGAGGAACTTTGGGGGACAGCCAAGTCGCTCCAGGATCTGCCACATGCCTTGCCTGCTCACAGTGTCGAACGCTTTTGTTAGGTCGACAAATGTTACGTACAGCCCTTTGTTCTGCTTGCGGCACTTCTCCTGTAGCTGTCTCAGCACAAAGACCATATCGGTGGTGCTCCTGTTTGCTCTGAAGCCACACTGGCCCTCTGGGAGTTGGTCTTCAGCGATGGCAGGTACCAGCCGATTCAGGAGCAGCCTTGCAAGGATTTTCCCAGCAATGGACAGCAGGGTAATTCCCCGATAGTTGGAACAGTCAGACTTCTCGCCTTTGTTCTTGTACAGGGTGATAACGACTGCATCACGGAGATCTTTTGGTAGTGTTCCTTCCTCCCAGCAGCAGAGAAAGAGGTCATGGAGCTTGTTGTGCAGTGCTGTGCCTCCATGTTTCCAGATCTCTGGCGGTATTCCATCAATGCCTGCTGCTTTGCCACTCTTGAGCTGGTGGATGGCTGTGAGGGTCTCTTCAGCGGTGGGCGGTTCGTCCAATTCAACCTTTACTGGGAGGTGTGGGATTTGTAGGACGACTGCTTCTTGAACAGTGCGCTCAGCGCTGAAGAGGCTCTGAAAGTATTCCGACCAGCGGTTCAAGATGGAAGTATTATCTGTGAGGAGTGCCTGGCCATTCGCGCTTCGCAGGGGACTTTGTACCAGGTGCCTGGGGCCATAAACTGCTTTCAGTGCTTCATAGAAGCCCCTGTAGTCACCATTGTCAGCACAAAGCTGGGTCCTCTGTGCAAGTCTGGTCCACCACTCATTCTGGAGATCTCTGAGCTTGCGCTGGAGACTGCTGCAGACGAGGCGGAAGGCAGATTTCTTCACAGGGCAGGAAGGCTGGGCTAGGTGGGCCTGATGGGCGGCTCTTTTTTTTGCTAGGTGTTCCTGGATCTCTACATCGTTTTCGTCAAACCAGTCTTTGTTCTTCTTTCTGGCGAAACCCAAGACTTCTGCAGAGGATTTTGCAATAGCAGTTTTCAGTTGTTCCCAAAGTGTTTCAGGGGAGGAGTCTACTGGGTCCGCTGTGTCTTTGAGCCTGCGCTGTAAATCTGTCTGAAAGGCAGCTTTCACATCGTCACGCTGAAGGCTGGCAACGTCAAGCTTTTTCTTGGGGGGCCCCCATTTCTTGGGTTTTGGCTTGAAGTGGAGCCTGAGTTTGCAGCGGACAAGGCGGTGGTCAGTGTGGCACTCTGCGCTGGGCATCACTCTGGTGAGGAGGACGTCACTGCGGTCCCTCTGACGCACTAGGACATAGTCGATAAGGTGCCAGTGTTTGGAGCGAGGATGCATCCAGGTGGTCTTTCGACTGTCCTTTTGCTGAAAAGTAGTGTTGGTGATGACCAGTTGCTGCTCCGCACAGAACTCCAACAGTAGGCGGCCATTGTCATTGCAGTTCCCCACGCCATGCTTGCCGAGGACTCCTTTCCAGGCTTCAGAGTCCTGGCCCACTCTGGCGTTGAAGTCGCCAAGGATGATGACTTTGTCGTCTGCAGGGGTACTCTGTAGGAGGCTGCGCAGGTCAGTGTAAAACTTGTCCTTTTCAGCAGGCTCTGCCAGGAGGGTTGGGGAGTACACACTGAGAAGGGTGACGTGCTGCTGGTGTCTCAGTGGGAGGCGCATGGACATGATGCGGTCTGAGTGGCCCGTTGGTAGGTTTTCCAGCTTAGTCGCAATGGATGTCTTGACCATGAAACCCACGCCTGAAAGCCGTCTTTCTGATGCAGGCCTGCCTGACCAGTAGAGGGTGTACCCAGCACCAAGTTCTTGGAGGCTGCCTTCGTCCGGAAGGCGTACTTCGCTGAGCGCGGCGATGTCGATGTTTAACCTCCGCAATTCATGGGCAATGAGGGCGGAGCGACGTTCAGGGCGTCCGCTGTCTGCTTTGTCGAGCATGGTTCGGACGTTCCAGCATGCTACGTTGAGTCCGGTCGTGGTCGTCATGAGAGTGGATCCGTTATTCTTTCTTGTTTTTTGACCGCAGGAGAAGATGCCCGTTGACCGCGGCTAGCCAACTGGGGTTGCGAGGGGACGAGCTTTGGTTAGGCCACCTTTTCTAGGCCCCTCTCCGTGTGGAGCAAGCAGTGCTGTCCCTAGAGAAGGCTGCTTGGTCGTTCAGGGTGTGCCGAGTGATGTTGTCATCCCCAGGTCAACATCAGGCGACCAATATCCTGAACCGCCTGCATGCAGGTTTGAGACTGCGGCTTCCAGTGACATCTTTCACCTGCCGTTTCGCCCCTCGCCCGTCGCTACAGGACTTGGAATGGTCAGTGTCATGGTCCGTGGACGTTTCCTAAAGCCTGCGCGGTGGAGCTTTTTGGTGGAGTGCAGTGTGCGCAGTACTGGCCCCACCCTTTAAACCCTTGGTTCATCTGCCATGGCCTAGCAAGCTGGGACGATGGCATCGAGGTCCTCGGGTCGTAGGTTTTATATCAGACTGTCCTTGTCCTAGTCTCTGGATCAACATTTACCAGCAGGCTAAAGTTGTTGTTTCTTGTCCATATTTTGCTGGAGAGTTGGTTTGTTGTGTTCTTGAGGATCCAGTTGCTGACTTGATTGTGGGTAATATTCCAGGTTTGGTTGTCCAGCAGGCCCAAGATACCAAAGTTGCTGCTGCTGCTGATGTGATCCCTGTTGCGGCTGTCACTACTCGTGCTCAGGCTAGAAAACAAGGTCTCCCGCACAAACCTCTTGTCACTGTGTGCGATGATTTGAAGGTCACTCGTGCTGAACTCATTCAGTTGCAGAAAGGTGATGCTACTCTGCAAGGTTGTTTCAATTTAGCTGCCTCAGGTGACGAAAAGGTTGTTGGTTCTGCTACTTATTCTTTCTATTTTCAAGATGACATTTTGTACAGGAGGTATCGGACATCAAAGGATATTTTGCATCAGGTTGTTGTTCCCGAGAAACTTCGTGCTTCAGTCATGACTGCTGCGCATGATCAACTTTTGGCTGGTCATTGTGGAGTTCGTAGAACTCTGACTAGGATTCTATCCCAATTCTTTTGGCCTGGTGTTTCTGTGGATGTGCGTACTTATGTTCACACTTGTGACATTTGCCAGGCGTCAGTTTCCAAAGGCAAAGTTCCCCCTGTTCCTTTGGCGACTATGCCTCTTATCTCGACTCCGTTCGAGAGGGTCGCTATTGATCTCGTTGGGCCTTTTCTCCTTTTTTGCTTCCAGATGTCGAGGGTGTGGAGCCTCAGTGTGATGTTCCTAATGTGGACGGTTCAGATTGTCCTACTGTCCCATCAGTGGCTATTGGTGTTCAAGATGTTGATGTTGGTGGTCTTCCCATGTTTGGCTATTGTTTGGGCCATTTCAAAATTTTCCAAATTTCTTTGGGGGGTCGATTTCATTCTCCAGACTGACCACAGACCGCTGACGTACTTGTATACAAGTCGCTTTAAGAATTCTCGCATCATGCGTTGGTCCTTGTCCTTACAAGAGTTTAGATTCAATCTCGAACCACTTCCAGGTACGCAGAATGTGTTCGCGGATCTGTTGTCACGCGCTGATCGTGATCAGTCGGTTCCATAGATCAAGGTTTCATCATCTCTGTTTGTCACGCGCAGATCGTGATCAGATCCGGTTCCATAGATCAAGGTTTCATCATCGTTGTATATTGAATACAGCGGGGCCGGTACGGAGCGGACACCCCTGGTGTAGGGCCGATGAAGCTGTCCTGAAGGCATCACGTATGTGACCAGGTGCTGACATCAAGCCTTCATCTCTCCTTCGTTCTACCATCACTGGTGCTACGAGCAGCAACGGTAGCGAAGTAAGCCACAGATTCGTGCTACAGGACCACATGCAGTGTTCCGTCAGTGTAGCTATTGTCGCCTAGCGCCGTTAATTTCACGCCTAGGAATGTTCTAAATCTGTGAGTAGTCATTGAATAGTAATATTCAGTTCGGGAATCTCCGTCAAGTCGTCAATGTGATATTGACTGTGTCGACACTAGTATAAAGAGGAGTCGAGTGACGTCTCTCGAGAGAGACAACGACCTCTACGGTAGCGAGTGAATGTGTGAGCGCTGAAGTTGTGAATAACCTATATGCCACTTGTTACTGTTAGTTATTGGTGCAGACTGGTTTATATGATGTGAATTGTGTGGTTTAATGTATGTTATGAGTGTATGAGAAATAGTTAAAGAGGGCAAAGAGAAATAACTGTGTGGCCTTTGTCCTTGTTTGTAAGCGCGTGTGTGGTGGATGAAAGAGTCTAGTAAACAGAGATAGAACACCCACCTTTATACAGATTGGCAGAAAGCCCACGCACACACTCATTCCATAAACGTTTATATATGTAACAATTTAATTTAGTTCAGTAGTACACTAAAAACACCGTCGTTACACAGGGGTAAAAACACAAACAAAGACGTCGTATTTTGAAGTGCATATTTTTATAATTCATAGTCTTTTCAATTCCCTACGGATCGGTATCAGCAACGCAGCCGATCGGTAGGAAAGGTTTACAAAAACACTCGTCTGAGTGTGTGACCCTCTGTTGTACACAGCCTTGGAGAGTGTCCCATAATTATGTGTTTACTGCTATACAGACTCCATGCCGGAGTATTACGAGTGGCGATATGACACATGCAAGCATGTCTAACGGGTATACTGTGTTTACTGATGTACAGACTGCCTTCGCGGGTATTTCGGGTGGCAATGTGAGAGCGAGTGCTGGTGTGAGAACCCCAATGAGGTCTGTGACACGCTGTGGGGAGAGTGCCCCGTGTCTGGCTGTAAAGCAGGATGGAGAGGGGACGGCTGCCTGCAAGGTGAGAATGATGCCTTCCATGGCACGAAACAGGCAGCACGCTATAGGTCTTTAGGTCGACGTCTGCCGCAGCTGACCCGCGCACAGGCGTGCGCGGGTCAGCTGCGGCTGACATCGGCCCGAGGGATCTTTTGTTTATGGAAAATTAATGGACGAAGGAACGGGGGATGTCTCAGTCGTGCATCCAGCTATTCCTCTCGCTCATCCGTCTGTCTCGCAATCCATTCACCCGTCTGTCCTTTCTTCCATCCGGTCCCGGCTTTTTCCTTCCCTCTGTTCCTCCAATGTGTGACTGCATCCATTTATCCACCCACGCATCATAGTCCATTCATCCATCCGCCCACTCACACATCCATCCATCCACCCATCCACTCACCCACCCACCCATCCACTCACCCACCCCCTTCAACCACCCTCCCATCCATCCATCCATCCAACCACCCATCCACTCACCCACCCACCCATCCACTGACTCACCCCCTTCAACCCATCCATCCATTAATCCCGCGGCGGTCCGATTGCCTTTTGTTTACTGGTGGTGTTACGATCTGTCCAGAGTGCTTTAACGGAACATTCGGGTACGGATGCAAATCTCACTGCAGCGCCACCTGTATGGACGACAAGTGTCATCACGTGACTGGGGAATGCACCAATGGCTGTGCACCTGGCTGGCAGGGAGAATATTGCAACAACAGTAGGTTTCTTCACATAGATTGATTGATTGATTGATTGGTTGGTTGGTTGGTTGGTTGGTTCACAGTTGGTTGGTTGATTGATTGATTGATTGATTGATTTAATACTGACTGACTGATCCTCTCACTGACTCACTTACTGATTGATTGATTGTGCAGAATGTTCAGCGACCATGTTCGGGCAGAACTGTTCAGAGGCATGTCTGCCCGGCTGTTTGAAGAAACAGTGCCATCACGTCACTGGAGAGTGCACTGGAGGTTGTGGCGCAGGCTGGACGGGCAACAACTGCACTGAAAGTAAGTTCAATGACATGACAAGTAAGTTCAGTCTAGACGTGGATTTATTTGCACTAGTAATGTCCCTTTGGCTGTCGGTAGCGCTTTTAGTCGCGATGATTCCCGCATGAATCCAGTCAGCCAGCCAGTCCCACAGGAATCCAGTCAGCCAGCCAGTCCCGCAGGAATCCAGTCAGCCAGCCAATCCAGCAGGAATCCAGTCAGCCAGCCAGTCCCGCAGGAATCCAGTTAGCCAGCCAGTCCCGCAGGAATCCAGTCAGCCAGCCAGTCCCGCAGGAATCCAGTCAACCAGCCAGTCCCACAGGAATCCAGTCAGCCAGCCAGTCCCACAGGAATCAAGTCAGCCAGCCAGTCCCGCAGGAATCCAGTCAGCCAGCCAATCCAGCAGGAATCCAGTCAGCCAGCCAGTCCCGCAGGAATCCAGTTAGCCAGCCAGTCCCGCAGGAATCCAGTCAGCCAGCCAGTCCCGCAGGAATCCAGTCAACCAGCCAGTCCCACAGGAATCATCGCGACAAAAAGCGCTACCGACAGCCAAAGGACATCTGTGTTCTGGTTCAAGAAGTTATTTTATGTCCAGTGTTAAAGGCACCCCCGGCCTTTTTTCTTCACTGATTATCTAAAGATCGTGTCCGCGGTGCACGTATTTGGTTGTGCAAGCAGACACCGTTATCGTGCACGTCAGATGCGACCAATTTTGCAGAAGCATTTTTCCCCACGCGGCAATTGAATCAGGTGTATACATTTCAAGCTTACCCTGGTTTATTTCGACGTTTTCTGAAGCTGCTATCACGCAGGTCTAATATGACAAACCTGGGACCCATATACGAATATCAGCATTGTCCGTTGTAAACAGTTTCAGAACAGTGTTAGGATATCTGCAAATCCTCTGAAAGTAATATTTAACATGAATTAGTTAACCCACTGGCTGGCGGTAGCGCTTTTTGTCGAGGTGATTCCTGCAGGACTGGCTGGCTGACTGGATTCCTGCAGGACTGGCTGGCTGACTGGATTCCTGCAGGAATCACCTAAACAAAATGCGCAGCCGACAGGGAAAGGGTTAACAGTTCTGCATCTAAACATTAGCTTTACTCCACGCTATCCGATGTGCGACATGGCAATGGCAGACATTATATCACAGGTATGTGTTTTTATGTCTGACGCCTGCCATGCTGGACCTAAGGACCTATGGTGGTATTATTATAAACACCAATCTCTCAAATTTGTCTTTTTGTTGTTGGTCATGGATCGTGGATGCTGGAAATTTGCTTACCCAATAAACATCCATTGACAAGTTGGCAAACTAATAATAATAATAATAATAATAATAATAATACTAATAATAATAATAATAATAATATTAATAAATTGTGTAATGTAATAATTATATTATTATTATTATTATTATTATTATTATTATTATTATATTTAATAGTTTAACAACTTTTATATGGATTTTTATTGGGTTGGCAAGTTTCGGGGATCCATGTGATCCAGTACCAACAACAAGATATTAATCACATCATCGCAGCTTGCATCCCTGGTTTTCACGGTGTCAACTGCAGCGTTCCGTGCAGCGAAAACTGCCTGAACACAACGTGTGACGCAACGTCAGGGGACTGTACTCATGGCTGTGTGGCAGGGACAAGCTGCGAAACGTCAAAAGTCACGGGCGACGAAAAGACCCGTGATGAAGGTAACTACTGTTACTACTGCTGCTACTACTACTACTGCTGCTACTCAGTACTACTACTGCTACTACTATTATACTGACGAGCAAAAGAAATGCGACATTTAGTGTTTCCGATGGTTCCGAAAATGTCGCATTTCTTTTGCTCGTCAGTATACTACTACTACTACTACTACTACTACTACTACTACTACTTCGGCTACATGTACTGCTGCTACTACTGGCGGCGGGGGCGGCGGGGGCGGCGGGGGCGGGGAAGGGGGCGGGGAAGGGGGCGGGGGCGGCGGCGGCGGGGGCGGCGGCGGCGGGGGCGGCGGCGGCGGGGGCGGGGAGGGGGGCGGGGGCGGCGGGGGCGGGGGCGGAGGGCGGCGGCGGCGGGGGCGGCGGCGGCGGGGGCGGCGGCGGCGGGGGCGGGGAGGGGGAGGGGGCGGGGAGGGGGGCGGGGGGGCGGCGGAGGCGGGGGCGGCGGCGGCGGCGGGGGCGGGGAGGGGGGCGGGGGGGGGGGCGGGGGCGGCGGGGGCGGCGGCGGCGGGGGCGGCGGCGGCGGCGGCGACGGCGACGGCGACGGCGACGACGACGACGACGACGACGACGACGACGACGACAAATGTTACGTGCAAGCTCGCTTCAGTTTTCTAGTTTGTGATTTTGTACTTTACGGCCGACCAACCACCAGTCTCAAAGCACCACTCATTCACCACGATACGTAATCCCGTTGTATACGTTGCATTATACATCAGTAGCGCACTTACACAAGCAAAATATCGATTATCTGAGCAAAGTGTAACGATCCGCAAGAACACAAAGCAGACCAAAGTACGGAGGCAGTTCCGTAATATGTTGTGGGCTATTTTCCATGGACTGTGCAACATGATCAGTAATGTTACAAAACCATTTCTATTGATGAAGAGAGAGCTAGGATCAATTTAAAAAAAAAAATCCGTGTTCTGTATTCGACTAGAAAGACTGGACCAACTTACATGTGATGACTATTAACTTCAATTAACCCGGTCAGTGCCAGCTGACACAGACTATGTTTCTGTAATTTTTGTTAATTCAACAACGATAAACCCTAGCTGTCCCAAGAACATGGATTCAAAGTGGTGTCAGCAAGAGGCATAGATCCACATGAGCCCCCGCAACTGCGGGGGCTCATGAGGATCTATACCTCTTGTAGTTAGGTTGTGTTCAAATTGTCTCGGCACTGGACGGGTTAAGCGGACTTGTACGGACTTGTAATGCCGGGTTGCGGAAGACAGATCGGTCATGATCGGTCAAAGGTTGTGCCAGATTCGCTTGGCGCTACCCTTGAACTGCCATGGCGAGGCCATCTCCTCCATCCCTGTCTTAACTCATTCGAGACGATCCGCATGCGGACACGCGGCTGTTCGCCGCGTGTCAGCATGCGGTTCGTCTCGAATGTGTTAACCGACTCATTCGAGAGGAGCCGCATCCGGACAACCGGTATAAAGCCGAGTATCCGACTCAGTGCAGCACGTCTCGAATGAGTTAGTGTTGTAATGTTACCCGTGTCTCTTCGTGGGTGTTGTCTTGTACTTGGTTGCAGAAGAGGAAAAGGAACGCTTGCTGGTGGTCGGTGTGATTCTTGCCATACTGGTTCTGATTCTGCTGGGGCTCCTTGTGGCTGTGGTTGTCTGGATGCGAAGGTACACACAAAACAAACACATTATGCATCGTTCTGTGGTAGTCGTAGTCATAGTATGATGCAATCACACCAGACATACGCAGATAAGGTTATTGTAGAGAAAACCTCACTCAGCTGCAACTCGTCACACGTGGCACAAGGTTGTAGATCACACTGGAGTAACAGTTCCAACAGTACTTTATTCTCACGATGCACTCTTAGCACAATGCATCCACAAATGCATCCACACGTTGATACACTGTCTCATAGAATGCATCCACAATTTTGATACACTGCGTCTCCCATACAATTCACACACATATTTCCTAACACCCTCTTTTATACTATTATACTATTACAGATTTCCAGAACAATCTCGCAAATTACACAACTCTACCAATCAGAAAAGAAAGCATGGTGGTGGTCGGTGTGATACTTGCCACGACTGCGCCTTTTCCAGAACCTTCCTGCCTAATCTATAGGTCGGACTTTGCAACAAGTTAGCGAAATTCTAGCTACAAAAAAAAAAAAAAAAAAAAAAAAAAAAAAAAAAAAAAAAAAAAAAAACGATCGCAATTCTCCATGCAAAAGAAAACGAATCACACTAAAAAGGTAAGTGATTCTTCTCCAAAATAACTCAACAGAACATCGGGTCTTTCAAATGGACACCTGCCCTCAAAGGAATAACACAACCACAAACGTAAATTGCATGTTAATCGATCAGCGCCAAGCAAATGTAAAAAGGTTAGATCCCTCGATCCCTTCCTAATGGCACCACACTGCCAGGTCACGACGAATACCAACCTGGCATAATGTACACGTTTCACATCCATTGGTCTAATCTTATGAGCCAGGGTCGAGTTGCACGTAATCTTCTTTTGCCAGTACCTGCCTGACATAGTTTCAACGGCTTGGGTTTGAGCTGTTTTTACCCCCACGCAAAAATAAAATTCGCAGCAAAGCGGGACAGTTGGTTGGCTTCTACCGTAAAGGCCTGGAAACGTTTCCTGCAACGGGGAAGTGTGTGTGTGTGTGTGGGGGGGGGGGGGGGGGGGAGGGAAGCGGGAGATGTTTATACTTTTAGGAAGGACCAACATGTGGCACAGAATGCAACTTGGCACACAGTTTTTGAGAAATTCGAGAAAACAGTTTCATCGTTGCTGATTCTCTTTGCTAACCCGTTTGGTGCCGATAAATTTTGAACACCACCCAACTGCAGGAGGTATAGATCCTCATGAGCCCCCGCGGTTGCGAGGGCTCATCAGGGCCTGTGCCTCTTACTGAGACCAATTTGATTTCCTGTTCTTGCGATTGCTAGAGTATTTTCGATTTTTCAGACCCCAAAGGTCTCACTGCCAAGCATATTTGGTGTTGAATAAACAAAGATTGCAGAAACGCAGTCTTCGTCAAATGGCACTGAACATGTTATGCTGAATCAGCTAACGACTACTTTTACAACCCTAGAAACATAGTAAAGGAAACCATTGAAACAGCGGATTGTGGCTTTCTTTTTTTCGCGGAAGGATACACTGTTCGTACGAGCGTTAGCTTCAGCTATTCTTCATAAGGAAAGTAGTACTGATTCCTGCGCACAATGCCCGCGACCTGGTGTGTGGCAGATGTGTGAAAGCGAGCGCGCGAGTGAAGTCAGCCTCTGCGTCAGTAGGAGAATGTCATTAGTCAAGGGATCTATCTGTGTGTTTGTCCAGAATTTAACGTTTTCCCGTAGTGTGTGCTGTTTCTGCCGATACTTGCTTGAATAATGATCTTGAACTATTTAGCCCCAACGCCCTACAACAGGAGATGGCTCGACCATGATAATTCAAGGGTAGTGCCAGATGAGCTTGGCGCCTTGAATTATCATGGTCGAGCCACCTCCTGCAGGTGGTACATAGTCGTTAGGCAACACCTCCAACTGGGAAACATGTCAATGGGCCGGGGTTAAATGGGCTGACACTGACACAAACAGACAAACAGAAAAAACAGACAAATAGGCACAGAAGAACCCAACGGAGAAAGAAACACGCTTAGAAAAGACAGTTACAACATACTTAATATTTTGGCTAAATACCCTTCTTTAAAATAGCCAAACAAAAAAATATAGAGATCAGTCGCTACTTATCTTATCAGCAAAGGATTGTACATCTTATTAGACAAACAGGTTGGTAGGATTTTTATACATGTACAATTGGTATGCCGCGGAACGGAAATGATATACAAATTGGTTTGGTCTGTTATTTTGGGCCTTATGACCTTAGGCAGTAAGCTTCAAAATCGCAGACAAGCACACATTATTTGTCGAATTGTTCCTTTCCTATGATGATCACATTTACAAAAGGAAGTTGAAAGCACAAAACAAGGCGAAAGAAAATTCAAACAAGATAGTCATTTTAAAGTATAAGACTGATATCGCATCCAGGAAATAGTTTGCGATTTGAACATCCGGCCAGAAGAAATTCTTTTTGTTCACGAAAAGTTTTGTCACGATCTGACTCACCCAGTACGTAAAAGGTCCTCGGGCCGACGTCGGCCGCAGTGGGCCCGCGCACGACCGTGCGCGGGCCCACTGCGGCCTGCGTCGGCCCACAGGTCTTTTGCTGTCCTCGGGCCGAGGTCGGCCGCAGTGGGCCCGCACACAGCCGTGTGCGCCGGGGCCCAATGCGGCCGATCACGGCCCGAAGAACGTTAGTTCACTGGGTGGGTACGGACATATTTGCCTTTTCAAGTGCAGCCAGGGAGAATTTCTTCCTGTTTACTGCGATTTACTGCCTCGACTACAATTCAAAGCCTTCAAACACTATGTGTGTGTGTGTGTGTGTGTGTGTGTGTGTGTGTGTGTGTGTGTGCGCGGAAACTCGTGACTGTCTTCAGGCGGCCGAAGTTGTTCATTGTCAAACCTTCACTGCGGTCCGGCGAACGTGACACTAGCCGCGCAGCGCTTCTCAACCCAGAAGCAGACGTGACTGACAAGGAAAACAACTCTGATCCTCTTAAACTTGAGGACTTTTTGGGAGTTTCAGTCATTGAAGAGCACCGCAAACCTGTACCGGCGCCAAGAGGCGTGAACAGACGGAAAGAAACCCGAGAAGAGTATGAATTGTGTGAGCTGACACCAAAATCAAAGTAAGTTAAATCAAAGTAAGTTGATAATGCGACAGGATGAGGAAATTATCTTCTTGGTATGTTCGAGATGTGTTATGGACTAAGTAATTTAGTTTTTTTTTTTTTATAAAGTGGGGACTACAAAAAGAAATCTTTAAGATACAATAATCCGTTTCCTCTATTTCGCATGGTGCCGCAAACAGATACGCGACAAATGAAGTTAGCATTCGAGACATGATGCGTCGTGTCTCGAATACTAACTTCATTTATGAATGGGTCTGAAATGCTAACTTTTTTTTGTCGCGTATCTGTACGCGTCACCATGTGAAACAAACGAAACGACAAACTCCAGTCGTATTTTCCAATGGACAAAAATACAATATCCTGTGTTCGAAATGGAACTTCAGTTGAATTTCTTCAGGCAGGGTGTGGTGAACCAGTGGAATAGCTTGCCTGCGTACGTGTTATCTGCACGGTGCACTAGTGAATTAAAACCCGACTAGACCGCAAATAGCAAGAGATGGGTATCTCAATATGCCACCAAGCTTAACCACATCCATAAACCATTAAAGCGTAATTGTATTGCGTATCGACAGGATGTGCATAAACTCATCCATAACTCTAAGAAAGTAGTTTTCGTCGCATCAGTTCATTTTTGTTTTTATGTGTCGCAAGAATACCATAGACTAAACTTTTGTCGGTCAGAAGTTTATTTCTTTTATATAAGAGAAGTAATGGCTGCTTCCTGGTATGCTTGGTTATACGGAAGGTTTGGTCTTTTTTTTTTTGGCACGCCCTAATGGTGGCTGTATATACTTCCTTTCCGAAGCGCAAGCCTTGTTTCTATCTTGAACAAGTACAGTTTGAGGCCTGGTAAAAGGGCCATCACCACACCGGTTGTCTCCCTCGATTCGCTGCCCGCAGGCAGCGAATCGAGGGAGACAACCAGTATGGGCGATCACACGGTCGTCGACGCCGGGAGTTGTGATTGCCATATTTTAACAGGATGAACCTGAACGTGCTTAGTAAATCTCTTTCTGTTTCCTGTGCTCGTCCTCGACGGCTAGTGCTGCAAATGCATACTGACGAGCAAAAGAAATGCAACATTTTGAGAACCATCGGAAACAATAATGCATTTCCGATGGTTCCAAATGTGTCGCTTTTTTTTGTTGCTCGTCAGTATATGTAATTATTATACTGTCAGTTCCTTTCCGTTTTTAGAAAAGTCCATTCAGTCATCACCGAAGAAGACCCCATCGAGGAGGGCCAGCAACCATGCACCAAGCGGCCAGAGTTAATGGCCCTGTTCTCCAGGGACGCCCCTGACTTTACTTCCTCTTCGACCAAACCGCCTAAAGTAGAGTCGTCCCCACTGAGCAGAAGGGCAACCACACACACCCCGGCCAAGCGCATCGCCAGTCTCGCCTCTTTGGACACTCGTGAGTTGCGTTCGTTTGAATTGAACTGAATTGAATAAACGTTATTGTCCATTAAACGACATGCATTGTATGGAAAGTTTCATTTGGCTCATATGAATATGAAAAAATACAAGTCAGACATAATAACCTGCGCTCATTAAAGCTATTGACAACAATGTCCACATTGATAGGAGCG
Organism: Semisulcospira habei; assembly: GCA_036245525.1. Classification (NCBI taxonomy): domain Eukaryota; kingdom Metazoa; phylum Mollusca; class Gastropoda; family Semisulcospiridae; genus Semisulcospira; species Semisulcospira habei. The sequence continues at coordinate 16,742,475 of BTPG01000007.1, read as the reverse complement.
CTAAACATCGCCACATTACTCAGTAATGTAAATAATAAATAAATCCCTAACACGCTGCGACAGGATGTGGATCGACCATGATAGTTGAAGAGTGGCGTCGGAATAGCTTAGCGCCTACCGGCGCCAAGCTATTCCGACACCACCTTTGAACTATCATGGTCGATCCGTCTCCCGGCATAACTCTAATATAGACCTCAGAGGATAATTAAAAATTTTGTCCTCGTGACTCATTGGGTGAATGGGCAACCTAAGTGAACACTACGAAATGACTTATTTTGTAGCAGCTGGCAGAAAGGACTTTTGAAATCGGAGCAGTATTTCGGCACAATGGTGTATTGAAAAATAAAGTGACGTCATTTCTTCCATTCTGTACTATCTTAGTTCTGGAAATTGTAGAAATGACCTTTCGCTTTGCTGGCTGAGTCTGCTGCGTCAGACTACAGAGAATATATGTTGTGTTGACTTCGATAGCGTTTTCAAAAGCATTTTAACAAGTCAGCTGAACTGAACTGAACTGGACTCAGCGCAACTCAGCCGAGCTCAGCTCTCTATTCATCTCGACTCGACTCGACACGAATCGACTCGACACGACACGACAGGACACGACACGACACGAATCGACTCGACTCGACTCGACTCGACTCGACTCGACTCCACACCACTCCACTGCACTCCACTTCACTCGACTCCACTCGACTCGACTCGACTCGACTTGATTTAACTTAACGTATTTTAACTTAATGTAGCTTAACTTAGCTTAACTTAATATAGAGTAACTTAACTTAACTTAACTTAATTTAACTCAGATCAACACAACTTTAAACTATCTGTTCCACTGTTCCAGTGAGTGTGGATGATTTGGAGATCGTTCACATGACTTCAACACTCATGACGTCGTCACTTCCCAGTACCGCTGACGCCAGCGACTACTACAACGTAGCGTGCCGTGACTTCTCCCCCAACACAGTGATCCTGCTGAGCGACCTTCCGGCCAAAGTGGCCGCCTGGCTGGCCGAACCACGCCACTTCAACAGGGAGAGATCGGTAAGAGCTTGCTCGCATTAGCGAGGCTATGTTTACGCCGAACGACTCCCAACAACGAACGAAAGCCAAGTCACCGCGGATAATCAACTTGGACCAGACAACACTCCAAAGATCTCCAAGAGGCATAGATCCTCATGAGCCCGGACAGGCATAGATCCTCATGAGCGCTCCGGGCTCATGAGGATCTATGCCTCTTGGAGATCTTATGCCTCTTGGAGTTCTTTGGAATTTTGTCTGAGCTTCTAGTACGCACTAGCTATCCCCCGTGACTTCGCTCTCGTTTGTTTTTGGGAATCGTTTGTTACAAACAAAACCTCACTATTATCTAAAGGGGTCGCTGTCACGACTGTGATCATTATCTTCGTCGTCGTCGTCATCATCATCATCATCATGACTAACAGCAGCAGGAAAAACAGCTTGGCTTGCGAATGTTTTTGTGTGTGTGCATGGGTGTGTGTGTTTCGTTCTGCGCGCGAGCGCGCGCGCAGTGTGTGTGTGTGTGTGTGTGTGTGTGTGTGTGTGTGTGTGTGTGTGCGCGCGTCAGTGTTTGTGAGCGTGCATGCATGTGGGTGTGCTCATGTCTGTGCGTTGGTGTGTGTGAGTGTGTGAACGTGCGTGTGTTCGCGCGCTCGTTTGTGTGTGCGCGTTCGCGCGTGTCCAGCATACTTCGTCTCGACTCAGACGTAACGTCACATGAGAGGAAAGAAGCAAGACAAAAGATCAGGTCTATTGCAAAGCGTTCATTGACTAGAGAGACCTTGACCTATACAGGGACGTCTGTGATAAAATAAATACGTCAGGAGAGCGTGGGTTTGGAGAGTTTGGGCGGGGTAGGCATTGTGTCTAGTGAAGGGCTGAGACCCTAGGGAACTTAAAGAAATCATTCATAAGGCGTTTTCATGGATTTGAAATTATCTTGAGTTGCTATCACCTTAATCATCTCTGCTCTCAGTTATTGAATTGTGAAAGTGAATCGTGACAAATTCGTTGTTTAGATCCGCGAAAAAAATGTATTGCTTTTGGTAAAATCCCCACCGTCTGAAATACACTCAGACGCTATAGCGCTATGCATTTCGTTTATTCTAGCGACAGTCTTCCACGTTACCACACGCCATAATTTTGTCGTGGGCCTAAATAATTAATAGTATGCTGGCCTGTGGTTTTTAGCATTACGGCTTGCAGCCGTAAGGTCCAAAATCACAGGCCAGCACACGATTAACGTTTGCAGACAGCATCAACGTGTTTTCATTTTATTAAATTTAATTTTGTTTAGATGTTACCACCGGGGAATGTGGGTAAATGCGAAATAGCCACGCTTCCACAGAACATCAAGAAAAATCGCTACCGAGACGTCTATCCCTGTAAGTATTGTTAACTATGTACGTAGCAAAACGCCAATGAGTCGTCTGCTATATTCGACGTATTGATTGATTGATTGGTCGATCGATTGATTGATTGAGTGAGTGAGTGAGTGAGTGAGTGAGTGAGTGAGCGAGCGAACGGGCAGGCGGGCTTAGCTGGGTGGTTAGTTGGTTTGGTTTGGTTTGGTTTGGTTTGATTGGTTGGTTGGTTGGTTGTTTAGGTCGGGACCTTTGAAAAAGTCCTCATATATTCGACTTTTGTAATATCCAACCTGCTAAAAGCGATATGTGTGATAGGCTTGTCAGCATTTGTCTTCCTACAATATAGGTAACCTAATTATGAAATAACTACGGCGAGACAAACATAGCTGTTATTATATAAGTTATTGGTAGCGGGGGTTCGCTACACGGACCCTTGTAGGCCTGAGGGAGGTCAAAAAAAACCATTGTACCCCGTAGGCCGAAACCTGAGGGGTACAATGGTTTCTTTGGCCTCCCAAAGGCCTACAAGGGTGCGTGCAGCAAGCCCCTGCAACCAATAACGTATTTGTTTTCATTCCTCCACTAATCAAGCTGAAATCGTCCGACCGGGATCACACAAGACACGACTGACGTCAATAGAATATACATGTATACATAATAGACATATGACGCAATTTAAGATCTTTCATGACGTTGTCGTCTGCATGACCAGCAGCATTGTCTACAAATTGTCAATGGAAGAGGTGCGGGACTGTTTGCCTAAAAAAATGTAAATTTCTTCAATAAAATAGTACATAGGATGCTCATGTGCTTTCGATTCCGCAAAGATTCTTTCTTTAGTGGTCTGTTACACACTATTTCTGCAGATGTGTGCTACAAACAACTTCAGTAGTGTGCCTGCTGTTTTAAACAACACTAAGAAACTTTGTGCTTTAGAACGTTTTGATGATCTTTTCTAGAACAAAACTGGCATACACGACGCTTCAGAAAGAGGGCTACAAAAAGTCCGCCATTAGTCGCTACAAGGGTTTTTGTAGCTCAGTCTTTTGGTGCAGTTTGCGCTAAAGAGATTGGTCGTGTGACGTAGGGATGAAAGCAATAAATTTTATGCTATTGCTTTCAGACGACCAGTCTCGTGTTGTGCTGAATACCTTGCCCGAGGACCCGTACAGTGACTACTACAATGCCTGCTACATTGACGTAAGCTGGGTTGTTTTCTTTCATCCCTCTCTCGTGAACTTCCATTCAGTCCCACAATCAACGATATATACTGACTAGCAACAGAAATGCGACATCATTTGAATAATCGAAAACACCGTGTTTCCGATGATTCCAATGATGTTGCATTTCTTTTACTAGTCAGTATAGTTTGTACTCTGGAATGGTATAAAATTAAATATAAGTAATCGATGGTAAAGGGTCCACCTAGATATTGACTATTCTTAATAAGCGAACGAAAGCGAGGCTACTGAAGAACGTCACCTCACGCTTTTGGTCGACGCGACATATGAAGTTATTTGGACGTCATTGATGCGATTTTCTTCTTTTATTGTTCCAAATTGCGACATGTCTCTTGGACTCGTGGCATGCATTGACGTGAAACTCAAAATAACGTCACACCACAGTGTGAAAGTCTCAAGTCGAAAGGGAGATTTTCTGAGACCTTCACCTCCTGACTACTGCTGAGAGTCGCGAACAAGTCATGGGTACTCCATTATTCAATTAACCCTTTGCGTGTCGGTAGCGGTTTTAGTCGAGGTGATTCTTGTAGGAATCAACGCGACCAGAACCGCTATCGACACGCAAAAGGTTATCCCCATTGTGCTTGCAACCACCGGTACTGTGCACAGCCTGTACCGGTGGCTGCGTGCACAAAAGTGTTAACTGGATAATGCGATCATGTGTAGTGTCTAATTGGCATAGCCTCGGACCGAACGTGGTAGCTCAAGGGTAATGTCTGTCAGGCACAAATTCGGAACTATCACGATTATTTTATATTTGATGGATGATGGGGCTGGTTTTGCTAAGAGCTGTTCCGTTTAGAAACATCAAGCGGGATTTAAGTTATATAACATTGTTTCTAGTCTTTCTTGTAACCTGCCTTCATATTCATTTATTTCGCATGTGTTTTCATGTATGGTTGGTAACAGATGTCAAAAAAGCATGTCCGAAAAGTGAATAGCCATGATGTATATGAATGTTTATCTAATTTGTTGTTTTTTCTGCAACAAGTCCTGTTAATTGTTTGAATCGCGTCTGTTGCGAAATCCTAGATATAACCCGCACGTTTTCCATTGTCTTTTTGAACGCTCTTTGTCGATACATTTGCTCTTGAAAATCAATGTGGAAGGAAAGGACGGTGTATTTCTGTTGTTATACCACACAAAAATGTGATGTATGTCTGTTGTTATATCACATGAAAATTTGGTGTATTTCTGTTTTTATACCACTTGAACATGTGGTGTATTTTTGTTGTTATACCACATGAACATGTGGTGTATTTTCTGTTGTTTCTCCACAGGGTTACAATACAGAGAAGGAGTACATCGCAGCTCAAGGTTTGTATACTTACGAGCAACAACAACAACAACAAAATACAGCATACGGAATCACCTGAAACGCTTAAGTGTTACTGATGATTCCCATGATGTTTGACTTCTTCTGCTCGTCATTATAATCTATCTGCTGTTCACTGAAATGTAATATACATTTAGAATTGCATTATTTAGCTCTTTTGTTTAATTTTTTAACAATTTATTTCATACATAGCATTGCAATCTTTAGAATTTCTCTGGATTTTACATAGGATGAATATTACATGGCATAATTGCATTAATCTGCATTATTCCGTTAAATTTAAAACAACAACTTAACCACAGAAAACCCCTTACAACAACAACAATAGAACCAACAACTGGTAAATTAACCCTTTCCCTGCAGAGTGGACGTATATCTTTGATTTTCTAAAATCTTTGTTCGCTCAACGACCGAAAGCCACAACCATCCAAAGAACATGGATACAAACTGTTCTCAGCAAGTGGCTTATATCCTCACGAGCCCCCGCAGTTACGGGGGCTCATGCATGAGGATCCATACCTCTTGCAGTTGGGTGGTGTGCACCCTTTTCCCGGCAATCAAGTGGTTAAAAATGTGAGAGACTTTGGCAGTTTAGTCTACATTGACAGTGATGTAATCCGCGTTGTCCTTGCATTTTCCTACGCGCGTTTAGTTCTTTGTTGGGTATATTATTTCCTTGCTTTTGCAGGCCCACTGGAAAAAACCGTGTCTGATTTTCTGAGAATGGTGTGGGACGTGAACTGTAGGCTCATCATCATGCTGACGAACACCGTGGAGCTGGGGCGGGTAGGTATTATTTTCCACGTGTGCTGGTCTGTGATATTGGACCTTACGGCCGTAAAGGTCCAACATCACAGACCAGCACACTTCTGTATTCCGTGTGATTCATTTTGCAGTCGACTTCGCTTATTACAAAGTTCGGATAAAACAACTTTTTTTTTTTTCAGAAGTCCGGACAACACTATTTCTTTGTAAAACTACTCGATCGCTTATAACACACTTCGGATAATAAAAATTGGGACCACTGACGATTCGCTCTGTCTGAATTTTACTGTAGCAGCCAGCACCTGATCCTTTCTGTTTCAGGAGAGTTGGGTGGCTCGGCGGTAGCGCGTTCGACTCTCGTCCGTAAGGTCGCGGTTTCGAATCCAGCAGGGGTCAACAATTTTGTTCAGACCCTATTCAGTGCACCCTCTTTGAAATCACCTTCGCGGTGGACAAAAGACGTTAAGCACGAAACGTTTCCTTTGTGTTTCGTTTTATGCAACCGTTTTTTACCCCTGCCAGCTCAATTTAAGTGTTCACCCTTTGGCTGTCGGCATCGGTTTTTGTCGCGATGCTTCTTGCAGGAACCATCGCGACAAAAACCGCTACCGCTAGCCAAAGGGTTAAAGATCCAAATTGAAAGAGCAACATAATGTGTGTCTTTGTCTTTGAATTTGGACCTTACGACCTAGAGCCATAACGTCCAAACTCACAGAATAAGACATTTTAAATTAAAAAAAAAATCTTTTGCTTTCTTCTGTCTCAGTTCAAGTGTTACCAGTACTGGCCAGATGAAGGGTCCGTAACTCACGGTGAAATCACCGTCACCATCCTGGACACGACAGCTTACGCCGACTTCTGCATCAGGAGCCTTTTTCTCCACCGGGTCAGTAGTTGTTGGCGTAGGAATCGATACCCCAGTAGCACAACGTCTCCGGGCCCACGACGGCCGCAGTGGGCCCGCGCACAGCCGTGCGCGGGCCCACTGCGGCCGTCGTTGGCCTCAGGACTTTTGCTTACTGGGTGTGGACTGGCAGGGTAGGGCCAGATGGCTGCCCTTGTTGTCCGAGTATTCTTGAGTACTTCTTCCTACCCGATGGGACGGTCCGAAAATTTAGTATGGTATTGCCCGTCTATGATTGTACATCATGACATAAAACGTTTGCAAGGAGTAAGCCGCGATGCATCAACAGTACACTTTTTGGGTCTCAGGGAAAAGTAGGTATTTTACCCGTACCAAGGAAGATTTAAAGCAATGATCGAGCTACTTATATGATTTTTTTCTAGATGTGCTTGTGCGAGGCAGTTTACTGCATACAGTATTTATGTTAAGGGAACTACCTCAACGATGGACAAGAAACAGACTCCACGCCAGATCGCCAGCCCACGATAAATATACTGACGAGCAAAAGAAAAGCGACATTTTTGGAACCATCGGAAACACTAATGTGTTTCCGATGGTTCGAAAAATGTCGCATTTGTTTTGCTCGTCAGTACACAAGGCACAATGCTTGTAAAGCGCTTAGAGCATCATTGATTTGGAGGTTAAGCACTATATTAAAGTACATTATTATTATTATTATTATTATTATTATTATTATTATTATTATTATTATTATTATTCGTAGTAGTAGTAGTAGTAGTAGTAGTATTAAACAGATGAAGATCTCCTTAGCTTTTTTCGAATTAGACAAACACAAACTGAGCTACGTATCTTGAAAAAGGATAATTAGATAATCGAAATTTAGTAATGATGTCTTTGAGTGAGCGGTTTTCTCCTAGTACGTTTTCTAAAGCCTGCATTTTATTTCGTTGTTCAATTTTTACCTTGCATTTTAAAATATAAGCAGTGTCCTTTTTTTATCTGTTCCATCTTCGTGTGTTTTTAGGACGACGAAACCCGGCCCGTGACGGTGTTTCACTACACCGCCTGGCCCGACAACTTTGCCCCAGCCTCGCCCTGGTCACTCATCCACTTCCGGCGGAAAGTGCGTCAGATGGAACCGGAAGGCGGGCCATCCATCGTGCACTGCAGGCATGTTACAAACAGCGGTTGTTTAAACCCCTTCTCTGCCGAGGAAAAGTGAAAACGACCCAACTGCAAGAGACATATATCCTCATGAACCCCCGCAGTTGTGAGGGCTCATGAGGATCTATGTCTCTTGCTGAATCCAGTTTGTGTCTATGTCAGTTCCTTGGACAGCTGGATGTCATTAGAGCTGACTTGACTACAAAGATTTCACAAACGCAATCCGCGACCACTGACGGTGAAGAGGTTAACCCATTTAAGCATGCGGCCACCGAGACTGTCCATAGTGTCGGCGGGTGCGTGCAGTAGGAGGTTAAGACTATGGTGCCAACATTTTTAAATTTTTTTTTTCTTTTTTACGTAGCGTTTAGACTTGCATTTCAAGAAAATTGCAAAGGCGTAATTGTACCCCGGTAGAACTCTAAATATTCCCATACGTCCTTCTGAAGGAAGATTCATTAACTCATTCAGCACCGAGACACCACAGCGAGATATGACTCGGCCATGATAGTTCAAGGGTGGTGCCAGAATAGCTTGGCGCCTATCGGCGCCAAGCTATTCTGGCACACCCTTGAACTATCATGGTCGATCTGCCTCCTGATTTGTAATGCAGTCCTCAGCGGACAGCTCCAAAATGTGAGTATGACGTACCTGGGGTACACAGAGTTAAAAACTCGTAAAGGGCCCAGCCGCCAGGTTACAGGAAAACTTTCGAAGCCACTAACTCCCAACCAACTGTCCCTTTGCATTGCAGCAAGAATTTATAGTGGTGAAAAAAACAGCTCAAACTAAACCACTAGGACTGTCACTCGTAGGTACGTCTATTGCACAATATGTCCAATTCGACCCAAAATGCGCGCCCTGGTAGTTGTACCCTCTGTCCTGATTTGGCCAAGGACAGTAAGTCTAGTTTTATGAAAAGTGAGAATTTCTTTGTACTGCAATGATAAGTTTGCTTTTTGGAAAGTTGACGCTCGCCTGTACTACTACTACTACTACTACTACTACTACTACTACTACTATACTACTACTACTACTACTACTACTACTACTACTACTACTACTACTACTACTACTACTACTACTACTACTACTACTACTACTACTCCTTGGCTTGACTTCGCGAACGAAGATTTTATAGGAGTTGCCCACGACGTCTGCAGGCTTGTTCGTGGCTGCGGAGGCCAATCCGAGACAGGCAGGTTCGACCGCAGTGGCTGCAGGGGAAGGTCTGGCCAGGGTTCTGAGCTGCGGCATCTCTGTTTTTTCTCCTGAGCCGCTTGTCCTTAAAGCTAGCTCTGCGAGAATCCTCAAAGGAGACAGCTGCCTTGTAAATGGTGGAGCGCCAGGTGTCACGGTCCGCAGCAAGCGAAGACCACTGGTGGTGGTCGATTTGGCAGGCACTAAGTGACTTCTTGAGACAGTCTTTGTATCTCTTCTTTGGTGCCCCTCTGTCACGGTGTCCAGTAGCAAGCTCGCCGAACAGGGTGATCTTTGGTAGGCGATGATCCTCCATCCTGGAGACATGCCCCGCCCAGCGGAGCTGTGTCCGCAGCAGCAAAGCCTCGATGCTCACAGTTTCAGCCTGTTCAAGGACCTCGACGTTGGTGACATAGTCACTCCAGTGAATGCCCAGGATGGTACGCAGGCAGCGCTGGTGGAAGCGTTCGAGGAGTCGTAGTTGGCTGCGGTAGAGGGCCCAGGACTCGGAACCATACAGCAGGGTGGTGAGGACCACAGCTCTGTACACGCTGATCTTGGTGCCTGTTTTCAGCTGTTGATTGTGCCACACCCGCTTGAAAAGTCGCCCGAAAGCACTGTTCGCTTTTGCCAGCCTGCTGTCAAGCTCCTTGTCCAGCTTGGCGTCCGACGTGATAATGCAGCCAAGGTAAGTAAACTGGTGCACTGACTTTAGTTCAGACTCGCCAATGGTGATGTGAGGAGGGCGATACACTGTCTTGGGTGCCGGCTGATGGAGGACCTCTGTCTTTTTCAGACTGACCTCGAGTCCAAAGAGCTGGGCAGCATCTGCGAAGCAAGACGTGATGCGCTGCAGGGCTCTCTCTGTGTGTGCAACGAGGGCAGCATCATCAGCAAAAAGCAGCTCACGAATCAGTTGGTCTAGGGTTTTCGTGTGGGCCTGCAGTCGTCTGAGGTTGAACAGGCTGCCATCGAGACGATACCTGATGTACACTGCATCGTCATCATCGAGATCCACTGTGGCCTGCTTCAACATCATGCTAAAAAAGATGGTGAAGAGGGTCGGTGCCAGCACGCAGCCCTGCTTTACGCCGTTGAGAATAGGGAATGGTTCTGAGAGGTCGTTGTTGAGTCTGACCTGGCCTTGCTGGTCCTCGTGTAGCTGGACAATCATGTTGAGGAACTTTGGGGGACAGCCAAGTCGCTCCAGGATCTGCCACATGCCTTGCCTGCTCACAGTGTCGAACGCTTTTGTTAGGTCGACAAATGTTACGTACAGCCCTTTGTTCTGCTCGCGGCACTTCTCCTGTAGCTGTCTCAGCACAAAGACCATATCGGTGGTGCTCCTGTTTGCTCTGAAGCCACACTGGCCCTCTGGGAGTTGGTCTTCAGCGATGGCAGGTACCAGCCGATTCAGGAGCAGCCTTGCAAGGATTTTCCCAGCAATGGACAGCAGGGTAATTCCCCGATAGTTGGAACAGTCAGACTTCTCGCCTTTGTTCTTGTACAGGGTGATAACGACTGCGTCACGGAGATCTTTTGGTAGTGTTCCTTCCTCCCAGCAGCAGAGAAAGAGGTCATGGAGCTTGTTGTGCAGTGCTGTGCCTCCATGTTTCCAGATCTCTGGCGGTATTCCATCAATGCCTGCTGCTTTGCCACTCTTGAGCTGGTGGATGGCTGTGAGGGTCTCTTCAGCGGTGGGCGGTTCGTCCAATTGAACCTTTACTGGGAGGTGTGGGATTTGTAGGACGACTGCTTCTTGAACAGTGCGCTCAGCGCTGAAGAGGCTCTGAAAGTATTCCGACCAGCGGTTCAAGATGGAGGTATTATCTGTGAGGAGTGCCTGGCCATTCGCGCTTCGCAGGGGACTTTGCACCAGGTGCCTGGGGCCATACACTGCTTTCAGTGCTTCGTAGAGGCCCCTGTAGTCACCATTGTCAGCACAAAGCTGGGTCCTCTGTGCAAGTCTGGAGATCTCTGAGCTTGTGCTGGAGACTGCTGCAGACGAGGCGGAAGGCAGACTTCTTCACAGGGCAGGAAGGCTGGGCTAGGTGGGCCTGATGGGCGGCTCTTTTTTTTGCTAGGTGTTCCTGGATCTCTACATCGTTTTCGTCAAACCAGTCTTTGTTCTTCTTTCTGGCGAAACCCAAGACTTCTGCAGAGGATTTTGCAATAGCAGTTTTCAGTTGTTCCCAAAGTGTTTTAGGGGAGGAGTCTACTGGGTCCGCTGTGTCTTTGAGCCTGCGCTGTAAATCTGTCTGAAAGGCAGCTTTCACATCGTCACGCTGAAGGCTGGCAACATCAAGCTTTTTCTTGGGGGGCCCCCATTTCTTGGGTTTTGGCTTGAAGTGGAGCCTGAGTTTGCAGCGGACAAGGCGGTGGTCAGTGTGACACTCTGCGCTGGGCATCACTCTGGTGAGGAGGACGTCACTGCGGTCCCTCTGACGCACTAGGACATAGTCGATAAGGTGCCAGTGCTTGGAGCGAGGATGCATCCAGGTGGTCTTTCGACTGTCCTTTTGCTGAAAAGTAGTGTTGGTGATGACCAGTTGCTGCTCCGCACAGAACTCCAATAGTAGGCGGCCATTGTCATTGCAGTTCCCCACGCCATGCTTGCCGAGGACTCCTTTCCAGGCTTCAGAGTCCTGGCCCACTCTGGCGTTGAAGTCGCCAAGGATGATGACTTTGTCGTCTGCAGGGGTACTCTGTAGGAGGCTGCGCAGGTCAGTGTAAAACTTGTCCTTTTCAGCAGGCTCTGCCAGGAGGGTTGGGGAGTACACACTGAGAAGGGTGACGTGCTGCTGGTGTCTCAGTGGGAGGCGCATGGACATGATGCGGTCTGAGTGGCCCGTTGGTAGGTTTTCCAGCTTAGTCGCAATGGATGTCTTGACCATGAAACCCACGCCTGAAAGCCGTCTACTACTACTACTACTACTACTACTACTACTACTACTACTACTACTACTACTACTACTACTACTACTACTACTACTACTACTACTAATAATAATAATGAGTACTCGTATAACAACCTCAGAAGTTCGAGCTCTAAGCGCTTCACTAAAAGCTAACTGAACAAAAAAAAAACAAAAACAACTAATTACAAAAACGCAATCTACAACAAAAAAGTATAAAAAATGAAAGCAAAGATACAATGCACTCTATAAACAATCTGTATGTAATCACCCTTCAAAAATGTATATCATTCAGTCAAGGGAGGTGTTGCGCTTATAGACTCAAACACATACTCACGATTAGATTTTCGCCTGGGTAGGTTTTATCTTTTAGCATTTGACACTGATCGTCAGTAGGCGCATGTGAAGAAAGTAATGGTATTAGCTGAAAAAAAAGTTAGTTAAAAAAATATGCTCTCTAGATCGCAGATAATAGATTAATGAGGTGGATTGATGGGTGAATGATACCGTTATTTTTGGACGGCTAATTTTTCATACCACCTCCTCTTCTTCTTCTCTCTGTCCTACAGGTTAAAGTTGACGCCATGCCGCGTACGTCTTTACTGTACGGGTCTTGTCATGATCATAATTATTCACTTAACCCCTTCAGTGCCAGTAGACACAGGATGCTCTTTAAAAATCATTTTAAATTCAACCGCCAAGATCTACTGCCGTCAAAGGAACACGGAAACAAATTGGTTTTAGTAAGAGGCATAAATCATCATGAGCCCTTGCAACTGCGGGGGCTCATGAAGATCTATGGCTTAGTTGCAGCTGGATGGTTTTCACATTTTCTCGGCAGTAAACGGGTACGTTAACCGTGTGGGTGTCGGCAGCAGGAATCATCACGACAAACGCCGCTATCCTCCATATCCTTTTTTCTTCTTCTGGAAATGAATACCTGAGCTTATGTAATTTGTCTGCTACCCCAGTGCCGGCATCGGACGGACGGGCACCTACCTGGCGCTGGACATCATGCTAGCGCGTGCCGAGCACGAGGATAAGATTGACGTGTTCACGTGCGTCTGGAAATTGAGGCAGCAACGGATCTGTATGGTGCAGACTTTGGTGAGTGCCGGGAAGTTTTATTTATTAACTCATTCAGCCCGGACACACCTCGTCAAGACATAGAGCCAGCCTGATAGTTCAAGGGTGGTGCCAGAATAGCTTGGCGCCCATAGGCGCCAAGCTATTCTGGCACCACCCTTGAACTATCATGCTCGATCTGTCTCTGGAATGTGTAATGCAGTGTTCAATCCTTCAGAGGCCGACTTCAAAATTTGGGGAGTTTGGTCTTTGATGTAGAATGTGTTGAGGCCAGTGTGTGTGTGTGTGTGTGTGTGTGTGTGTGTGTGTGTGTGTGTGTGTGTGCGCACATACTTGCGTGCGTGCGTGCGTGCGTGCGCCTAATCCTGCTCGTATGTGAAAAACTGCCACATTAGGCATATCACTCATGACCAAATACAGGAATTCGGACGTTTGTACACAAATTGCTTACATTTTAAAACAATTATTTTCAAAGAAGATCTACATGTACTACTACTACTATGCCTAAAGGGATACTACTATACTACTGCTACTACACACTATGCCAGAAGGGCTATATACTACTACTACTACTATTACTATTAACTATGCTAGAAGGTTCAAAACCTGACAGACAAACTTTCAAGTAGCGCAGGGTCTTATGGCATGGAGATCAGTACGGATAAAAGCAAAGTGATGATCAACACCACAAGCGACAGCAGCAGCAACATTCACATGAACGGCCAGAAGCTAGAAGAGGTCAATAGCTTCAAGTACTTGGGAGCCACCCTGTCCAAAGACGGTAGTTGCATAGCAGAGATCCGTATCAGGATAGGTACAGCAACATCCGCAATGGCCAGGCTGGACAGGATATGGCGAAGTAACTCCATCAGCTTCACCATCAAGTACAGGCTTTACAAGTCCCTCGTAGTGTCTATTCTGCTCTACGGCTGTGAGACTTGGACACTGCTTGCAGACTCAGAAAAGAAAATCCAGGCCTTTGAGAACAAGTGCCTGAGGAAGTTGCTCCGCATCTCGTACCGCGAGCACAAGACCAACGAATATGTACGGAGCATCGTCACTTCCCTGGTGGGCCCACATGAACCCCTTCTGGCAACCGTGAAATGGCGCAAGCTTGCTTGGTTTGGCCACGTGACCCGACACAACACCTTGTCCAAGACTATCCTCCAAGGCACTCTCGAAGGAAGTCGTCGGCGAGGTCGTCAGAGAAAGAGTTGGGTCGCAAACATAAAAGAATGGACCGAACTCGAGATGCCAGACTTGCTTGCCACCGCCCAAAATAGAACTCAGTGGAGAGCACTGTCTGTTGCTGCTGCCTTTCAGTCCCCCCAACGCCCAGTTCGGGCAAGGGACTGATGATGATGATGATGATGATGATGCTAGAAGGACCCGAACGAATTCTATTTATTATTGTGTTATTGTTGTTATTCTTCTTATTATTATTATCACTCTTCTTCTTCTTCTTATTATTATTATTATCATTATTATTACTATTATCATTGTTTTGTTGTTGTTGTAAGTGTACATTTTTGTCTGTCTCAGGCTCAGTATATTTTCATACACGAGGCCCTGGCTGCAGCACTCACGACATCATGCCCAATTCCAGTGGCAGATTTCCACCTTGACTCTCTCCTGGAAAAACAAAATGGTGACCGTCCTTTGGAAAAGGAATACAAAGTAAACTTTTTTGTTTTGTTTTGTGCAGACATGAATTGCTTATCTGTGCATTTCGGAAGAAAGCTCCAACTATAAACCCCTTCACTGCCAAATAAAAATAAAAAATAGACAAGACGCTACTGCAAGAGGCATAGATCCTCATGAGCCCCCGCAACTGCGGGGGCTCATGAGGATCTATGCCTCTTTGCTGAAACCACTTTGCGTCCGTTAGTTGTTCATGGGACGGCCGGAGCTCTTTCGCGCAGCTGAGCTCACACAGATTTCGGATGTAAAAATGTGCGATCAGTGGCGGTGAATGGGTTAATCGGCTTCGTAACTTAACCCTCATTTTGGGTTCAAGTGCCATTGCGTGCTGAGCCCCTCCATCGTCCGTCCATCGTCCGTCGTCGGTGGTAAACTTTCACCCTTTCGCTGTCAATGGACGCAGCCTCTTTGTGTATTCAATGCCGCAGCTGTCCAAGGAACATGCAAAGGAGTGCCAGCAAGAGGCATAGATCCTCATGAGCCCCCGCAACTGCGGGGGCTCATGAGGATCTATGCCTCTTGCGGTTGCATTCTGTTCAGTTCTCAGTGAAACGGTAAACCCCTATACTACCGGTGGCTGCAGGTCTCGAATTAGTCTACTTTCAGATTTTAAAGTCAAAGTTGACACAGAGATACTGGATGGTAAGACCTTCCTATGCATACTAATTTGGCCGCGGATCCCATTGAAAGGTCAAGGGTCTCAAGAGGTTGGCAAACGTTCGAAACATGCATTTTGGGAGTTGGATTTCTAGTTTTCATAAGCATAATTCAAAATGAAGCTTATGACACGATTTGTTTGCGAGAAGCCTTTCTTGTGCAAACTATTTGGGTTGAAAACTGTTGGAGTTCAAGGCCGCGTCCGTCAAGGGAGGTAAAAAGATGTGTGAATAATTCACACGCTCCTCAAAAGTAGGACATGGGGAACAAAGAGAAAAAACACAACAGCAATCGTTGATTGTGAAAACTATATAACTGTGCAAAATTTGTGAAAACTATATGACGAGTACTTGACAGTCAGCACAACCCATTTAGCAGACGCCGCCGTTGGGTCGAAGTCTGCAGCCGTTGGTCCCATGACATTGTGCACACTGGAAACTCAATTAACAAAAAGAAAAAAAGTCCTTGCTAATGCAGACCTGTGGAATTCCATAATAACACTGCTTATTATTTTTTTTTTTAGAATCTCAACTTGTGCCTGTCTCCAACACTGGAAAAAGATAAAAACAGTGGTGATGCAAAGGCAAGGCGCAGTCCGGCAGAGTTGCTTGCCGTTCCACGTGAGTTAACTTTTACCCATGAACAGCCGGGTAAAGTCGATCGTCACCCATCTGCAAGAGACATAAACCATCATGAGCCCCCGCAGCTGCGGGGGCTCATGAGGGTTTATGTCTCTTGTTATAGTCCTGTGTTGTTTATGCCTAGTGTTTTGCTGTTGTTGGTGGTGTTGTTGTTGTATTTATTTATTTAATTTGTTTTGTTTTGTTTGGGGGGGGGGGGGGGGGAGGGGGACGTTTACATTTGTATTTTGGACGCGAGTGTGTGTCATTGTGGAGTAGTTTCAGACGCTCCATCCGTGATCATTGGCAGGGAAGGGGTTAAAGGGGCTTGTCACGAGCGAACTTATGTAATACAGTATCGTAATTTTTTTGTGTAGGAACTGGGGGAGGAGGAGATGGGGAGTCGGGGAAGGGGGGGGGGGGGGTGTTGGCAGTCCCATTCTACTTTTTCACTTTGTCTTAGTATTTCTCTTCTTCACCCCCCCCCCCACCTCCCCCCTCACCCCCCCCCCCCCAATCCTCTTGTAAATACTTTTGGAGATTAAAAATAGTGGAAAAATGATTTTAAAGAAAACAGCAACAACAACAACTTTCGTTTGTTATCTGGAAAACAACTTCTAAACTGTTGTCTCATACTCCACGACCCCCCCCCCCCTCCCCCTTTTCCGTCCCATCCATCTCGCTGTGTGATAATTTTGAAGGTTGGGGAGTAATATATCAGGCACGCCCCCGCCGCCCCACCCCCTCAGATTCCCCTGTGTAAATATCTTCCTATGCCACTGCATTAAACTTCAGATATAAAAATAACTAAAGAACCCACACATTATTCTGGGTCCACTTGCAATAGCATAAGGCGTATACAGTGGTCTGTATTATGAGCAAGGGTGTGTTTTGTTACAGGAGACATGGATCGTGTTCAGGTTCTGAGTTCTGACGGAACGTTCTCGTCCGTCTTTGTCAACGCCATCTTCCTATCGGTAAGTCCACTGCTGCAGCACCTACCGGCATAGTAATTTGCTTTAACCCCTTCCCTGCCACTGTACGCACATTGTTGTTCTGAAATCTTTGTTCATTCAAGGACCATAAGCCAAAACCGTCTAAGAAGCTGGGCACACGCTACCACAAACACCTATTGCCGGGCGCAATTTTGTGGCGGCAATGTTGCCGCCACAATTAGGGGCGCCTACAATATTGCCGCCACAAATTGCGCCCCGATACAAACCGAGACTATTTATTTGTGGTAGCCGGCAAGGCTCGAGCAATGTTGCCGCCTCTCGGCCAATCAGCGGTGTCCTTGCGCCACTTCCCGTTTCTTCATCTTCCCAGCCGGAAAAATGGCGGAGAAGCTGAGCGACCGGGTTTTGAGACTGTTAACTCATTGGAGACGCGCCGCATGCGGAAGCGCTGCGAATAGCTGCGTATCCGTATGCGGCACGTCTCCAGTGAGTTAATTGATCAACCTTGTCCGAGAGTTCCCATGCATATGGGACTCCTGCCGCTCCAAATATTTGAACCGGGCGCGTGAGAGCTGTTCCATATATGGTAATGGCAGGTCAGTCAGTACAAACACATTGCGCGCACATTGAAACGTGTTCCACGAAGCTGATGTGGCAGGTGGCAAATTCACACATTGCTAGTGGCAAATTCTGGTAGCGTGGGCCCTGCCCCTAAGGAAATTGCACACAAAAAGGTCTCAACAAGAGGCATAGATCCTCATGAGCCCCCGCTGTCGCGGGTGCTCATGAGGATCTATGTCTCTTGCATTGGATCGTGTTCATATTTTCTCGCCAGTGAATCGTTTAAGCGATCGATGAAAAGCACATCACTTCGTTAAGTTCAGTGTTATCAAGCAGAACTTTTACGCCAGTGATTGTTTCTCTCCGTACGTAAAAATGTCTGTTGCTGCAATAGTTACCTGTGTTATGACAGATTAAGAGACAAAGGATGAAAAATATTTAACGATTGTTGAAAATTTCAATGAATGATGCATTGACAATTTCAGTGAATGGCGATTTAAAATTTCACTGAGAAATGCTTTCAAAATTCAACGAATTATGCCCTTAAAAACGTCCATGAGCAATATTTCTTTTTTTGACATTCAGTTTAGTAGACTCCTAAACAGTATGAAACACCAAAATACAAGAGACATAGATGCTCATGAGCCCCCCGCAGACGCGGGGCTCATGAGGATCTTTGTCTTTTGCCGGCATTATGCATATCCCTGAACCTCAAGCGGACAGAGTTATTACTGAGCAGGTCACTGATGGTAATTTACATAGCATCGTTTCTGACGACCGGTACGGAAAATATGCCCTGAGAAGGCAGAAGACAAGGCGGTCCATATTGCGAAAAGAGATGTTTTCATTATATTTTAGTAAAAATCTGACTTTCAGCAAACACGGACTAATTACTGTCTTTTACCGACTCGGACAGATTTAGACTTAAATTATCGAATGTCCGCAGAGTTACAAGGAGGCTCGAGCCTTTATCCAGACCCACACTCCGCTAGAGGGCAGTGTAGTGGACTTCCTGTCTATGATGCTCCAACACAACGTCACTTCCGTCGTCTGTTTGGACACGGCACATGACTTCAATGAGGTTTGTTTGTTTGTGGTTTGTTTATTTGAGATTTGTTTGTTTGTTTGATTTGTTGTTTGTTTGTTTGTTTAGTTGGTTGGTTGGTTGGCTTTTTGGTTGGATGGTTGGTTGGTTGCTATTTTTTGTTGTTCGGCCGGAGTTACTGTGTGCTTTCTCATCGTCATGCAGCAGCACCAAGTCATCTGTCTTGCCGATACATGTCTGTTGGTGTATTATTTCTGTACATGATTTCAATCACCAAGTTTCTGGGCTTCTGCCCGTACGGTGTCCGGCGCCTTGTAGACACCCCCCCCCCCCCCCCACATAACATCCGTGTGCTCGAATCTTCTCTCTCTTTTTACCAGGCCGGTGTAGTGGTGTACTGGCCCAAGGTAACCAACAAGGCGCTGAGTTTCGGTCCGTACGGCGTTCGCCTGTTGCAGACCACTCCACAGGGCTGGATAACGGTCTGGAATATTAGAATCACGTACTGCCCTCCAGCCAGCGCTGCTGAGGTACGTGTTCATTCTTTTTCTTTGTGTGTACCGACTGACATTCAATGGTGTTATTGGCTATATGGGCGTAAAAGCTTTCCCGTACCGTTTGCGAGTACTGCCCAGATAAACCCAGTCGGCGAGCATCTCATTTGAATAGAAGTGTACATGTGGCGTACTCCCCGAGTGGGTCTGCTTCGAGAGTACTCCGGCAAACGGGACGGGTTAACTCATTCAGCCCCGACACACCACAGCAAGGCATGGATCGAGCATGATAGTTCAAGGGTGGTGCCAGAATAGCTTGGCGCCCATAGGCGCCAAGCTATTCTGGCACCACCCTTGAACTATCATGCTCGATCTGTCTCTGGAATTGTCATACAGTCCCCCCAAAGGGCAACTGACAAAATTGGGGATTTCAATCCTGGGGCAGAATGGGGTATTTATATTTTATGTTTGTATTATACACTAGGGTGTGGGAGGCAAGGTGAAAAAGTTCGTGCTTTACAATTCCTTTCACTCTAATTTTCTATGAAGGGTGTGTCATCTCTTCTCGGCGGATAAAAGATTCAAATTCAAGACGCTACAGAAAACAATGGCATATGGAATACGGTTGTGATTCAAGTAATGTATACTGGCGAGCAAAAGAAATGAGACATTTTTGAATCATCGGAAACATTAATATATACTGACGAGCAAAAGAAATGAGACATTTTTTGAATCATCGGAAACACTAATATATACTGACGAGCAAAAGAAATGCGACATTTTTTTAAATCAAGTGTTTCCGATGATTCCCAAAATGTCGCATTTCTGTTGCTCGTCAGTATATATTAACAAGGAAGATGTAGCTTACCTTAGAACTTAGAACACCCCTTCCATCTCCCAACCCTCACTAGCCCGTCCCCTCCCTTTTGGCACTTAAAGTAAACAAATTACCACTGAACATGTTTGGCCGATCTAAAGCACTTTAACCCATTCAGCCCTGATGCACTACAGCAGGAGATGGGTCGACCATGATAATTCAAGGGTAGTGCCAGATTAGCTTGGCGCCTGCAAATCTAATCTGGCACTGCCCTTGAATTATCATGGTCGATCCATCTCCTGCAACTGGTGTATAGTCATTAGATGACGCCTCCAAGATTTAGGAAATAAGGCCGTCGGGTTGAATGAGTTAACCAGAAAATGTAGTCAACTAGAAATCCACTGTATTCATTGAAACACGTTCAGCTTTGACAGACTTCTGATTGCAAACAACATCGGCTGACTATGAAGTGTGTACTGTTTCCAGGACAACCAAGAGGAGGGTGCCGAGGCGGAGTATGTGCGCGACGTCACTCTGTACACGTGCACCCAGTGGCCCCAGTCTCGGCTCACACCACCTTCTGTCTCGGCTTTCTTTTCTTTGGTCTCGTCTGTCCATCCAACTGAACAGGAACCAGTCCTCGTTCACTGCAAGTAGGTGGTGCCTTCACACTCCCTTTCTAACATGTATGCATTACGTTGTTCGTTCGTCCGTTCGTTTATTTGTTGAATTGGGTGGTTGGTTTGTTGCCATGGTTATAAACAGTATATGTGGCTGCATGCATACACAACGGGGTTACTATGATTATAACACATTTTCTCTTTTTGCCGTAGGGACGGCCACACTCGAAGTGGGTTGTTCTGCGTGGCTGCTACAATCCTAGAGCGCATGCACGAGGAGGATCACGTGGCCGTCAGTGATGTCACAGCGCACATGCGCGTTCCACGGCGAGAGAATATCGTCAGTGTGGTATGTTGCTATCTGAACATGATCAGTCAAAGGATCATACTTACAAAATCATCCAACGGGCACTATGCACAAGAATACAATTGACTCAACTGAGGCGCCCCGCACCAATAGCCGCGGAAGTGTCGTATAGAGTTGCCGCCGTCAACGCTATACGACACTTCCGCAGCTTTTGACGCGGGATACCTTGAGTGATTAAAAAAGTCTTCGATTGTTTTGGATTGAAGCAACGCGTTTTCTGTAAACAGTTGTGTATTTATTTGAATAAACACACAATCACCTGGTGCATGCGGGGCATCTTGGGAGTTTCCCATGCCTCTTGCATTTTTTTCAGTGAATGGGTTATTTGTGTATTTCTGACATAAAAGTGGTTAAACCTGTTTCTCTTTCAGGAGCAGTACGAGTTTCTGTACAAGTGCGTGCAGAAAGCCATAGAGCGTGAAGATGCTCGGAGCAATACCGTTGAGGGACACACCTACAGCAACGTCGACACCGCCAAGCCCGACAACAAAGGGCATTATGGGAACATGGACACTCCAGTGGCTGAGGACAGAAGCAACGAAGCACAGGAATCTGATCACGAAAACCATTATGGGAACATGGACACTCCAGTGGCTGAGGACCCGGACAACAGTTCTCCGGAATGTGACTCTGAAAACCATTATGGGAATGTTGACAGTGTGAGGGTTAAACGCGACGCTGACATTGGTGGTCAAGGAGTTAACAATGGATCTGAAGAGGTTGATGCTAGTGCTGAAAGGGTGAGCACTGGTAGCGGTAAGCTTGAAAGTGGTGTTGTAGGCGGTGACCGTGACGGTGAAGAGTTCCACAGTGGCATTGATGCGGTTAAGATATGCGCTGACGAGGTTGACCATGCCGCTGTGGGGGACAGCACAGGCGCTGTTCACAGTGATTGACTCCTTCACTCATGTCACACTACACCAGGATGTACATGACAGTTCAAGGGTGGCGCCTGCATCACACTGGTTGTCTCCCTCGCTCGCTCGCGCTAAACAGCGCGAGCGAGCGATGGAGACAGCCAGTGTGTACTAGAACAGCATGGCACTTTGGAGGAGCCAAGCTTATTCTGGCACTACCATTGATCCTTCTCGGTCTGCCAATAAACAGATCTGGCATTCGGTCTTCAGAAGACGATTCTCCCGAAACTGACCGTCGAAATAATTGTCTTGTTGGGAACCAAACAAACATGTAGGGGAGGAGCCCCTATTATGGAACAGTGCCTATTATGAAACACCTTGCTCCCGGCGAAACGTAATAACTTTTCCAAATTCTGCCTGTGCAGTAATATAGAGCTACTTCAGTGAGCCTTATTTCCGGTACAAGAATGTCAGGAGTGATGACTCCTTTTTATAAAAAAAACAAAAAAATTCTAGATTGGAACGTGAGCAGTAAGCAAGAGTATACGCACTCACGACGGCCGCAGTGGGCCCACGCACGGCTGTGCGCGGGCCCACTGCGGCCGTCGTGAGCCCGAAGACGTTTTGTTACTGAGGTTCGGTGAAGTATTGGTATCCTCTTCTTTGCAACTTTCTGCAATCGCCTTTTTCTTCGCTCGCGTTTTCGCTAGAGTAAAATCTCTGTACTAGGACGTGATATCTTCTTTGTTGCTGCTTTCTGCTTTCGCCTTTTTCGTCTCTCGCGTGACCTTTGACCGCTTAGCTGATTAAGAGTAAAGAGCCGAATGATAGTTGCATAGCCGATCAAGTGATAATGGAAATTTCCCACAACCCGTCCGTAAGCATGAATCCGAAACGAATACGATCCGAACCCATGCGGTGATGCAATTTTCCTTTCAAAATTGCGTTATTTTCGTTCGAAGCCGGATGCGAATTCGTTTCCGCATCGGGCTTATAGAAACACACACAAACATAAAAGGACTTGCACGAACCTTTCTGGGTTTTTTTAAATTTTATTTAAATTTTTTTTTTAATTTTATTTTTATTTTTAAAAAAATTATTTATTTATCTATTGCTTTTTTTGAAAATTTATTTCTTTTTTTAATTTTTTTTTTTGCACGAACCTTTTTGTTTCGGACCCGCTTCGGGTTCGTATCGGATTCGTCTTTATGTTTCGCCGCCTTTAACCCATTCATTGCCAGCTGACGCAGAGTGTGTTTCTGCAGTCTTCGTGCTTGAGTGCGTGTAGGAGTCTATAAATGCAGCACCTCCCTCGAATGAATGATATGTATTTTTGAATGGTGATTGTGCATAGCTTGTTTATTGAGTGCGTTGTATTTTTGTTTTTAATTTTTTTTGTATCCTTTGTTGTAAATTGCGTTTTTGTAATTAGTTGGGTTTTTTTTTTGTACAGTTAGCTTTTGTTAAGCGCCTAGAGCTCTAATTTATGTGGTTAGAAGTACTACTACCAATTATTATTATTATTATTATTATTATTATTATTATTATTATTATTATTATTATTATTATTATTATTATTATTATTATTATTACTAGCTGTCCCAAGAAGATGGATTCAAAGTGGTTTCAGCAAGAGGTATAAATTGCGGGGGCTCATGAGGATCTATACCTCTTGCAGTTGGGTGATGTTCAAATTGTCTCAGCACTGAACGGGTTAAGCTACGTTTCCATAAGCACAAATCCTATGCGAATACCATAAGAACCAGATAAGGCAATGCAAATTTTGCTCCCAATTCGTGGAGCGCGTGTTTCCATATAGTACGTGCGACATCCGAATTCCGCCCTTGACTTTGTGGGAACAACTAAAATGACGCGAGATCCCATTGCGATCTTGCGTGATATTAGTCGTTTCCACTTTCGGTCGGAACACATCCGACATCCGAAAAATCGCCTCTCTAAACAAATAAAAATCGTGTCGTGTTCGCTTTGCAGTCGGATGAGAAATTCCGTTTTGCATCGGAGATATATGGAAACACAAAATCATTTAAAAGAAAATACTTGCACGAACCTTTTTTGGAATCCGCTTCGGATTCTGACCATATTCGTGCCAACAGCCTAGATTTAAGCTGAGTTTCTATAATCACGAATCCAATACGAATACGATTCGATTCCTAAGCGGGTCTGAGTCAGAACAGTTCGGACAAGTCGTTTTTATGATTGTGTATTTCCTTTATGTCCGATACGGAACCAAATATCGTATCTAATTGGGAAACGAACACGATCACATGGTGTTTTTTTTAATTCGCTAACGTGAGCGACCCATAAACACGAATCCGATACGAATTCGAACCAAAACAGAAAAGTTCATGCAAGTCATTTTCATTTTTGTGTGTTTCCTTATGCCCGATGCGGAAACGAATTCGCGTCCGTCATCGAACGAAAACGACGCAATTTTTGAATAAATCCAGACCAAAAAGGTGACTGCCAAGGAAAATTTTGAAGGAAAATTGCATCATTTGTATCGGATTCGTGCTTTGGGAGCGATTTGTCGTATGTGTTTGGGCACGAACTATGGCCTAAGTGTTACCATTTGTCGCACGTTCTCGCAGCATTGTAATCTTTGGTAACATTTAGTGGTTTCCCATAAAGGTTGAATATGTGGGAAAACGCGGGCCACGAATTTCGAACGAAAACCGTCTGCATCGCCGTATCGGGTTCGGGTCGTATTTATTTGTTTGTAACAGATTCGTGCGTATGGAAACGTAGCTGAACCCTTTTATCCCCAAGGTCCCATTTCTCACATTTTGGAGGTGTTGGCTGATGACTGTACCAGTTGCAGGAAACAAACAAACAAACAAACAAACAAACAAACAAACAAACAAACGATGTTTGACTTATCTCTAAATGTCTCTCACATCTGTAATTATCTCCCCTTATCTGTAGCTGCAGCGTCTATTACTTCACTTCAGAGAAAATTACCTTTGTGTACCTTTTGTCCGTACGAAGTCTTTTGGCCAGCGGTCTTTTTCATATCTTGGGCCGCTGTACTGGAACGAACTCCCCTCCCATGTCCGCCACAGTGTTTCAAAAGACGTTTTTAAATCTGCGCTAAAAACACACCTTTTCAAACTCCATTACCCCACTGATTAATCATTGACTGCTGAGGATTCTGTTGTAGTTTTGCTGTGTTGCCTGGAATGTGTGTGTGTGTGTGTGTGCGCGTGTAATATTGTGTACAGTTTTTGTAATTGTATTTTGGAAATTTGTAAGGCGCCTAGAGCTCTATCTGAGGTTACGCGCCAAAGAAATCATCATCATTGTTATTATTATTAAAATTAAGGGCAGTCTTCTTCAAAATGGCCACTCCACATACACGCCGAAACTTGAACCAGTGCCATTCTGCTGGTTCTTTAAACACTCCCAGCAGCAAAAATTCTCGGGCCGACATCGGCCGCAGTGGGCCCGCGCACAGCCGTGCGCTGGCCCCCTGCGGCCGACGCCGGCCCGATTATGTTTGCTAACTAGGACTTGTAGCTGTTGACAATGACAGCATCAGTTTTAGGGAAAATGGAAATAGTACAGTGGACCGACGGGTCTTGGAATTTACAAAATAGCCCAGCTTACAAGAGGGTAGGCGTGAACAAGGAAGATCACCACCTGGTCACATTAGGACACCCCCCCCCCAACCCCCCCCACCCCCCCCCCAAAAAAAAAAAAAAAAAAATCGATATTTTGACTTCATGTCATTTCGTGCCAAATTTCTCAGAAACATTCTGAGCAGATTTGCTTCCATTTCCGCAACTCTGAAAATCTGCTAGGGGCAGCTCACGTAATCCGTCAAAAGAGTGCCTGTACCGAAATTGTAAAAAAAAGCATGATAGCTTAAGGTTGCCGCTAGAATGACACTGGATGTCTCCTACCAGGGGCGGATCTAGGGGGGGGGGGTCCAGGGGTTCCGGACCCCCCCTCCCCCCACACACATTAAAAAAAATGCTATAACAAAGTCTCTTTTGGGGTGTTTGGAACCTCCCCCCCCCCCTCCCCCCACGTTTAAAATTTTGGCGAGTTTTCATACCCTTCACCTCCACCCCCTTCTCTCGTTGTTTGATATTTTGGCAAACGGTGAGAGTCTTAACGCGCACGCGCCTTCCCCCCCCCCCCACACACTCCCCCCCACTCCCCCCCCCCACACGCCTTCCCCCCACCCCTCCCCCCTTCCCGCTTTTTCGGCCCCTAGAATCAAGGCCTATAGGGGAGTCCTTTTGTATGAGGATGAAGGTCCCAAAAGTTGGACCCCCCCTCCCCCCTTCCGAGGTAACTGATCCGCCCCTGCCTTCGATCGCTCGCGCTGATCAGCGCGAGCTTGTAGAGAGACAACCAGTGTTTCCTATTTTAGTCACAGTACACACCAGTATTAAATTGCAATTAAGGATTAGATCACTGTTTACAGTGATACCGGTGAGAAAAAAAAGGAATTACCCTTAACCCCTTCCGTGCCAGGGACCACGAATTTCGCGTCCACTAGCACTGCACGCTGACCGACATTAGCCTGAAGAAACCAATGTGAATGGACCAAAAATAGGCGCAAAGAACAGGACTACCAAAATACATAAATCCTCATGAACCCCGAGACTGCGAGGACTCATGAGGATTTATGTCTCTTGTAGATGGATAGCGTTCGCCTTGCTCCGGTAGTTTAGGGGTTAAGGTGACATTGACAATCCCAGCTTAAAAGAAAACACGCTCAAAACTGTCAATTGCAGTAAAGATGATTAAATTTCGGGTTCAAATTCTTCTGCAAAATGGACATGCAGACAAGAAATTATTTACTACTTACTCTTTTTAAAATAATGTTTATATTTGGCACATAAACAAGATCCCTTGTCGACCATGATAGTTCAAGGGTGACGCCGGAATCGCATAACAAATTTAATAAATTGTGTTGTAACTGTCTTCAAAGCTTGTTTCTTTTTTTGTTGGGATTGTCTTTGCATCTTACATGTTTGGCTGTCCAAAAAGAGAGGTTGAGTATGTGAACATGAAACACGACGGTTCGGATCTGAGATCCTTCCTCTGGTGAAATGGAAAGAACTAGAATGGAAAAGAACACACGAGAGAAAGAAAAGACGTCATCCTGTATAGAGAAAACAATAATGAATGAAGGGGGAAAAAAGCATAAAACCACATCGTCCTCTGCCTTTCTGCTTTCAGTTGGTTCTACTGATTTTTAAAATGTAAAATATTTTTACAAGTCCACTTTATGTCTACACATTTGTGTTCTGATTATGGACATTTTTAATCTGTACTTCTTTTCCACTTTTTAGTCACCAACAGAGGAAAATACTCACTTACTATCTGTGGTCTACCGCAGTTGAGATACATTAAATTGAACGGTATCACAATACCCGTGTATATATTTTGCTTGCAGGTTTGTTTGTGTGCGTGTGTGTGTGTGTGTGTGTGTGTGTGTGTGTGTGTGTGTGTGTGTGTGTGTGTGTGCATGCGTGCGTGCACCGGTGCGTGTGTGTGTGTGTGTGCGTGCGTGCGTGTGTGTGTGTGTGTGTGTGTGTGTGTGTGTGTGTGTGTGTGTGTGTGTGTGTGTGTGTGTGTAAAATGGAACTGATTAACAAAATATCGAATATACCGACGTAACCTCAACGTCAGACATCTCCGCGGACCCCTCCTGTGTCTCTTCTCAATGCTAAACATTAATTGGTACAGTTTACATCTTGAGGCTCTTGAGGATCTATACTTCCTACGGATGCCTGCGTGGTTATCGCGGCACTAGTTGAAGTGTGACATCTGTACAGACAGTTCTATCACATCAGATGCTGATCATGCAACGTCCGAAATCAATTGGTGTGGAATTCCCGCTATTCAACGATAGCATTAAACCGACCGCACACTGACCGGCAATCGACAGACGTAAATGGTACCAGACATAGGCACAAAGAACACAGGACTACACAAGAGACATCAATCCTCACGAGCTCCCGCGGTTGAGGGGGCTCATGAGGGTTATGTCTCTTGTAGCCGGCTAGCGCTCGACTTGACCCGGCAGTGAAAGGGTTAAGGTGCTACATCTGGTTACGCTATGACGCATAGTTGGTCGATGCGGACACCATCAAATGAGCTGTTACTGACATTTTCCTTGAAGCTGGTGACTGTCGCTTTACGTCTGCCCTAGTTTGGCCTCGTTACAGTAAAAACATCGCTTTTCACAAAACCGTTCTTGCCGTCTTATGCCAAATTAGATCAGACCAGATGAT
Organism: Semisulcospira habei; assembly: GCA_036245525.1. NCBI lineage: Eukaryota > Metazoa > Mollusca > Gastropoda > Semisulcospiridae > Semisulcospira > Semisulcospira habei. The sequence goes on along the minus strand of BTPG01000007.1, from coordinate 16,714,552 downwards.
GTTAAGCGGTTTGAGAACGAAGCAGCAGACGGCCATTTGCCCTCGGCCTGAGTGGAAAGAGTAGAGACAGCTTCGTCCCAGTTTCCGTCAAGCCTCATTTAAATGCTGGTCTGTACGCAGTATGTATGACATTGTCCTTTAAGGCCTTTGTTAACATCCAGCATGTGTACGATGTTCACACGTAAGATTTCACCGCGATATGGACACTATGATCGCAAATTAAGTTTGGTAATTGTCCCCGGAAGAATACAGGGAAATCCAGGAGACACTGAAATGATTTTCGATCATGAAGGTTCAAGAGTAGTGACAGAACAGATTGGCGCTTAGAGGTGCCAAGCTGTTCTGGCACAACCCTTCAAATTAAACTGCCATCGCATATGAGGCTCGTGCTGTAGTGTGTCAGAGCTGGAATTATTAATATTTAGCATGAAGCATTCTCATCTTGCAATGACTGTCATTATTATTTTGACAAAGGCCAGTACGGCCATTTTGTATATCCATTTTTTTACAATAATAATAATAATAATAATAATAATAATAATAATAATAATAATGAGTACTTGTATACTGCCTAACCTCGGATTATTTTAGAGCTGTAGGAGCTAAACAAAAGCTAATTGTACAAGAATAACTAATTAAAAAACGCAATTCACAAAAAGTATTACAAAAATTAAATAAATAAATAAATACAACGCACTCTATAAACAATCTATAAAGTCACCATTCAAAAATGCTACGCGTATGGACTCACACTCGCACTCACGCACGCACGCGCGCGCACACACACACTACTAGGGCCTACTAATAGAGATAGAGATGAAGATGACTTCAACATAGCAGGTCTGTGACAAAAGTCATTCGTAGCAGACCGAAAAAAGATGGGTCTTTAGGGCTCGCCAGAATGCCTCTCTCGAATCCGCGTATCTCAGTTCTCGTGGAGGGGAGGGGTGGGGGGGGGGGTGGGTGGGGTGGGGGGGGGGGGGGGGGTGGGGGGTGGGGTGGGGGGGGGGGGGCATTTCAAGCAACTGGGCTCGTAATGAAAATCTGGCTTTTCTCCATGTGGGGAAATGGCTTTTGTTAAACGGCTTACTGCATGCGTACCGTCGATTGGAATGTGTTGTCAATGATATTACAACAAATATGTCGTATTTTGAGTTATGTTTTGGTGGTTGATCGGTGTCATAGATATCATAAAGCATCTGCATAATTATGTTTTCCGTTGTGACACCCTTTGAAATTTTTAATCATTCTGCCCGCGACACACCAAAGCAAGATCTTATATGGCTCGACCTTGATAGTTCAAGGGTGGTGGCAGAATAGCTTGGCGCCTATTGGCGCCAAGCTATTCTGCCACTGAACTATCATGGTCGATCTGTCTCCTGAATTTTAATGCAGTACTCAGAGGATAATTCCAAATTGTGGGTATTTCCTAACTCGGGCACAATGAGTTAATAATCTTCCTAATTTGTGTCCAGCGTGTGGGCTGATATTTCTGTTTGTAGCTCATTCTGTGATACAAAGCGTATGGGCACTGGCTATAGATAGTTGTTGGCCCCGGTCATTTTGCATCTGTATCCAGCATCTGACGCATTCCATCTTAAACCATACTGTCTGGACATGCTCCGACACTATGTGGATTGACTGTGATAGTTCAAGGTTGGTGTCAGAATAGCTTGGCGCCTATAGGCGTCAAGCTATTCTGACCCCAACCTTGAACTATATATCATAATCGATCCAAATACCGTGGAAGCCTGTAGGCGCCAAGCTATTCTGACACCAACTTTGAAATATCATGGTCGACGTGTCTGCAGACATGTGACGTAGACCTTAAGATAAAAATGATAATTGATAATTAATCAGATTCATAATTTGCTCCTCAGGATGTAATGTATTAAACATTTCATGACTGGCAGAGATCGCAAGCCAGTACAAACTGCAAACCATCACTAGTCATATGAAGTATAAGTGGGGCATTGAGGGTCTATGCCTCTACCGGATATAATCATTTTGCCATCACGCAAAGTCATCATGAGCCCTCTAACCGAAGCGTGCTAATGTGAATCTATGCCTGGAGTAGGTAAACGTGTAGTCAACTAAAATTCTGAGCTGAATTAGCAGTAAAGTGTGGAATATAATTTCTTTGCAAAGCGAGTTCATGATGATCGGTTCATAAATTGTAGCATGTCACTGATTTATCACAACTTAGCAAACGGAAACAAGGCTTACATCCGTGTGATCTTTTGCAGCCAAATGATTCTCATGAACAAAGCAAGTGTGTGTGGCAAGCGTTTGGAAATTACTCACTATCATTAACTCGGTCAGCCCCGACTGACACACCACAGCAAGACATGGATCGAACAAGCCAGAATAGCCTGGCGCCCATAGGCGCCGATTCCTGGTACCACCCTTGAACTCGATCTGTCTCTAGAATTGTAATACAGTACTTCAGAGGGCAACTTGAAAATGTGGGAATTTTGGTCCTCGGGCAGAATGTGATAAGATTCAGCAAAACCACACACATGTACGAATAGATCGTTAAGCGGCCCTGAAATCTGAAAGACTCTCATATGCCCCAAAAACTCGCGTGGGCTTATGTGGATTTATCTCAAGAAATAGATACAATGTAGTACAATTGGGTTGAGACTAAGGGATGTCATATTATTAAACACATGTATATTATATACAATATTACACATGTACTCTCGACAGCACAAACGATTGACATGTACACATAGATCGTAATCAGATCATCCAATTTACTAGTGTGTGTGTGTGTGTGTGTGTGTGTGTGTGTGTGTGTGTGTGTGTGTGTGTGTGTGTGTGTGTGTGTGATGTGTGTGTGTGTGTGTGTGTGTGTGTGTGTGTGTGTATGTGACAGACAGGAAATGAAAGTGTCTGCATCACGTATAGTACATTAATAAAATGAACCATGCGGTTAACGATTCTGACTATAGCTGAACAGCCTGGTTTACAGTAAGCGCCCAAAACGCCCCACAAACAACAGCAACAAAAACACAGAAGACGAACCTCCCCCACCCCATTCCCTCTCCCCCACCCCCACCCCCACAAACAAAACAAAAACAACAAGAAAAAAACCCAACAAAAAACAACAACAACAAACAAACAAACAAACAAACAAACACCGGTACAAAAGGGAAAGGGGAGCAAAAAAGGACTATAATACGTATGTGCTTCTGATCAGTTGCCTCACAACACCAATACACTTACATGTGGTATAATCTGGTGAGCCATCAGAACTTACAAACTAGTGTGTGAGTATGAAGAGGGGAACTTGAAATCGCTACACAATTTGGGCGTTAGAATTCCTTCAGTATTAGCTTCATAAAATGAGCTAATTTCAGTAAGGCATTTTTTTTTCTGTTGCTAGTAAGTAGCTGTTCAAATCTGATTGCATTTGGTCTGCTGTAACAGTATTTTTTTAAACACAGTACGGGCAGCAAAATAAATAATGGAATTAATCCCCAATATACCTACTGTTACATTTATAACATACTCTGTTTTCCCTACTAATCCCTCTATATCTGAGTGACTGTACAGGGAAAGAGTGGTCAAGTGTTCTAAACTGTAAGATTGGTTTTGCTAGGTTTTCGGGTTATTTACAAATGTAATCATCCATTCCAAACTTTGTCTTGAACATCCTATAATAATACCAACATTCGGATGACTCCACGTCAACTTACCATTGTTGAATATATCGATCCTGGAGGCAACGTTTAATCTTTTTTTTATTCCATGTGTAACTATAATCTAAATTATTCATCAAAATCCACTGAGGCCGAGTTCTTCCAAGCTAATCTTGACAGACTTTATACATGCAGACTCAAATTTTCCCTCTTCAAACAACTGCAGCAGAAATCTATACATGACAACAGACAATTTGCAATTATTACTGTTTGTGATAACCCTATACCAAAAACACAACATCCTTGCTTTTTCCAAGTTCCCCACAAGTTCCCCATAGATAAATAAGGTGGGTGTAGATTCTCTTACGCCAAGCACTATCTTATAATACCTTAGCTGTAGTTTTGAGGTAAGCTCTGACATAGATAAGCACTATAATTATTTAGCATACTGAACCCAACGGAAAAACAAATTGTCGGCTAGACTGACAAAATAAAGTTTTTGAATCTTGAATCTTGAATGAATCTTGAATATTTCACTGCCATACAACATTATTGGTGACACTAGCCGGTCAAAAAGGTCAATTTGTACTTCCAGAGGAAGCATATGTTTTTTTGCTTTTCTTATGGAGTGCAAATATTGCCCTTGTTGCACTAACATGTAATTCTTCTTGGGCAATTGTAAATTTGTTATTGTAGTTAAGTTTCAACCCACGATATTTGTAGTCATAAACTACCTCCAAATGGCTCCGTTAAAAGTAAAGGTTGATTATTTTTATATCTTATCCTTTGAAAAGACAACCACTTTAGTCTTGTCAATGTTTACGTTAATGTGCCAGTTACAACAGCATTCAGACAGTGCATCAGGGGCAGCCTGCAAACCTTACAGACTCAGAGCATAATACTGTATCATCAGCATACAGCAACATGAACAATTCAAAAAGGGCATCACAATTATTTACGTCTTTGTTAACCCATTCAGCTCTGACGCCCTACAGCAGGAGACGAGTCGACCATAATAATTCAAGGTAGAGATCCTTTTTGTGTCGAATGTAATCTGTATTGAAAGAAACAACTGTCATTACCCCCGCGTGTCTGAAGACCATACCAGATTTTATGTTTTAGGTCAAAAGAAAGAACATGTTGATTGATTCAAATTGAAATGAACTAATCGTAAAGTGCGGCATTGATTTTCTTATTATATCTATTTAAAATATGTCATTCATTGACATACGCGGGTGGAAGCAAACTGGATCTGTTGTTTTCCTATGATGTTAACCAATAAAAACACATTGATATCAACGCCGAACAATTCTGACAAAACAAATAATGGAGGTCACGTGGATAATGTTCAGATGCTGCGACAAGTAGACAGCATTTGTCTTACGACGTCAACAGCTTCAAACCGACTGGAGTGTTATCCCTCAAAATATATTGGTCAGTAGTGAACTGACCATGAAGTTTGACGCGAAAGTAAACCGCAGATTCCCGGTGAAATGCCTGATGGTAATGTGACCTTACGTTGTCTTAATTGTGCACACGGAATCACGACCGAAATGCACGTGAAACACGCTAAGTACACACATGATGCTAAAGTGACGTCTTGTCAGCTGCGTTCGCCAGTATGGTGCTTCTGTTTCACCACATTATTTCCTTATCTGAATGAACATAACATGTGTTGCAAAATGATGGCTGTATGACCTGCAGGTTACAGTTACCAATCAACATGGCTGACCAACATTATCCACCAGGAAAGGACGGAAACGACTCCGAGGAAACAACACCCAAAACGCCGCATGATGACGTCACTGCACCTACGTCACTGGGACTGACGTCACATGATGAAGCCCAGCTTGCACCGTACAGCAACGCCGATAGGACAGCAGCTATCAAGGATCACTCCAATGAGAGCAAGCAGCACTCAAGTTAGTATCGAATATGACCACTACAGTCTGTATGCGAACGGACAGAGAGGGAAAGGGCCTAGAATTCCGACGAGTGTGGGAGCGAGTCAGTTATCATCAAGCTGTCGTGAGAGATAGATATCTGGCACATATCAAACCCAGCGCGTATTTCCTCCCCTCATTCGCCTGCTGACCAAAGGATTTTCGTATTTTTAGCTCACGGATAATACAGGCTGACTGAAAATCATAACTCCACTTGTAACCCATCAGGCAATAAAAGCGCGAATTTTTGACCGTAGCGTTTTCCTTCGTAAGTATCCTTTGTTCCGTTTTATTAAGTTCCTTCTATTTATAGAAGTGATTTTTTTAGGACGGGTCGCGTTGGGGCGAATTTAATAGCACGTCCATGAAGTCAAAGGCGGGCAGGCTAAACCTCTAACATTTGAAGTAACAAGATACAAATTACGTCATGTCTAGTTACGCTAACCTCGCTGCTGAACGTATATTTGGCGCGAAGCGCCGTATGTGCGTATGTATGCGCGTATGTATGCATGTATGTATGTGTGTGCGTATGTGTTTAAACAAGAGAATTTCAATATTTCTGTACACACACGCTTGAGTTTGAAACTTGGCGAAATACTTTCTTAAGTGGGTGGCTAAGAGAGCCTCCGAGCATATTGTAATTGAATGTCTTATTGAAGACATAAACAACCGTTTATAGGAAGTCGGTTGACCCAGATTAGAGTCCGTAATTTTTGTCATATTTACTTGAACTTTTGCATATAGCTAGTTTGAAGAAAGACATTGGACGCGTTTGTTAGCCAGCTTTGTATCTTTTACACGTCTTTAGTAAAAATTATTTTTTTTCAGAAAAATAATTAAAGCAGTAAAAACAACTTCACTTCTAGAGAAAGTCAGACAGTGCCGGTGACGTAAAAGAAGCAACTCAGTCAGAACGCAGACACTGATACTCTAAATATGACGTAATTTCTCTCTCTCTCTCTCTCTCTCTCTCTCTCTCTCTCTCTCTCTCTCTCTCTCTCTCTCTCTCTCTCTCTCTCTCTCTCTCTCTCTCTCTCTCTCTCTCTCTCTTTATCGTAGAGCCGCGAAGCTTATCCTTTCAGACCCTAACTCAACAACGGATAATAAACTGAAAACCTTAGAATTTCTCCCCTTGAAAAAACATTTATTATACAATAAGGGAATAACGATATTCAAAGTATTGAATAACAGACTCCCCGAGTATATTAAAAAAAATGTTTTCCCTCACGGCATCAACATACTCCAGATCAAGGCAGTCCATTACTGTGCCACGACCTAGAATCGATCTCTATAAGACAAGTTTAGCGTTTTCAGGTGCTAGCATGTGGAACACATTGCCCAAACATGTTACAACATCAACAACGCTTTCGTCTTTTAAAACTGCTCTCTTCAAGTACCTCACCTCAGCATCGTAAGATTTTCACAGCAACCTGCACTTGCAGTGTACGATTTTCCCCTTTCTAACTCTTCAATTCAGTTATATTTTTACTTAATACAAGATGCTAATGCTGCACGTATTGTGTGTGTGTGTGTGTGTGTGTGTGTGTGTGCGTGCGCGAGTGCGTGCGCGCGCGCGCGCGCGTGTGTGTGTGTGTTTGTGTGTGTGTGTGTGTTTTGTGCTCGTGCTTGTGTTTATGAATGTATGTATGGAGATTTATACCTTTACAATTGTGTGTATGTTTGGGATTTTCTATGTTTATTTCTACTTTTTCAATGATTTCTTCTTCTTTTTTAAAACTTTATATTTCAATTTTTTGTTAGTTATATATTTAGTTTTTCCCAATTTAATGATAGTATTTTGTGATTTGTGCATTATATGTAAAGTAGATTAGCAACGGCAAGTTCGAAAAATGGTTTCACCAAAACTTTCACCGTTGTAAAATAAAGAATCATTGTCTCTCTCTCTCTCTCTCTCTCTCTCTCTCTCTCTCTCTCTCTCTCTCTCTCTCTCTCTCTCTCTCGCTCGCTCTTTTTCACACATGCGTGCATCTCCAAGAGGCATAGATCTTCATGTGCCCGGAGGTCGCATGAACTTATATGCCTCTTGAGGATGTTTGGAGCGCGCGCATGCACTCACGCACACGCATACTCACGCATCGACGCGCTTTCAGAAGAGCATGCAGGTGTACTTAGTATAGCATGTAGCTATGTAAAGTCAACCTGATTTCACACAAATTATAGCAAGACTGAAATTGTAACGTGAAATTCTAGTTTTTGTCACCATTAAATTTTCGCAAGTCTTGAAGCGAAAGCGAAACTCATATCACGTTAAATATAAAATTACGTAACCCCCCCCCACAAAAAAAAAAAAAAAAAAAAAAAAAAAGCAAAAAACCCCCCCAAAAAACCACACACAAAAAAAACCCGTCATGACATAATATGACGTTTGACAAACCAATGACACATATGCGCACATCTCCAAGAGGCATAGATCCTCAAGGGCCCGGAGGGCGCATGAACATCTATGCCTCTTGCGGATGTTTGCAGCGCGTGCATGCAAACACGCACACGCATACACACACATCGACGCGCTTTCAGAAGAGCATGCAGGTGTACTTAGTAAAGCATGTAGTAAGGTAAAGTCAACCTGATTTCACACAAATTATAGCAAGATTGAAATTGTACCGTGAAATTCTAGTTTTGTCACCATTTTCCCAAGTCTTTAAGCGAAAGCAAATCTCATATCACGTAAAATATAAAATTACGCAAAAACAAACAAATACGTCATGACAAATGCCGTTTGACAAACCAATGACGCGTGTGCACTGCGCGCGCCCCTTCTAGAGTTCACTATGATGCATTAGCACATCTTCGAGGCTTTTTTCAGAAGGAGATAATTATTTCAATATCAGAATCAAGTCAAAGACAAAAGGTAGGGACTCTTGACAGCGAAGACAGCTCTCATATAGAAGGGACTTTGTGGGTTTTGGTTCATCCCATCTTGTTTTGACACAATTTATTAAAGAATGTTTTAAAAGGAGTGTCATGTCTTGCGTTAAGACAGTATGGTAATTTAACTGCAGTGGACAAAACGGTCGATAATAATTATGACACGTTTAGTACAAAATCGTACATGGACTTCTCACGGTAAGTTTTATTTTGCGCATTTAGTCATGGAAATGGGCGACAAATAGGAAAGGGACTAACGGGACGGCTGGGTCTGCCGTCCGCTGTAATATACGCAATTTCGGCGTTACCGCTGGTGCTACTGGGCTCGTGAGGCCATGTGTCTTCGAGAGGTATCGGGTTACCTCTCCACAGCGCCCGATGGCTTTTGCGCACTGGGTCAAAGAGTCCATTGTTTTTGACAAAAGCCAAATGTGTCACACTGAAATTGGAGAGACAGTCACAGACTATCAAGTTCTGCAAAGTGAGGTTTTCCCTGGACATGAATTTAAGCCAGTTTTGAAGGCCTGTCTCTTCCAGGTTGAATATCTACTGCTCCAGTGCCTGTAGTCCTCATTAGAAATCTCAGTATTCTTTCGCGGCTCTTCCATAATATTATGTAGTAGTCCGTACGCGAGACCCGTCTACGTTGTCCCCCCCCCCCTCCTCCTCCCCCCCCCCCCCACACCCCTTTTCTTCCCCCCTACGCAGTAAGACAGATCCCAAAGTGTACTGCGATGTTCAACTCATTTGAGACGAACGGCATCCGGATACCCGGCTAAAGCCATGTATCTTGATGCCGTTTGTCTCAAATGAGTTAAGCCATGTTCCCATAAAATCCTAAGGCTTAAATTTACCCCCTTTCGCCATCTTCGGGGATGCTAAAATGAGCGTTAGAATCAAACTCGTACAAAATAAATCAAAATGATTCAGGCTGCATGTGAAAAAAGAAATGGAATGGTGTGGGCAGCTGGCCCAAGAGCTAAATTAACACAAGACTAGCCTAGCATCTGCGCCCATGTGTAAGCATAGCAAACGCAGAGTGTTTTTTTACTGAGAAAACTGAAAACCATTACTGGTGAAGAAACGATACCCAGACTAAATATCTTTACTGTGGGCTTAAAAAGCAGGTAAACATTTTCTGCATGTCATGGCGAATCTTAATGTTTTCTACCACACCGAGGAGTAGTGACGCATTTTGTCGTATTTTGATGACTGCGTTCGTAGCTATACTAAACGGCAAGATGAGACCCGCTGACCAATCGTTGAGTGCGAGGCATTGTACACTTTGGTTACGTCATTGCGTGTGAGGTTAGTCCGTACAGTACCAGATGACGCAGAACGTGTTTCTGCAATCCTCGTTACTTCAAGACCATCAGACCCAAGTTATCTCAGGAACATGGATTCACAGTGGTGTCAGCATGAGGCACAAATCCTATTCTAGTCTAGTTCCCCACGGTAGAGCCGGATAGGGAAGTACGATATGAGACTGGTGTGTTGACAGACCTTAAAAACAAGGAATGGCTGTTACAGTAGAGTTTTGCGAAAAGGTTTCATCAGACGCATACATGATAATATCATGATAATATTATGATACATGATATGATAAACCGCACAATGCGCCAATATCATGAGAAATAACAAAATGATAACGTTTTCCTACATTAGAAGCAAAAATGTTCCCGTTAGTGCATTTTGCATTATGATTACATGTACAATGCAAAATGCACCAGAGTTTACCAGCTGATGCATATTGAGGTTCTGTTAATTGCTGCACCACGGCAAAATGCACTGGTGGTGGGTTTTTTGTTTTGTTTTGTTTATTTGTTTTTGTAATTTGCTGTTTTATTTTTTATGGTTATGGCGGGAGATATATAATCAGTGGAAATTGGTGGTGACAATTTGCAAAAAAAGCCGTTAGCTATAAATCTACATTCATTAACCCTTTCGCTGCCAGCGATCGAAGATTGCGTTTCTCAAGACTACGTTATGTCATGGGCAAAGAGCGTCAGCCCTCCCCCCTCCCCAGAAACATGGATGTAAAATGGTTTCAGCAAGAGGCATAGATCCCCATGGGACCTCGCAACTGCGGGGGCTGATGAGGATCTATGTCTCCTGCAGTTAGATCGTGTTCAGGTTTTCTCGGCTCAGAAGGGTTAAAGCTGTCGCAATCGGAAAATGCTCACTTTGTCACAATGTGAATTCAAGTGTAGTTTTTCATGACGCTGAGTGTAGTGTGGTGTTTGTTTCAGGCACCATATCAGTGAATGCACCCCAACATGGCGGCGGCACGATCACTATGGGACACACTGTGATGACCACACACAAGGACACACATCACCACGAGGGCCCGGAGAACACGCAGGTCTTTCAGGGACCCGTCTATCAGGGGCCCGTCCATCAGGGGCCTGTCCACCACGCCCCTGTTTTCCATATCACATTCCATGGCACACAAGTAACAAGTAAGAAATCTCGATTTTCCATTCCACAGGGTACTGGAACAAGCAAACAAACAAATTTCCACTGGGTACTGAACAAGCAAACAAACAAATATCCATTGTTACTGGAACGAAGCAACAACTGGATAAACAAAGAAAGAAACAACCAAACATTCACAGCGTACTGGAACGAACCAGCAAACAAAGAACAAACAAATTAACGATTTGACGCAAAGTTAATTTGGCTCCGAGTAAACGTTTAGATCAACTGTCTATTTTTTTTTCTTCCGATTTTAAAAATTAAACAGTGATGCCGTATACTAAGGATAACATACAGCTATCTTTGTTAAAAGTCTCAAAAAGTGCAAAAAAATACCCAACAAATGAAGAAACACTCTAGGAAAGGTCGAGTGCAAATCAGTTTACTAATGGCCTTGGACACAGTGCGGTGCCCGCAACATATGGCAAGCCAAACTGTGCTACCCAAAATGTGGCTTTTTTGTCACACAATGCCACGTGGACGCGATGTGCTTGTACGGCGTGGGTTGCCTACGATAAGAGAGCACTCCTGTTTGGCTGAGAGGCAAAACGTGGCTAAGCTCGCTATTGAGGGCTGCCACAAAGAATACTCGTCAAGTATCGGGTTGCAGTATACGGTGGCAACATAGCTGATTCTACCACACGGCCACCATATTGCCAGCACTCGTATTGCAGCCGACAATAATACGGGTTGTGGTTGCCCATAAGAGACAAACAGAGTGAAATACTATAAAAATGCGCGTACTTTTTGTTTAAGGGCCTGAGAATAAATCTTGTTACGCCGATTTTGATTTTGGACTTTTTAGCGTGATTTTATTGTGTGTATGAGAAAATGCACAGTTTTGGCCTATATTTTACGCCGACAGGCGGTTTTAGTTTGGATATAGATGGTTGAAAAGTCTTCAAAGCAAGACAACATGCAAAACGTGTTTTTGTATCGGTAGTTTTAGCAATGAAAGTCCGCTCTTGAGCAGATCACTTTAAGCAGCATCGTTGAAAGACATTTTTAATAAATTTATTAAGGCGATAATTATTAGGAAGTATTAACCCTTTTTGTCTTGAGCAGGTCACTTTAGCCCGAAACTTAAGTGAGTTATTTGTGACTGTGCAGATGAACATGTGCAGATTCTGACAGAGAAGCTGAGGGAGTGCGCGCTTAACAGCATCACGTCATCTACAATAAGTGAACGTAAGTTTCATGCAGCATTTCACTTCGGCAAATACAGTGCGATTTATATAATTAGATAGGTGCATAATAATCGAAAGTTACAACATTTTACTTACAGTTAAATTGCACCATTTAGTTGCTACCAAAAAAAAAAAAAAGAGTTTAATACTCATAGAAACTGTAGACAAACTACAAAGTGATTCCCCTTGGTTTGTTGTAGACAAACTAGAATTATAAAATGGTGTAGCAAAACATTTTGGACTTTATGAGTTTTTCAATTGCATTATCTATGCCTAAAGGAATTTCATCACAGCTGATCATTTGAGCAGTGTTTACTTTGACATAGTTTCTGTGCTCATGAATGAAAATATTTCTGAATGTATTTACATATAGTGCCAATCTACAACACAATAGCTGATGTCACATGAGCGTGTAAATATACTAACCCCTTCACTGTCAGGCAAATACGATCACCACCGAACTGCGGAGTCAAAGAACCTCCTGAGGGGGCCTCAAATGCGGGGGCTCATGAGGATCTGTGCCTCTTGCTGACCCCACACTGTATCCATGTTCCTTGGACGACTGGGGCTCTTTGGCGTTGAACTGACGAAGATTCAAGCAGCAGAGTCTGCAGTCACTGGCAGTGAAGGGGTTAACCCATTCAGCCTGACGCACTACAGCAGGAGATAGATCGACCATGATAATTCAAGGGTAGTGCCAGATTAGCTTGGCGCCGACAGGCGCCAAGCTAATCTGGCACTACCCTTGAATTATCATGGTCGATCCATCTCCTGCAACTAATGCATATGACCCCTCCAAAATTTCGGAAATACGGCCTTCGGGCTGAATGAGTTATAGGTCTTGACTTATAGCGCCTAACCTACAGCTGTGACTGCCTGTAACTAGCGATGGCTGTCGTACGAAATGGCCGCGGTGTGAACCACGCATGTACGTGTACAACACAGCGCACAAGCTGATCAATCCTTTTCCAGACTCAGAGAACCCTGCCCGGACACCTGGCGTCCCGAGTCCTGATGGCAGCCGCGCGATTCAGCAAAGCGACATCCAGCACACGGTTCAACCCAGTGGTACAAACACTTCAGACGCACAGTCTAGCAGTGAACGGGGCGTCTCCTGTCCCCCGGCTGTACGAGCCATGGCAGCCAAATCATGTTCAACAGATACTGCTGACAGCATCGCACTAAAGAAGAACAAAGCCGTTGAAGTCCACATCCGTGATACAGACATTCAGTCGGCCATCATCACAGTTCCACACAAACATGGACGAGACTCAACCACTACTGTCAGCGATCGCCCGCCGTCACAGATTTCAGACCCGACATTAGAGACAACTCTGCGGGATGCTGTCAGGAGTGGTGATCTGGTGACGGTGAAGAATCTGACTGGTGACGCTGACGTCATTAACGTTCGAGTTGACGATTGGATGATGCTGGAACTGGCCTGTGACAAGTGTCATATAGATATTGCCAAATACCTGATCAATGAGATCGCCGAGGTCAATATTGCTGACGAGGAGGGGTGGACGTCGCTGCATTACGCCAGTAAACGTGGTATCACTGAGGTGGTGGAAATGCTCATCGCCAGAAAGGCAGACGTGAACGCTGTGACCAAGACCGGGTACACCCCTCTTCGGTTGTCTGTTGAAAACAGGCGGGTGGAGACGACACTGGTGTTGTTACGTCACGGGGCGCTGGTGAACGTCCGAACGGAGGATGGAGACACGCCGCTGATACTGGCCAGTGAAACTGGTGACGTGCAGGTCGTGCGTGCGTTGTTAGAGCGCGGGGCGGACGTCATTGTGAAGAACAGCAAGCTGTACACGGCTTTACACAGGGCCAGTGGGCGTGGTCATCTACAGGTGGTGCGGACACTGTTGTACCATGGCGCGTCTGCAGACGATAGAGCCGAATTCAGTATGACGCCTCTGTATTGTGCATGTGCATGTGGTCACACACAAACAGCGACATTACTGATAGATCGTGGAGTGGATGTTAATGCTGCATGTAGAGATGGAGCCACTCCCCTGTATATCGCCTGTGAAAAGGGCCACACAGAGACAGCGACATTACTGATAGATCGTGGAGCGGATGTTAATGTTGCATGTAATGATGGAGCCACTCCCCTGTATATCGCCTGTGAAAAGGGCCACACAGAGACAGCGACATTACTGATAGATCGTGGAGCGGATGTTAATGTTGCATGTAATGATGGAGCCACTCCCCTGTATATCGCCTGTGAAAAGGGCCACACAGAGACAGCGACATTACTGATAGATCGTGGGGCGGATGTCAATGCTGCACGTAGTTATGGAGCCACTCCCCTGTATATCGCCTGTGAAAAGGGCCACACAGAGACAGCGACATTACTGATAGATCGTGGAGCGGATATTAATGATGCATGGAGTGATGGAGCCACTCCCTTGTGTATCGCCAGTCAAAATGGCCACACAGAGACAGCGACATTACTGATAGATCGTGGAGCGGATGTTAATCCTGCCCGTAGTGATGGAGCCACTCCCCTGAATATCGCCTGTTATGATGACCTCACAGAGACAGCGACACTACTGATGGATCGTGGAGCGGATGTTAATGCTGCATGTAGTGATGGAGCCACTCCCCTGTATATCTCCTGTGAAAAGGGCCACACAGAGACAGCGACATTTCTGATAGTTCGTGGAGAGGATGTTAATGCTGCATGTAATACCGGAGCCACTCCCCTATTTATCGCCTGTCAAAATGGCCACACAGAGTCAGCGACATTACTGATAGATCGTGGAGCGGATGTTAATGCTGCACGTAATAACGGAGCCACTCCTTTGTATATCGCCTGTCAAAGTGGCCACACAGAGACAGCGACATTACTGATAGATCGTGGAGCGGATGTTAATGCTGCATGTAGTGATGAAGCCACTCCCCTGTTTATTGCCTGTCAAAATGGCCACACAGAGACAGCGACATTACTGATAGATCGCGGAGCGGATGTTAATGCTGCAAGTAGTGATGGAGCCACTCCACTGTATATCGCCTGTCAAAATGGCCACACAGAGACAGCGACTTTATTGATAGATGGTGGAGCGGATGTTAATACTGCATGGAGTGATGGAGCCACTCCCCTGTATATCGCCTGTTATTGTGGCCACACACACACAGCGACATTACTGATAGATCGTGGAGCTGATGTTAATGCTGCATGTAACAATGGAGCCACTCCCCTGTATATCACTTGTCAAAATCGCTACACAGAGACAGCGACATTACTAATAGATCGTGGAGCGGATGTTAATGCTGCACGTAATACCGGAGCCACTCCCCTGTATATCGCCTGTCAAAATGGTCACACAGAGACAGCGACATTACTGATAAATCGTGGAGGGGATGTTAATACTGCACGTAGTGATGGAGCCACTCCCCTGTATATCGCCTGTCAAGAGGGCCACACAGAGACAGCGACATTACTGATAGATCGTGGAGCGGATGTTGATGCTGCGCGTAATACCGGAGCCACTCCCCTGCATATCGCCTGTCAAGAGGGCCACACAGAGACAGCGACATTACTGATAGATCGTGGAGGGGATGTTAATGCTGCACGTAATAACGGAGCCACTCCCTTGCATATCGCCTGTCAAAATGGCCACACAGAGTCAGCGACATTACTGATAGATCGTGGAGCGGATGTTAATGCTGCACGTAATAACGGAGCCACTCCCTTGTATATCGCCTGTCAAAGTGGCCACACAGAGACAGCGACACTACTGATAGATCGTGGAGCGGATGTTAATGTTGCATGTACTGATGAAGCCACTCCCCTGTTTATTGCCTGTCAAAATGGCCACACAGAGACAGCGACATTACTGATAGATCGTGGAGCGGATGTTAATGCTGCATGTAGTGATGGAGCCGCTCCCCTGTATATCGCCTGTCAAAATGGGTCCACAAAGACAGCGACATTGCTGATAGATCGTGGAGCGGATGTTAATGCTGCATGTAATGATGGAGCCACTCCCCTGTATATCGCATGTCAAACTGGCCACACAGAGACAGCGACATTACTGATAGATGGTGGAGCGGATGTTAATACTGCCTGGAGTGATGGAGCCACTCCCCTGTATATCGCCTGTTATTGTGGCCACACACACACAGCGACATTACTGATAGATCGTGGAGCTGATGTTAATGCTGCATGTAACAATGGAGCCACTCCCCTGTATATCACTTGTCAAAATCGCTACACAGAGACAGCGACATTACTGATAGATCGTGGAGCGGATGTTAATGCTGCACGTAATACCGGAGCCACTCCCCTGTATATCGCCTGTCAAAATGGTCACACAGAGACAGCGACATTACTGATAAATCGTGGAGGGGATGTTAATACTGCACGTAGTGATGGAGCCACACCCCTGTATATCGCCTGTCAAGAGGGCCACACAGAGACAGCGACATTGCTGATAGATCGTGGAGCGGATGTTAATGCTGCGCGTAATACCGGAGCCACTCCCCTGTATATCGCCTGTCATAATCGCCACACAGAGACAGCGACATTACTGATAGATCGTGGAGGGGATGTTAATGCTGCACGTAGTGACGGAGCCACTCCACTGTATATCGCCTGTCAAGAGGGCCACACAGAGACAGCGGCATTACTGATAGATCGTGGAGCGGATGTTAATGCTGCCCGTAGTGATGGAGCCACTCCCCTGTCTATCGCCTGTCAAAATCTCCACACAGAGACAGCGACATTACTGATAGATCATGGAGCGGATGTTAATGCTGTCCATTGTGATGGAGCCACTCCCCTGTGTTGCGTTTGTGGTTGTGTTATTTTGTGAGAGCATGTGTGTATTTATCGTAGGAAAGATCCGATATTTATTTGAGCTATTTTAGAAACGAATCACGTACCTTTTTAGTAGGAATGATTCTCATTCGCACGGAGAGCGGAATTGACTTTGTTATGATACGCTAAGATTAGTCCGGAAGTTTATAGGAAAGTCGCACGGATAGTCGCGGTCGATTTTTGTGATGCGTGGTTTCGCGGCGAATAGACCAGACCGTTCGAGCGAAGTCGCTCTCTGTCTAGTAACCTCACATGTGACGTCAAGTGTCGGCAACATTTTGCAAAACTGTATAAAACTGAGGCGCTTAGAATAATAGTGGGACCTGGTAGTTCATTCTGGTCAGTTATTTTTCATTAATATTAATAAGTTTTGGTTACGTTTTGATTTTTGATTGGTTGTGTTGTGCGAATTTGCTGGATTGTTCTGGAGAGCTATAATTATAAAAAAGACCATGCTAGGGAGCATGTGTGTACATTGTCAGTTGTAGAGACACGCAGTGTATCGTAGGTACATTGTCAGTGACGGATTTATGCAGTGTAACAGTGGTGTGCATTGTATGAGAGACGCAGTGTGTCAAAAGTGTTGATGTATTGTAGAGGAGACAGTGTATCGGTGCTGTTGCATTTGTGAATGTATTCTGTGGAGATCGCATCGATGCAATAAAATATTGTTGAAACTGTTACTCCATTGTGGTCTACAACCTTAAGCCACTTGTGACGGGTGGCAGATGAGTGAAGTTTCTTTACAAGAACCTTATGTGCGTCCGTCTGGTGTGATATGATGCTACGACTACGACTAACACGTAACACCCTGTATATCGCCTGTCATAATGGCCACACAGAGACAGCTACATTAGTGATGGATCGTGGAGCGGATGTTAACGTGAAAGCTAACGCTGGCAGGAATGCCCTCCACTATGCCAGTGATAACGGACACAGTGAGGTGGTTCTGTGTCTTGTCCAGCACGGAGCGGACTTTAACGTGAAAAGTAACGACGGTCGGACGCCACTGTTCATGGCCAGGAAAAATGACGACAAAGACTCCGTGAAGATTCTCCAGCAATACGGAGCACAGGACTGACGTCACTGGAGATAAACGTGCTTTCGAAAAAGACCCCTCCTATTCTGCTCTACAAATGCAAAAGCCAGTGTGTCGCTTTTTGTCAAAAGCGAGGTTTTCATTGTATTACATTTAAAATCTCGCTTTTCATAAAAATGAACATAGTGGCTTTAACCTTTATGATGCAGTATTCGTCAACACGAGTGTAATTCATCTGTAAAGTATTAAGATGTGTCCGTCACTCAGTCCTTTCCTCAAAACCAGTTGCACCAATGTAGCCTTCCATTTTTAACCACCAATACAAGCTGGTGGATCTTGGGGAGGGTAGGGGGGGGGGAGGAGTGGGGGTGGGTGGGGGAGAGGGGGTCTGGAAGCCTTGCCGAAAAAAAACCCCAAGGAAAAGGTACCAAGAGGGTTTATCTAGGAGATGAACTATTAACATTTATGACGCGTTGCTAAGGGCTTCGCACAAACTAACCCCTTCACTGCCAGTGGACACAGATTGTGTGTCAACGTCAAACAGCTTCCTACATCTAAACAATAGGAAGGCAGAGTGGTGTCAGCATGAGGCATAGATCCTCATGAGACACCGCAATTGCGGGGGCTCATGAGGATCTGTGACTCTTGTGAATGGATTGTGCTAACTTTTTCTCGGCAGTGAAGGGGTTAATTGCTCATTTGTATTGTATATTGTATTGTATTGTCTCTGTACATACTTGTCTTATTTGCACTGCTTTTGAAACTTTATGTGTTAAAAAAGTGCTCTCTAAGCCACGCAACATCTGCGTACACGTATGGACCAGCATATAGAAGAGTACTGAAAATGGTTTATTTTTTGTTGCTTTCACTGATTTAATTTGACTTATTGACTATTTACTTGGATTTTTCTCTAGCAGCTATATTGTTCATTATTATACGTGCTGGTATGTGATTTCAGTCTTTACAGCCAAAAGCAGTAAGGCTCAAAATCACTGACCAGCATACAAGTATGTAAACATACACCAGAATGTGAGTCAAGATTTTCGATGCCGGCAGTACCTACGAAGACGAGACGCACTTTTCCTTTTAAACCGGCCTCCGAAGCTGAAGTGTGCTTACAGGAAAATGACGATCAGCCAAAACGACAGTGACACTATTCACAAGTCGCGGCAGCTCGAACAGTAGAAGGAGGAGAACACTGCGCTGCTTGTGATCTTGCGGTTAATAGTATGCACAGTTGGTCACGTGCTGCTCGGTTGTTTGGTTGGCTGTACATTGCTTGACCCATTTGGCCCCGACGCACTGCAGCAGGAGAAGGATCGAACATGAAAATCCATGGGTAGTGGCAGATTAGCTTGACGCCAAATGGCGCCAAGCTAATCTGCCACTACCCTTGAATTTTCACGGTCAATTCATCTCCTGCAACTGGTAGATAGTCGTTAGGTAGCATGTGCTAAATTTTTTAACTGCGGTCGTGGGGTTAAATGGGTTAACGTCCCGCCAGCAACAAAGACTCGTACAGGACGTACCGGAGCTGCGTGTGAAAAACACGAATGTGTGTGGCCAGCCTGTCCTAGAGCCAAACTTGAAAAACCAAAAACATGCTGGGGACGCTGGATATTCATGCTCATTTATCATGCCCCAGTTTACAGACAAAGAGCAGACAATCATGAAAATTTCAACATTTGTGTCGCTGCTTTGGATGCATTTGTACATAAGTCAACATTTAAAATAATTACATTTAGCTACTGATTACATATGTTTCGATTCTCTATAATGTATGCAAAATATTTAATTCCCCTAATTATTCACGACTGGGGTGTAGAGTGTTCATGGAGAAGTAGTACCTTTGACTTTTCAGCCAGCAGCGCCTCTTGGGGCAGGCGGGAGCACTGGTCTTCACATGGCACTCAACTCTCACAGCTGGCTCCAGGTCCTTTACCTAGCCACACCCCGGTAACCGCTTCTGCTGGCGGGCGAAACGTTGTGAGGGGCTGACGCGTCTCTCAGTCAGTTGAAATACTTGGAGAGGAGACGGGCGCCGCCAAGTTCGCCTAAGCCCATTGAAAGGACTGATGGACAAGCAACAGAATAAGAATAACATGCCGGATCGGTCGGGGCCCGGATCACCAACGACCGCGCACCCCATTGGAGGTCTCCAGGGTGGGGGCGACAAGTGTGTTACTGGAACCAAACCCACCATCAAGCTGCCCATGCAAGGAATAACTATCGGAACTTGGAACGTTCGCACACTCTACCAGTGCGGCAAAGTGAAGGAACTCACCCACGAGTTGAAGCGCTATCGCTGGGACATTGTAGGACTTGCAGAAGTTCGATGGACAGGCTTCGGAGAAACAACAACAGATGAAGGCCATAAAATCTGGTTCAGCGGAAAAGAAACCAAGCACGAACATGGCGTAGCTTTTATCGTAAGGAAAGAGGTGGCTGGAACTGTCATCAGCTGCACCCCCGTGTCAAGCAGACTAATCTCCATCCGCATCTCCGCCCGACCGCACAACATCACTATCATTCAAGTATACGCTCCAACAGCAGATCATGATGATGAAGAATTAGAAGAATTTTACGAACAACTGGACAACATCATCAAGAAAACACCTAAGAAAGACATTCTGACTGTCCTCGGTGACTGGAATGCAAAGATCGGCCCTGACGCCTACCAACAATGGGCAGGAACAGCTGGCAAGTTTGGCCTTGGAGAAACAAACGACAGAGGCCTGCGACTTTTAGAGTTCGCACAGAGTCACCGTCTCACCGTTGCTAATACCCTCCATCCACACAAGAAGTCAAGAACAGTGACATGGCAATCGCCAGGAGGCCTGGTCCATAACCAGATTGACTTCATCTTGCTGCCTCGACGATTCAAATCCAGCATTAACAAAGCACAAACGAGGTCCTTTCCTGGCGCTGATATTGGCAGCGACCACAACCTCGTCCTTACTAGCCTCAAGTTGAAGCTGGCATTGAAACGAGATAGCAAGAGCCCTCGCATCAGATTCGACCTCCAGAAGCTAAAAGACCCGGAAGTAGAAGAGCTCTTCCAAGCCCAGGTGGGAGGCAGATTTGCAGCCTTGGCTACTTTGGACTGTGACGTAGACACCCTTGCTGGAAATATAAAAGAGGTGTTACTTTCTACAGCAGAAGAAGTGCTGGGGAAGCAGAGGAAGCGCAAACAGCCCTGGGTCACCGATGACATCCTCGATCTCTGTGATGAGAGGAGAGCCTGGAAGAAAAAGAGAGGCCAAGACCTCACATCAGCAAACAAGTACAGACTTGTCAACAAGAAGATCAGGAAGAGGATGAAAGAAGCCAAAGAAGATTGGATTGAAGACCAGTGTTGTAGCGTGGAAGAGGGCATGGCAAACGGCAACAGCAAGAAGGCTTATAAAACGCTAAGGACCCTCACCAAGACTCAACAGCGAACAGCCACAGTCATCGAAGACAGCAGCGGCCAACTCCTTACGGAAAACACTGCTGTACTAAACAGATGGACTGAGTACTGCCGAGACTTGTATAACTACAAGGCTGAGCCAGACACCAGCATCCTCCAAAACAACCAGGCTGGGGCCAGGAAGGCTGAAGACCTGCCAGTGTTAGCTGAAGAGGTGGAAGCAGCCGTACGCGGCCTGAAGGGAGGAAAGTCTCCAGGTGTAGACAACGTACCTGCTGAACTGTTGAAACATGGAGGAGAAGTAACAACGAAGGTCCTCACTACACTCTGTCAAAAGATCTGGGAGCAAAAGAAATGGCCAGTAGAATGGACACAGTCTCTAGTGATCCCGCTCCCCAAGAAAGGAAACCTGAAACAGTGCCAGAACTACAGAACTATCAGTCTGATAAGTCACCCTAGCAAAGTAATGCTTAGAATCATTCTCAACCGCCTCAAAACTTTCGCCGAGGAACTGCTGGCAGAAGAACAGGCTGGCTTCAGAGTTGGAAGAAGCACTGTAGAGCAGATTTTCAACTGCCGCGTCCTGATCGAGAAACATCTGCAGCATCAGCGCGAACTCTACCACAACTTCATTGATTTCAGGAAAGCATTTGATCGCGTCTGGCACGACGGACTCTGGCAAGTCATGAGATCGTTCAACATAGAGGAGGGACTGATCCAAATAATAGAAGCGCTTTACAAGAACGCCTGCAGCGCGGTTCTACTTAACAATCAGTCAGGCGAGTTCTTCAGGACGACGATCGGTGTCCGTCAAGGATGCCTGCTCTCTCCTGTCCTTTTCAACATATTCCTGGAGAAGATCATGCAGGAAACCCTCCACGACCACCATACTTCAATCTCTATTGGTGGCAGATCCCTGTGCAATCTTCGATTCGCAGACGACATTGACCTCATGGCAGGCAGCAATAGTGAGCTCCAAAACCTGACAGACAAACTTTCAAGTAGCGCAGGGTCTTATGGCATGGAGATCAGTACGGATAAAAGCAAAGTGATGATCAACACCACAAGCGACAGCAGCAGCAACATTCACATGAACGGCCAGAAGCTAGAAGAGGTCAATAGCTTCAAGTACTTGGGAGCCACCCTGTCCAAAGACGGTAGTTGCATAGCAGAGATCCGTATCAGGATAGGTACAGCAACATCCGCAATGGCCAGGCTGGACAGGATATGGCGAAGTAACTCCATCAGCTTCACCATCAAGTACAGGCTTTACAAGTCCCTCGTAGTGTCTATTCTACTCTACGGCTGTGAGACTTGGACACTGCTTGCAGACTCAGAAAAGAAAATCCAGGCCTTTGAGAACAAGTGCCTGAGGAAGTTGCTCCGCATCTCGTACCGCGAGCACAAGACCAACGAATATGTACGGAGCATCGTCACTTCCCTGGTGGGCCCACATGAACCCCTTCTGGCAACCGTGAAACGGCGCAAGCTTGCTTGGTTTGGCCACGTGACCCGACACAACACCTTGTCCAAGACTATCCTCCAAGGCACTCTCGAAGGAAGTCGTCGGCGAGGTCGTCAGAGAAAGAGTTGGGTCGCAAACATAAAAGAATGGACCGAACTCGAGATGCCAGACTTGCTTGCCACCGCCCAAAATAGAACTCAGTGGAGAGCACTGTCTGTTGCTGCTGCCTTTCAGTCCCCCCAACGCCCAGTTCGGGCAAGGGACTGATGATGATGATGATGATGAAGAATTGAATAATGAGTTCAATACATGTATTTGCATAATTGTGTTTTTGCTAGTGTTTGCGTTCCCTTATAATCAGAAGAAGGTAGTCCAGGCATTCAGTGGCGTATGAACCGAAAGTGATTTTTTTTTTGACTGGCGGTTATACTTTCTGTGAACAATGTTGTATTGTCAAAGTAATGTTTGGCCATGGTCATGCATACCTCCTTATTTTCCACTGGGCCTTACCTTTCTTTGGCATTCCTCTTATATTAAAGCATAACTCCTCCAGGGCCTCCGTCAGTCATTTTGCGACAAAAACAATATCGTTGCAATCTGCATTGTATGGTAAAACCAACCCCGCCCCTTTCGGGCCCTCCGCCCGTTTAAACTGTTGTTTGATTTTTTTTTCAAAAAGTGCCCAAGTCTCCTCTAAATATCTTCGTACGCTATTGAGTTCTGTCCCCTCTGTTTCCATCAAGCTGCTGATGTTGACGGTTTATCCGCTTGTGTTTATCCACTTGTGTTTATGCACGTGTGTTTATCTACTTGGGTTTATCCACTTGTTTGTCCACGTGTATGTCCACTAACCCCTTCACTGCCTTTGGTCGCAGATCGTGTTTCTGAAATCTGTGTCAGTTCAACATGACAAAGTCGCGACAACAAGGGGCGGGGTCTCATGGAGGAGATATGCCTCGTGCATTTGAATCGTTTTCGTTATTTTCGGCATGAAGGCGCTTATTACCCAAGTTATTTATCCACTTGTGTTTATCCACTTGTGTTTATCCACTTGTGTATCCAGATAGTGTTTCTGAAATATGTGTCAGTCCAACTCCAAAGACCCCGAGTCGTCACGTTTTTTTTAACTCATCGCCAAAGAGCTCCACCCGTCAAAGGAACATGGATACAAAGTGGTGTCAACAAGAGACACAGGTCATCATAACCCCCCGCATTTGCTTGGACCCATGATTATCTGTGTCTCTTGCAGATGAACTGTTTTGATGTGAAGGGGCTAATGGCTAATTGTACTATAATTATACGTCTCTGTACATACGTCTATTATTTGCACTGCGTTTGAAACGTTATGTGTTAAAAACATGCTTTCTAATCCACGAAACATCTGCGTACACGTATGGACCGGCATATAGAAGAGTACTGAAAATGGTTCATTTCTTGTTGCTTTCATTGATTTAATTTGACTGATTGACTATTTACTTGGACTTTTCTCTCGCAGCTATATTGTTCATTGGTAATGGTCTCCCAGGTCCAAGCAGTGGCATCTCATAGACTATGTCATTGTCCGCCAGCGGGATACTCGTGATACAGAATCACCAGAGCCATGAGACGAGCCGAGTGCTGAACCGACCATCGGCTGGTGCGGTCTGCCTCAACCTGCACATTGCACCAACACACAGGAAGAGGCCGAGCTCACCCGACCTTCATTCAACCTGGCCAAGCTGAAGTGCCCGGACGTCAAGGAAAACTTCCAGTCCGACCTTGATGACCTGCTAACTGCCCATGGACCGTTGACTGGCAACCCAACAAATGTGGAACCAGTTCAAAGGGATGGTGACGGAGTCTGCCAAAGACGTGCTTGGACCCAAGCAGAGGGTACACCAGGATTGGTTCGATGAGAACAATGAAGAGATCAACAAGCTACAGGAGCAAAAGTGCAGTGCCTTCATCGAGTGGCAGAACGACATCAACTCCTCGTCCAAGAAAGACGGCTTCAAACTTCTCCAGAGAAAAGCCCAGAGAGATCTTCGCAACATGCAGGACACCTGGTGGGACAGCAAGGCAAAAGAACTTGAACACTTTGCTGAATCCAACAACTCAATGAGTTTTTCAGCGCAATGAAAGCTGTCTACGGCCCTGCCAGACCCTGCACAACCCCTCTCTTTTCTTCAGACGGCTTCACCTTGCTGAAGGACAAAGGCAGCATCACTGAGCGCTGGAGAGAACACTTCTCAAATCTGCTGAACTTGCCTTCCACTGTCGACCCCGCGGCCCTGGACATGATTCCACAGAAGCCGACACTGGATGACCTTGACCTCCCGCCTACCCTGGATGAGGTCAAGAAAGCGATCAACCAGACTAGCTCCGGCAAGGCTGCAGGCATGGACGGCATCCCCGCAGAGCTCTTCAAAGCAGCTGGACCTGAGACCCTTGATGCCTTCCTCAACATTCTGACATGCATCTAGGCAGAGGAGAACATGCCACAGGAATTTAGAGATGCTACAATCGTCTCCCTGTTCAAGAACAAGGGCAGCAAAGCAGACTGTGCCAATTACCGAGGGATCTCACTCTTGTCCATTGCTGGCAAGATCCTCGCGAGGGTCACCCTCAACCGCCTGATCAGCTCTGTATCTGAGGAAGCACTCCCAGAGGCTCAGTGAGGAGAAATGCATTGAGCAGCATATGGACCTCTACGCTGTCTTCATAGATCTGACCAAAGCATTCGACACCGTGAACAGAGAAGCGCTTTGGGTCATCCTCGCAAAGCTCGGCTGCCCCAGGAAGTTCTCCAACATCATCTGCCTCTTCCATGATGGAATGGTAGGAGTTGTCCAGTCAAACCGCGACACATCCGCACCCTTCTACGTTTCCAACGGTGTCAAACAAGGTTGTGTTCTTGCCCCCGTGATGTTCAACCTGTTCATCACGTGTGTCCTGACCCATGCAGTACGTGACCTTGAGAAGGGAGTGTACCTAAAGTACAGACTAGACGGCTCTCTCTTCGACCTCCGTCGACTGAACGCCAGGACCAAGACCATCGAGAGACTGATCCTTGAGGCGCTGTTTGCCGATGACTGCGCGCTGATGGCCCACACGGAGTCTGACCTCCAGTCCATCGTCAGCAGGTTCTCGGAAGCCTCTCGACTGTTTGGCCCCACCATCAGTCTCAACAAGACCGAGATCCTGGACCAACCAGCCCAAGGCACAAGAGCCCCCCCCCCCCAACCCTCCCCTCCCCCCCCACCAACCCAAAGTGTATATCGAAGGCACCGAGCTGAAGACTGTCGACCAGTTCAGGTACCTGGGGAGCATCATCTCTTCTGACAGTACTATCGACAAGGAAATCGCAGCTCGCATCGGCAAAGCCAGCCAAGCCCTGGCTTTGCGCACTCATGTGTCGAATAACAACGTCAAGCTCTCCACCAAGATCAAAGTCTACAAGGCAGTAGTCCTCGCCAGCCTCCGCTACGGCTGTGAGTCATGGACGCTGTACAGAAAGCATCTCAAACAGCTTGAACGTATCCACATGAAATTCCTGCGCTCACTCATGGGCATCAAATGGCAAGACAAGGTGACAAACCTGGAAGTCCTGGATAATGCTGGCTTAGTGAGTCTTGAAGCTTTGATCTTTAAGACACAACTTCGCTGGACAGGTCATGTCATACGCATGGATGATTCTTGCATGCCACGCCAACTCCTGTATGATGCACTCTCAAAAGGCCACAGGAAGCAAGGACGGCCAAAGAAACTTTTCAAAGACTGCATAAAAGACAACCTCAAGCACTGCGTCTTCCCGGTAAAGGAACTTGAAGCACAAGCACAAGACAGATCTGACTGGCGTGCCGCCACCAGGAAAGCCTACACGCTCTTTGAACACAATCGGCGCGAACGGATCACCAGTGCCAGAGTTCGCAGAAAGACAGCGTCGACTCTCCCCACAGCTACGTTCCAGTGCCCCCATTGCCCTCGCAGGTGTGGCTCCAGGATTGGCTTGGCCAGCCACACCCGCACTTAGGAACAGAAGTCATGTACAATGACGACATCCTCGGTTTCGATGGTCTACCCATTAAGTATATTGTTCATTAAAAACACGTGCTGATCTGTGATTTCGGTCTTGACAGCCAAGCACAGTGAGGGGCAAAATCACAGACCAACACACCATTATGTTCACACGGCCCCTAGGAGTATGTGGGTCAAGTGTTCGGTTGTTTAATTCGTTGCACATTGCTTGCCATTTACCCCCCGACGCACTACAGCAGGAGATGGATCGACCATGCAAATCTAAGAGTAGTGACAGATTAGCTAGGTGCCATCATGCGTCAAGCTTATCTGCCACTACCCTTGAATTTTAATGGTCGATCCATCTCGCGCAACTGGTGTATAGTCGTTAGATGGCACGTCCTAAATTTGTGAAATGCGGTCGTGGGGTTAAATGGGTTAACGTCCCGCCAGCAGCAAAGACTCGTACAGGACGTACCGGAGCTGCGTGTGAAAAACACGAATGTGTGGCCAGCCTGTCCTAAAGCCAAACTTGATCAAAAACATGCTGGGGACGCTGCACATTCATGCTCATTTATTGTGCCCCAGTTTACAGAAAGAGAGCAGACAATCATGAACATTACATTTGTGTCGCTGCTTTGGATGCATTTGTACATAAGTCAACTTTAAAAAGAATTACAATTAGCTACTGATTACATATGTTTCGATTCTCTGTGATAGGATTTCCGATCGTTTCCCCGCACTGGATCGAGAAGAGGTGGCATCGGTTTTGTCATCAGTTCAGCTCTTTCTTGCAACGTTTCTATAATACCACTAGAATTTACTTCGATGGAGGCTGTTGAGCTTAACTCTTTCTACCCCAGATACACCACAGGAAGATAAAGATCGACCATGATAGTTCAAGGGTGATGTCAGAATAGCTTGGCGCATATGGGCGCCAAGCTATTCTGGCATTACCCTTGAACTATCATGGTCGATCTGTGTCCTGCACTGCAATTCAGTCTTCAGAGGACAACGGCAACATTTAAGGATTTCGGTGTTGGGGTAGAATGAGTTAAACTTTCAATAAGCCATCACCGAGTAGGCGCAATAAACTGACTGATTCCACTTTTCTTCGGGGATTCTCGGAGCTGTTGTCCCGATACGTGAACTTGTGTTGCGATTTCTCCATCCTAGGCGACTTTAACTTCCATTTTGATGACAGTACTGACTGCCAGGTGAGCCGTCTGAAGCCTACGCTGAGCGATCACACTCTGGCACAGCTTGTTGGCGTCCCTACACATAAGCGCGGCCACACACTCGACTGGGCGGTGGTCCGTAGCGAGGGCAGCATGTTGTCCCTTAAAGCAGTACAGGACTATCCTGGTCTTTCTGACCACAGTGTCGTCGCTTGCACTATTGCAGTTACCAGACCTCGCCCCCGTAAACCACTCGTGACGTCACGGAACATTCGCAATATTTCGTCAGCTGATTTTCAGGCCGACGTAAAGTAAATGGCAGCAGCTACAGATGTGTGTCAGTCACCTTCATTGGAACCTGAGCAGCTCGTGGACGCCTACAACAACGGGCTTCGACAGGTGCTCGACCGACACGCCCCGTCTGTCACACGGCTGGTGAGGGACCGACCATCAGCCCCGTGGTTATCCGATGACGTCAGACAAGCTCGCCGCCGACGGAGACGCGCGGAGCGTCATTGGAGACGGACTGGTCTGACTGTCCACAGACAGATCTATGTGAAAGTGAAGACCGAAGTTACAGCGGTCATACAGTCTGCCAGGAGACAATTCTACCAGGACAGGATCGACTCTAGCTCGTCGTCCAAGCAACTCTTTTCAGTCTTCAGTGAGCTGCAGGGCCAGCCCCGTACCACACCCCTTCCGACGGATGTGCCAAGCCATGTCCTTCCACAACGTTTCTGTGACTTTTTCTCGGATAAGATTAAGCACATCCGCTCTGAACTAGACTCACGTTCATGTGATCCCCCTACTTTTGGTGTGTATAATGGCCCTTCACTGTCTCGTTTCGAGCCAGTGACTGAGCAGGAGATCCACGAACTTATTATGAAGTCACCAGCTGTGTGCTTGATCCCATGCCCACGTACCTCATAAAACAGTGTATCGATGATCTCCTCCCATTGATTACCACCATAGTTAATACCTCTCTCTACAGGTGCAGTGTCTACTCGGTTTAAACATGCTGTTGTGATACCACTCTTGAAAAATCCTGGACTGGACCCAAACGACTTGAAGCATTTTAGACTTGTCTCTAACCTTCCGTTTATTTCAAAGATTTTGGAGAAGGTTGTTTTGAAACAGCTACAAAGCCATTTGTTCGGAAACGGTCTGTTAGAAATGCATCAGTCGGCATACAGAAAGGATCACAGCACGAGACTGCTGTGCTGAGCGTCCTGGATGGTCTGCTAGTGAAAGCAGACAAGAGACTTGTCTCTCTCATTGCTCTGCTGGACCTCAGCGCAGCATTCGACACGCTCGATCATTCTGTTTTGCTGAAGAGGTTAGAGGTGACCTTTGGCATCCGTGGTACTGCCCTGGCCTGGTTCACTTCATACGTTAAGGATCGTTCTCAGGCTGTTATTGTTAATGGCCGCTTTCTGCTTCTAGTCTTTTGTTGTGTGGAGTCCCTCAGGGCTCCGTATTAGGGCCTGTTTTGTTCACTCTATATTCACAACCTCTGTCTGATGTAATTGCCGCCCATGAGTGTGATTTTCACAAGTATGCTGACGATACTGAATTGTCAAGAAGTAGCGCGCCTAGCCATTTCAGCTCCGTTAAGATAAGCGTACAGTTTTGAAGAGACGACGTCCTGTCCTGGATGACTAGCAACAAACTTAAGCTTAACACTGACAAAACCGAAGTGATGCCTGTTGGCTCTCAGTCTCGCCTTAGTCTGATTAACGGCGAGTTCGCAAACATTTGTGGCTGCAGCGTTCCCTTCCAGAACTGTGTCAAATATCTGGGTGTGAAGATTGATTCGACGCTCTCCATGATTGATCATATCAGTAGCGTCTGCCGAGCTGGTTTCCTTGAGCTACGCAGAATGTTTTCCCTCAGACCGTATCTCACAGAAAGTGCGGCGTCAAGACTTGTAAATGCATTCATTACGTCCAGGCTCGATTATTGCAATTCTGTAATGGCAGGTTTACCAGCAGATCAGATTTCACGCTTGCAGACGAGTCAGAACAATGCGGCGCGTCTCATCTTGAAGAAACGAAAGAGAGACCACGTTACGCCTCTACTGAAGCAGCTGCACTGGCTGCCCGTAAAATTCCGCTGCCAGTACAAAATTGCAATTTCCGCCTATCGGCATTTTGACGGATCTCTCCCGCCGTACCTTTCTGCCAAGCTGTCTGTTATCATCCATGACGCACCCTCCGTTTCTCCAGTGTAAAACTTTTAAAAATCCCGAAGCTTAACATGAAAACTGTCGGGGAGCGTTCTTTCACCTTTTTAGCCCCAAGTGTGTGGAACACGCTGCCAACTAAAATGCGGAATCTGCCCACATTGTCACAGTTCAAAGCTCACTTAAAGACTTTTCTTTTCTGTCGGGCATTTAACACTTAGCTCATCTTTTGCTAACTGTTGACTGCCTTTTATTCTGATCCTAGAGGAAGTGAATGTAATGTGCTGGGAAGAGATGGGGTGGTTTAAAGTAGTGTATAATCGTGCGTGTGTCTGAGAGAGAGGGTGTGCTGTTGTGCATGCGCAGTGAGTCCAGTGTTTTCCTGGAGAACAGCGCTATACAAACACTATGAATTATTATTATTATTATGTATGCAAAATATTTTATTCCCCTAATTATTTACGACTAATTAAGAATGTAATAATGAGTTCAATACATGTATTTGCATAATTGTGCTTTTGCTACTGTTTGCGTTCCTTAATAACCAGAGGAAGGTAGTTCAGGCATTCAGTGGCGTAAGAACCGAAAGTGAACTTTTTTGGACTGGCGGTTATCTATTTATCTATATCCCGTTGTCTTGCCGACCGTTGGGGCACCACTGATGACATGCCAACCAGCCTCCTCCATTCTTCTCTGTTCTCTGCCATTTTTAGTGTGTCGTACAGCTTCAGTCCTGTCCACTCTGAGATATTGTCCTTCCATCTTTTCCTTTGTCTTCTTCTCCTTCGTCCTCCTTGCACAGTGCCTTGCAGGATTGTTTTGGCAAACCCTGCTAAACGCGTGACATGCCCATACCACTTCAGTTTACGTTTTTTTCACAATGGCTAATAGGTCTTCATAGGGCCCGATAGCTTGCCTGATTCTGCTTCCCACTTCCTCGTTCGTGATGTGTTCTCTGCCGGTATGAAATGCCAAGCAGCCTTCGAAAACATCTAATGAACTGGCGGCTATACTTTCTGCGAACAATGTTGTATCGTCAAAGTAATGTTTGGCCATGGTCATGCATACCTCCTTGTTTTCCACTGGGCCGTACCTTTCTTTAGGCATTCCTTCTATATTAACGCATATCTCTACAGGGCCATACCTCCCCGAGGGACTCCGGCAGTCATTTTGCGAGAAGGACAATATCGTTGCAATCTGCATGGCCTGGTAAAACCAACCACTCCCCATTCGGGCCCTCCGCCTGTCTACCCTGTTTTGTTTTTTTCAACAAGTACCCAAGTCTCCTCTAAAAATCTTCCTACGCCACTGAGTTCTGTTCCCAGCAAGCTGCTGATGTCGACGGTTTATCCACTTGTGTTAATCCACTAACCCCTTCACTGCCGTTGGTCGCAGATCGTGTTTCTAAAATCTTTGACAATTCAACATAACAAAGTCGCGCCAACAAGAGGCATACATTCTCATGAGCCCCGAAAATGAGGGGGCTCATGAGAATATGTCTCTTGCATTTGAATCGTGTTCACTATTTTCGGCAGTGAAGGCGCTTAATACCCAAGTTATTTATCCACTTGTGTTAACCACTTGTGTGTCCAGATAGTGTTTCTGAAATATGTGTCAATCCAATTCCAAAGACCCCGAGCCGTCACGTTTTTTAACTCATCGCCAAAGAGCTCCACCCGTCAGAGGAACATGGATACAAAGTGGTGTCAGCAAGAGACACATCATCATGACCCCCTGCATTTGCTTGGGCCCATGATGATATGTGTCTCTTGCAGATTGACTGTGTTGATGTGAAGGGGCTAATGGCTAATTGTACTATAATTATACGTCTCTGTACATACTTCTCTTATTTTGCACTGCTTTTGATGCTTTATCAGTTAAAAACATGCTTTCTAAGCCACGCAACATCTGCGTACACGTATTGACCAGCATACAGATGAGTACTGAAAATGATTCATTCCTTGTTGCTTTCATTAATTTAATTTGACTGATTGACTGTTTATTTGATTTTTCTCTCGCAGCTATATTGTTCATTAAAAATACGTGCTGGTCTGTGATTTCGGTCTTGACAGCCAATCGCAGTCAGGCTCTAAATCACAGACCAGCACACCAGTATGTTCACACGGCCCCTAGCAGTATGTGGGTCAAGCTTTCGGTTGTTTAACTGGCTGTACATTGCTTGATCCATTTAGCCCCGACACACTACAGCAGCAGATGGATCGACCATGATAATCCAAGGGTAGTGGCACTACCCTTGAATCTGCCACTACCCTTGAATTTTCATGGTTGATCTATCTACTGCACACTTGTACATAGTCGTTAGGTAGCATGTCCTACATTTTTTAACTGCGGTCGTGGGGTTAAATGGGTTAACGTCCCGCCAGCAACAAAGACTCGTACAGGACGTACCGGAGCTGCGTGTGTAAAACACGAATGTGTGGTCAGCCTGTCCTAAAGCCAAACTTGATAAACCAAAAACATA
Organism: Semisulcospira habei; assembly: GCA_036245525.1. NCBI lineage: Eukaryota > Metazoa > Mollusca > Gastropoda > Semisulcospiridae > Semisulcospira > Semisulcospira habei. Next base: position 16,681,829 of record BTPG01000007.1, on the reverse strand, counting down.
CTGGGGACGCTGCACATTCATCCTCATTTATCGTGCCCCAGTTTACAAAGAGCAGACAATCATGAAAATTTCAACATTTCTCTGCTTTGGATGCATTTGTACATAAGTCAACTTTTAAATAATTACATTCATCTACTGATCACATATTATGTCTCGATCCTCTGTAATGTGTGCGAAATATTTAATTCCCCTAATTATTCACGATTAGTTAAGAACTGAATAATGAGTTCGATACATGTATTTGCATAATTGTGTGTTTGCTACTTTTTGCGTTACTTAATAAACAAAAAGCAGGTAGTCCAGGAATTCAGTGGCGTAGGAACCGAAGGGGAAAATTTTTGAACTGGCGTTTATACTTTCTGTGAACATTGTTGTATCGTCAAAGTAATGTTTGGCCATGGTCATGCATATCTCCTCATCTTCCACTGTTTCGTACTTTTCTTTTCCCCTTCCTACTATATTAACGCATACCTCCTCCAGGGCCATAACTCCTCCAGGGCTTTTTGTATTGTTTTAATTTATTTTTTTATTTCTAGTCTTCTTTTTTGTATTTATTTTACTTTTAATCTTTTGTTTTACTTAGTTTTATTTTATTTTGATTTATTTTATTCATTACATTTTTTTTCAAAGCCTTATTTTCACTCACCTCAATGCCCAGTCGTCTCCAAGTCCTGCCTGCGATAGTACACGTGTATATTGCTGGAAACCAGACAACCCTTAACACCATTTCCTTCCCTCCCCTCTCCTTGCTCCCCCTCCCCACCCATACCATTCCCACTCCACCCGCCTCCGTGCCCCACCCGCCATTCACTATACTCAGCACGTGCAGATTTGTAAGCATTACTTTTTAAAAAAAAAAGTTTGGAACTTTAAGGGCGATTCCATTGGAAAATGTCAGCCGATAAACAGTGGTTGAATAATATATATATCTTCCATTCAGCATTCCATCCAGTCAACGACACTCGTTTAAAAAAATTAAAATATCAATGTCAGCTTGTCTTGTAACTTGGATTGATTGAGTCGTGTCTGATACAATTGTCGTAGCAAGAGGTATAGATCCTCATGAGTTCCCGCAATGCGGGGGCTCATGAGTATCTATGCCTCTTGCAGTCGCATGCAGTTTGCGTCTCTTTGGTTTGTTGCGTACTTGTACTTAAAGCATGCACATTCCGGATGAGTTTGCCTTGTGACGCCGGTATTTTAAACGTATTGTCACGCGGCTCTGATAGCGAATGACACACACGCAAGCGACATAGATCATCATGAGCCCCCGCAGATGCGGAGGCTCATGATGATCTATGTCGCTTGCTATGTCAAATTTCACTCGTGTCTCTCAGGCATTTTATCGAGTGACGATGGAGACATTATGATTTATGTAACATTTTGGCTATGTCTTTATGTAACAGCTCGCATGGCGTCCAGGCTTACAGCAGACGTTTTGTTTCTAACTAGTAATAACAACACACAGTCGTCACGGCCTTTCCATCTATAATAGAGACAGATTATCACGTTCTCCCAGCATCAGAGACAGCACATGTATGCACACTGGGTTCTTTTCTCAGTGTCGGGGTACACACCTGCGCAGCTCTTAATTCCAGCTCTGCTTTTCAAGTCGGTGGTACAGGTGATAATGATGATATTTTGAACGGCTTTCTAATCACTGAGACCCTTTCATCTGTTGGACAGAGATTCTGACGATCCCCTACTGCTCTTAGTTAAAATTAAATCAGCGTGAGTAACGCAGGTCGGTCCGAGTTATCTCCCCTGACGTAGGACGTCGAAATATGGCGACATCAAGGACAAAACAAGTCTTTAAAAGAAAATCTTTTTTTTTTTTACTTGACAAACATTTTCCTTTGACCGTATCAAGCGAATGCTCATTTCCCCAGAGAATGTGGGCACCTAGCGGCAGTGCGACGTGACAGGGACAAAGGACGGACGGGTACATTTTGTGACTTTTTGACCCTCCTGCTGCCGACTTTTGCGGCCCGGTGCGACTGTTTAAACAACCTTTTTCAATGTACAGTCAACTGGCTGTTACCTAGATCTGATGAGCACTTAAAAGTACATAGACTGACCGCGATAGAATAGCAGTAGTGTTTGGTTAGCAAGAGTTTGGCGCTTTTACAAGCCAGTCTACTCATGCAGTATAGGCCATGATGATTCAAGGGTAGTGCCAGATTAGCTTAGCGCCTTCAGGCGCCAAGCTAATCTGGCACTACCCTTGAATTATCATGGCTGACTCATTTTCCTGACTAGAAACTTGAAATCAGTGACCCCCCCTACCCCACCTACCTCCCCCTACCCCCCCCCACCCCACCCCCCCCCCACCCCACCCAAAAAGAAAGAAAAAAAATCAACTTGACAAGATAATTATTCCTGTATGATTTTTCACACCTTCAACTTTTACAAGGCGCAGAAGGTGCAATGTGTATTTCTCCTCGGCCGTCAAAGTCAAATGAAACGTGACCTTTATTTAGAAATACCGCGTGCTGTGACATCAGTCAGATCAGCAGGCCTGTTCGATTGCCACATTTGTGCTCATTATTCTTATTACTGGCCATATGAATTTATTAGAAGCCAAGCAGCGAGAATATTGAGATTTGCGTGGGCCGGTGGGAAAAAAATGAGAATTTGACGGTATCAAGGTTTGAAACAATGGCGTCTCACTTCTGTACGTTTCTCACGCCGAGACAATGCGCGTGCCGCTTTTAGTTCTGCAAATATTCTGTGGAAAAACAGTCGCGCTTATCTTGATTTTCCTCACAGTCGGGCTACCGCTGTCGTCAATGCTGAGATATTTACAGAAAGGAGTTAAATAGTCATAGGGAATATACCTAACCCCTTCGCTGCCGCGAAAGAATTGAACACCACCCAACTGCAAGAGGTATAGATCCTCATGAGCCCCCGCAGTCGCGGGGGCTCATGAGGATCTATGCCTCTTGCTGAAATCACCGTGCGTCCGTGTTGAGGACGGCTGGGGATGTTAGACTTTGAATCTACAATGTTTTCAAACCTAACGCCCGCGTCCAGTGGCCGCGAAGGGGTTAATGTGATTCAAGTGCTCACTGATTGCGCTCTGTTCTCACGCCAAAATAGTATTTTAATTTATGCCGCCAAGCGTTGAATGTAAATTAACCGTGAATGTTCAAGGGTGGTGGCAAATTAGCTTGGCGCCTGGAGGCGCCAAGCTAATTTGCCACCACTCTTGAACTATCACGGTCAATTCGTCATTTTGAGTGTCCTTCGAACACTGTCGATATTTTTAAATTTTAAATAGTTGACACTAGTGGCTAAAGGAATGGTGAGGCAGCGTGTTATATAAGCTAGAATTTATGCCAGCAGAAAATTCACTTTGAGAAAGTCTTTGGCCGAAACAGGAACTTCAAATTTGCGGCTAGAGGAGACTAGCATTTCACCAGGCGCGTTCAAACTTCGGTTTGTCCCAGACTAACAGGATGCAGTGGTCACACGTCTGCGTGTCGGTGGGCTTGGTGTTTGCAGGTGAGAGTACTTGCGCTCAAACTTTGAATTATTGTCTCCTTAAAAGGGTGGATGTGAATGTTGGATTTCAGAATTATGCATGCTTTCTCGTTGTAAGATGAGCAATTTGTGTTGTGTGTTGTTTGCGAATCGATGTACGGACAAGCACACAGACTTCCTGGTCGCGATAGTTTTCAGTAGGAGTGGATGTATTAACTCATTGTAGCCCAGACACACCACAGGAAGATAAGGATCGACCATGATAGTTCAAGGGTGATGCCAGAATAGCTTGGCGCCTATGGGCGCCAAGCTATTCTGGCATCACCCTTGAACTACTATCATGGTCGATCTGTGTCCTGCACTGCAATGCAGTCATCAGAGGACAACGGCAACATTTAAGAATTTCGGTGTGGGGTAGAATGAGTTAACCTAACTAACCCCACAGAGGGGGAGGTGTCAGCTAACGAATATTTGCCTTCAGGCGCCAAGCTAATCTGGCTCTACCCTTGAATTATCATGGTCGAACAGTAATCTGCTGGAGGGCGTCCAGGCTAAATGGGTTAATCACAGTTTTGCTTTAGGATAGCTTATAACTGCGACATCCCGTTTACCACATTGATAATTCAGAGATTGTTGATTGATTAAGGCGACCGACTGCAGCAAATCAAAGGGTTAACAGACCGTAATATCTCTTGTATAACTGCTCTTAGTGTGTCTTACAAACTATGCTGGACAAAAAGGACTCGCTGAAATTATGAAGTTTACATGACGGTTGTCGGAAAATGAAAGACTCTGCTGCACTTCTTCAAGTTTGTACACAGGGGAGAGTTACTTCGGTTACGCTCAAAGGCCAGTAGATAACCTCTGGTGCGCGTGCCTGCTCACATGGATTGTGACAAGAAGGGTAGAGAAGTCTTCGTTGACGCAAGACAACATTAATAACCCGTTGTATCCGCGAATGTTAGCAATCAAAGCCCGCCATGGAGCAGATCGCTTTATGTATTGATTGATGTATTGATTGATGTATTGATTGATGTATTGACTGATGTATTGACGGGTGTATTGATTGATGTATTGATTAATGCATTGATTAATTTGACAGAAAACCTCAAATTGTATTTATTGATTATTTGGAGAAAAGACAACAACGGCTCAATGGTAATTTGAAATTTGTTCACGTTTTGTTTCGTCTGACTTGAGTGTGTCATCTCTTGTTTGGATCTCTATGAGGGCGGTTCAGTAACCTGTTTAACCCTTTTGGCTGTCGGTAGAGCGTTTGGTCGAGGCGACTCCTGCAGGAGTCACCTCGACTAAACAAGCTACCGACAGCCAAAGGGCTGATAGTTCACACAACTACAGTATGGCTGACACAGTCTTAAGAACCTTTTATATACATACACACGTTGAAAGAAAAGGGATTTTTTTCTGTTAGATAGGACAGTAATTAATTATCACGTATTATTTTATTTATTTATTATTTTATTAATGAATTAATTTATTTATTGTCCTTTTCTTCTTAACTCATTGCATCCTGAGCATGCATTATCAATTTCTGAGATATCCTTTGAGGTCTACAAAACAGTTCTGAAGACGGATCGACCATGATAGTTCAAGGGTGGTGTCAGAATAGCTTGGCGCCTACAGGTGCCAAGCTATTCTGACACCACCCTTGAACTATCATGGTCATTCCACATCCTGTCGCAGCGTGTCATGACTCTGGGTGAAAGCGAACTTACTCTGTTGTTATTTCAGGTGTGATTGCGGCCTCGTCTGCTGGCGATTTCCCGGTGTTCTGTTACTTCACGAACTGGGCTCAGTACCGGGCCTCTCCGGGTACCTTCAGGCCCTCCGACATCCCCGCCACCCTGTGTACCCACATCATGTACGCCTTCGCCAAAATCAACAACGCCTCGCTGCTTATTGAGACGGTGGAATACAACGATGACCGTGGGTGGATGTTTGTTTTCTTAAACTTTTCTTGTTAAAATTTGATTAGTGGTTTAACCCAAATGATACTGAGGCTAAAAGCTTCAAATTTGTACAATGCCACATGCAAGCTACATTATAGCACTTACAGATAAGGATATAGCCCAATGGCTTTAGTCCAAAGGTGGTGCCATAATAGCTTGGCGCCTATAGGCGCCAAGCTATTTTGGCATCACCCTTGAACTATTTTAGTCAAACTTATTTCACACACAGGTGTATTCCGAATGATAAGGGTTAAACTGGATCTCGGATCTGGATCTGGATCTCGCGGTTTTGTGGTGGTGATTCCTGCGGGCATCACCGCAACAAACAGCGCTGCCGACAGCGGAAGAGTACAGAAATGTCGTGTGGCCATGAGAGACTGACCAGACATCCACTCTTCCCCCCCCCCACCCCACCCTCTCTCTCTCTCTCTCTCTCTCTCTCTCTCTCTCTCTCTCTCTCTCTCTCTCCAGTGCCGTGAGATGGCTTTAGTTACCTGCTCGACGTTAAACCCAATAACTAACGCCTCCTTTTCCCCCCTCCCCTACTACCACAAACACGCACACGCACACGCACACGCACACACACACACACACACACACAGACGCACACACACGCGCACACACACACACACACACACACACACACACACACACACACACACACACACACACACATCTTGTCAGCACAACTACACAATCCAAAGAAAGCTGTTTAGCCCTTATTATTTAAAATACATCAGTGTGTGAAATAAGTTTAACTAAAATAGTTTAAGGATAGTGCCAAAATAGCTTGGCGCCTCTAGGCGCCAAGCTATTCAGGCACCACCCTTGAACTAAAGCCATTGGTCTATATCTTATCTGTAAGTACTATAGTGTAGCTTGCATATGGCAGTGTACAAATTGGAAGCTTTTAGCCTCAGTATGGTACATATCTGGCCCTTTTGTCTTTAATAAGAAATGTCTGTGTGGAATCTGAATTAGAATTTGAATAGATAGACTTAGAAACGATGTGCCGAAAAGCCTCACTAATATCGTTAAGTTAGAATTCCCAGCAAAGTCCATTACAATTCTCTTCCCTGACTGCGCTTTTTCCTACTTAGTAGTTTCGTACAAGCAATGACAGTCAACCATTTTGGTCTTTTTTATTAGATAGAACTGTCACTGAAAAGTAAAAATCAAAATCAGACAGTTCTAGCTTTGCTTTATGGTGCCAGTCGCATTTTAGGTTTCACGTTTCACTCCAACTTTCTAGGCGTCTCCTAAGGACTATGTACCTGTTGCAGGATCGACCATGATAATTCGAGGATAGTGCCAGATTAGCTTGGCGCCGTTGGGCGCCAAGCGAAACTGACACTACCATTGAATTAACATGGCTGATCCATCTCCTGCTGTAGTATGTCGGGGCTTAGTGCCTTAACACACTGGTTATCTTCCTCCATTCGCTATCGCGAATCGGGGGAGACAACCAGTGTTGCATTATTTATTGACGATTTGTGTGCCATGGCTGATGTGTCCCAGTGTGTCCGTGGTCAGACTGTGTAAATCTGGCTGTTTGTATAAACTTTAAACAGTATGCAGACCAACACGAATGACCTGTGCGACGTTTTAGCCAAGATCACTTTAAATTGAAAACTATATTTACATCATTTTATATCACATTCTACCCCAGGACCGAACATTTTGAAGTTGCCATCTGAAGGACTGTATTACAATTCTAGAGACAGATCGAGCATGATAGTTCAAGGGTGTTGCCTATGGGCGCCAAGCTAGTTTGGCACCAACCTTGAACTATCACGCTCGATCGCTGCCTTGCTGTGGTGTGTCCAACGCAAGTCAGACTTGAGCTTGTGACATGGTGGCGCACAGCGAATTTGCTTTTAGTCGAGCACCACTTGTATGGCCCCCTTGGGTGTATCGGGGCAGGTTGGCCAGATTTGTACCCTTTTAACCATCCCGCCCTGAGATGGCCTTAGTCGCCTGCTGGGCGTTAACCCCAAACAACTATGTACTCAGTTTTCATGCTTTAACTCATTCTACCCCAGACACACCGCAGCAAGATATGGATCGACCATGATAGTTCAAGGGTGATGCCAGCATAGCTTGGCGCCTATGGGCGCCAAACTATTCTGGCATCACCCTTGAACCATCATGGTCGATCTGTGTCCTGCACTGCAAAAAAGTTTCAGAGGACAACGGCAAAAATTGGGGATTTCGGTGTTGGGGTAGAATGAGTTAAATACGCGTGCGTCCTGTTTGTTACTGGCAGTGATGTACACTCAAGTCCTCGCCCTCAAGAAAACCAACCCCGCCCTCAAGGTGATACTAGCCGTGGGCGGGGCCGGGCGGGGCTCACACGGGTTCAAGGAGGCTGCGGACACTAACGTCAGCAGAGCAACCTTCACCAGCAACGCCATCAGCTTCCTGCGGAAGAACGCCTTTGACGGGCTGGATGTGGACTGGGAGTTCCCTGCCCCTGCCGAGCGGGAAAAATTCACTCTGTTTTTGTCGGTGAGTGCTCACTTTTGTTGATTGGCGGTGATGCGGTTAACTTCGTTTTGACTTTTAAAAGAGAAATAGAGAGAGAGAAAAATCCCCAACTTTTGTCTTTAGAAAATGTGTGTCCTTCTTTGTGCTAAGCCATTCAGTGCCAGCTGGTGCGGACTGTGTTCCTGCAAACTCCGTGAACTCAACACCAGAAACATGGAGTCAAAGTGATGCCAGCAAGAGGCATAGATCCTCATGAGCCCCCGCAACTGCGGGGGCTCATGAGGATCTATACCTCTTGCAGTTGGGTGGTGTTCATGTGCCGCTAGTTAAAGGCTTTTAAAATAATTTACAGTTTTACGTGCATTATTGGGCGTGAGTATGTGTGGTGTTTTACCCCTATCATACTGAGACTAAAAGCTTCAAATTTGTACACTGCCATATGCAAGCTACATTATAGTACTTACAGATAAGTACAACAAACCAAGGGGAATTACTCAGCGCTGGACAGACGAACAGATAGATCCCCTGCCCCCGCCTATCAGGCATCCATTCGCCAGCCCACAGAGAAATACGCAGGTATAGAACAAGACGATCATTTACATCCCTTAAAAGGATGCATCAGGTCTCTCATATAACCCATGTCTTTCTCCGGAACTTAGGAAACGCTAGCCTCACCCATCTGGTTTGTGAGTACTTACAGATAAGGATATTGACCAATGGAATAAGTTCAAGTGTGGTGCCAGTATAGCTTGACGCCTGGAGGAGCCACGCTATTCTGGCACTACCCTTGAACTATTTTAGTCCAACTTATTTCACACGCTGGTGTATTCCGAATGATAAGGGTTAATTATCCAGAGAAAGCGAACGAGGTAGCAAAAGTCTGTGAATTGTTTAGCAGTCTTTGATGGGTAAACGAACTGCGTCAGTGACTAGTCGAGCATCTCAGAGCCAGCCCACCCCATCTGCAGGACGCATAGATCCTCATGATCCCTCTGTAGATCTATGACTTTTGCCGGCCATATTCATGCATACCAAATTACATTAGAGACAATAGAGAGGGGGTGGTGCATGAGATACACTGACAGGCAAAAAGAGTTGCTGCGTCACTCGAATCATCGGAAACACCTCGAATGATGTCGAGTTACTTTCACTCGTCAATATACATTAATGCCCTCACTGCCAGATGTCGTATTTCTGAGTTGTTTTTATTTTTTACGCCGAAGAGCCTGGACAGTTTAAGGGACATGGATATAAAATGGTGTCAGCAAGAGTAATGGATCCTCATTAGCCCCCACAACTGCGGGGGCTCATGAGGATCAATTCCTTTTGCAGCTGGGTGGTGTTCAGTTTTCTCGCCAGTGTGCGGGTTAAATCTAGCTTACCTAGTTGGCGTCTGTTTTCCATGTTTGTTTGTTTGTTTGTTTGTTTTAAAGATATTATGGTAGTTTTTGTGTGATTAGTTACGACTGTAACTTGGTGACGAATTGCGTCATGACTCTGCCCTCTGCTTTCACCCCCCCCCCCCCAGACGCTCTACACGGAAATGGCGGCTGAGGCCACGAGAACGGGCAAACCTAGACTGTTGCTGACCGCCGCTGTCGCTGCCTACAAGGACACCGTGGACACCATCTACGAACCGGAGAAAATACACAAGTAATAATAATTAATAATAATAATAATAATAATAATAATAACTAATTATAAGAACAATGATAACAATAATAATAATATAATTAGAAGAAGTAATTATACCAACAACTTTAATACTAAATAATAATATAATAATAATAATAATAATAATAATAATAATAATAATAATATTATATGTGATGATAATAATGACAATGATAGCAGCTCAGGCGCGGATCTGGGACAAGATCCTAGGGGTTCCAGAACCACCTCCCACCCCCATCCATCCCCCCGACCAAAAATTGTTTAAAATGATATAACAAAGTCTCTTTTGGGGGTGATTGCCCCTCCCCCCCCCCAAACCCCGTGCCACTCATTCATTTGAATTTTGGCTACACACACACGCTACCCTCCCCGGCCGTTGTTTGATATTTTGGTGAGTGTCGAGAGTCTTGACACGCACACGCCTTTTCCTCTACCCCCCCCCTCCTCCCCCCCACCCCATCCCCTGATAACGTCGGGGAGCCCTTTGGTGTCAGGTTAAAGATCCCTACCCAAAAGTGCCCCCCCCCACCCGAAGTAATTGATCCGCCCCTGCAGTTGATAACAAAAGAGGCAAAAAGATAATGGACCTTATCGGAAAAGCAGAATTGGTGTGATTACTTTTGTCATTATAGCAGTCATCTTGGGGTGAACTTAGAAATCAACAAGGGGAAGAACTGGATGTTGCAAGTATTAATACTATTAACTCATTCGAGACGAGCCGCCTCCAGATACGCGGCTTATGCCGCGTATTTGGAGGCGGCACGTCTCGAATGAGTTAATATTATTACAAGTATTGAGAGAGAGAGAGAGAGAGAGAGAGAGAGAGAGAGAGAGAGAGAGAGAGAGAGAGAGAGAGAGAGAGAGAGAGAGAGAGAGAGGAGAGAGAGAGAGAGAGAAATGAAATGAAATGAAACTTTATTTCTGAACAGAACGGAAGAAGCAGTTAGCACATGTGCCATTTTTCACGCTTGCCGTTGCTAATCTACAAAGGTACAACTCTGCTAAAGGTACAAAGCTGCTAACATATAAAAGTACAAAGCTACTAACATAAAAGTGCACATAATATAACAAGTCGTTCAAAAAGAGATGGATAAGGCAAAATGGAGCGCACCAATTATGATTACTAACAATGTGAACGGGGGGAAAAAATAGTCTTTAAAATTCCTTCTTTCACTGAAATCAAACACGCGAGCATGCTCGCGCCGCATGCTCACACACACACACACACACACACACACACACACACACACACACACACACACACACACACACACCGCGCGCGCGCGCGCACACTACACACCCACATACACGCACGTGCGTGCGGAGGTTAATATCAAGGCTTTAGGCGATCGAGATACCCGAACCAGTGAATGAGCTGTTAGATAGCAGGTGCTTGAAGAGGCTTTCCTTGAAAGAGGGGAGTGAACCAGTGTGTGTTATGTGCGCTGGCAGTTTATTCCAAAACGAGGCGCCCGAGAAAGCGAAGGTGGTTTTAAATAAATCTATCCTCGGGCGTGGTGTGATGAAGTTTCGCCTTGATGTTGAATAGCCCGAAGCTACCTTGGTGAAGAGATTACACAAGTATTCTGGGTGGATTTCATTCCAAATTTTATACATGACTACCCCTTTGTTAAAGAGATGGTGCTTGTCAAGAGGAAGCAATTTTAGTTTTTCAAATTTTTGGTCAGTAGAAAGAGCTGGATCAGGCAGGATCTGCTTCACTGCCCTGCGATGCAAGGAGTTAAGCCTCTTCATGTGTATGTCACCGCTGCCGTCCCATGTCGTGGAGGCATAATCGATGTGGGATTTGACATGGGCATTGTAAAATAGTTTGCGAGTGTCGACATCAATAAGATATTTTAACTTAGACAGCATAAACACATTTCTGGACACAATTTTACAGACAGCATTGATGTGAGATTGCCATTTCATCTGGTTATCAACAATAACTCCAAGTAGGCGATGTTCAGTTACTTCTGTAATGGTGTGGTCTTGGATCTCCAGGCTAAGCGAAAGTGGCTTGAGCTGATGCTTCTAACGGGTTGCTATCGTCATACATTCGGTTTTGGTGGGATTAAGGATCATTGCATTATTTTCACATCATTTGGAAATTTCGCTCAGTCCCTGTTGCAAACGACCATTTAAATACTCAAGACACTTATCTGGGGTGTGGATTGTTGCGTCATCGGCAAACAAGTCACATGCAATTTTGTCATTCGTGAAATTGATTGATTGATTATACATTGCTTAACGTCCCGACAGCAACAAGACTTTCTCAGGACGTGCCTGCACTGCTTGTGAAAAAAACAACCTAAACACAACATTGAATGTATGTCGCCAGCCGGTCAAATACATTAAATAAACCTAACACATGGGGCATAAATAAAGCTAAGACCATTTAGCAACACACATCCAATATCAAGAGCTACAAGAAGTGCAGACAGTAGGGAGAGTTTTACAAAGGCAAATACAGGTGAATGGACAAAGGGTAGACGGAAACACATGCCCCAGAATAGAGAGGAAAACCCACCCAGTGGGGCTGACCAGGGTGACCCTGGGAACTAAAAAGTAGTTAACCCCACCCAAGTCCCCCAGGGCAGACCGGGTGGGGTATTCGTGAAATGTAGTGGCAGGTCATTGATAAATAGGCAAAAGAGAAGAGGTCCCAGGACAGAGCCTTGGGGCACTCCTCTTGTTACTAAACCACTTGAAGAGTAAGATCCATTGGCCATCACGCGCTGCTGTCTGTCTGTAAGATAGGAAGCGAAAAACGAGGTTGTTTTAGAGGAATGAATAGATGCCTGAGAACTGCCGTCTGATGTATGAAAACAGTTACTTGAAAATGAACCATCCAGATATATACTGAGCTTGGAAAGGAGAATTTCATGATCTACCATGTCGAAAGCTTTCCGAAGGTCTATGAAAACAGCACCTGCGAATTCGCCTTTGTTCATTAAACTTAGCCACGTGTCTGTAAGTCGCGATAAGGCTGTATGACAACTATGCTTCGATCGAAAACCTGACTGGAGGGGGTGGATTAATTTGCGTTTTCCCAGGTATTCTAACAGATGCTTATGAATGTGTCGTTCAAGGGGTTTACTTAAGACAGACAAAAGTGAAATGGGGCGATAATTGTTAACATCGGACAGATCTTTTGTTTTAGGTAGGGGAATAACTTTAGCCTTTTTTAGTTCTTTTGGGAAAACATTTTTCTGTATGCATGAGAGAGAGAGAGAGAGAGAGAGAGAGAGAGAGAGAGAGAGAGAGAGAGAGAGAGAGAGAGAGAGAGAGAGAGAGAGAGAGAGAGAGAGAGAGAGAGAGAGAGAGAGAGAGCGGCTACACTCATTGTTTGTTAAAAGAGGAGTAATTTACCTCGGGGAAAAAGCGTTGTTATGTCTGTCTTTTGTTATATCCCATGTTATCTTCAACAACCAACTGGTTACACGCCTTTTGACGCAACTCTTGCTGATGACGTAATCTTGCGTATGACGGGATCTTGCTGATGACGTGTACTGTGCGCTTGACAGGTACTTGGACTACGTGCTGGTGATGGCGTATGACTACAACGGGCCGTGGAGCTCCGTGCTGGGCCACAACAGCCCGCTGTACGTGCCCGCACAAGACAGAGGCACCTCATTGGAGCAACTCAGTCAGGTAACCTGTCAACTCCCGCCTTCTCGGGGATTGCGTTACACCTTATCGGGGAGTGTGCCACAAGTTTACTATTCAAATGAGATGCTTCGCATGGTGTACTTGTGCTTTGCAATTCATTTGAATAGAAGTAAACTTGTGGCACTCTCCCCAAGTGTGTCTGTCTCGGGAGTATTCTGAAAGAGTACGGAAGCATTGCCTAATTCTGGTTGCTATTTCAGTAGTTGGTCGATTAGACGGCTATTTGTTTGTTGTTGTTGTTTTTTCGTTCAATTTGCTTTCGTTTTCCCGTTTTGCAGTTTTTATTTTAAGTTTGTTGGGCGAGTCGGTTCTTTTCGCTTGGTTGTATGGTTAACTCATTACGCGCCAAGACCGAAATCCGCACATTTTGAAGTTGCCCCCTGAAGACTGTATTACACTTCTGGAAACACATCGAGCGTGATAGTTCAAGGGTTGTGCCAGAATAGCTTGGCGCCTATGGGCGCCAAGCTATTCTGGCACAACCCTTGAACTATCACGCTCGATCCATGTCTTGCCGGGGCGTGTCGGAGTTCAATGAGTTAATGAACTGATGGATAGAGAGAGTTTAGTGTCTGATTGTTTCAGTACTGGCAGTTATTGTTGTTGTTGGGTTTCTTAGCTTTTTGAGAGGTGGGGGCGGGGAGAGGGAGGGGGTGGTGGTTTGGTTGTGTATACTTGTTGACTGCCATGCTTGCTTGAAAGTTTGATGCATGAACTGGCATTTGTATGGACTGCTTACTTGTTTAAAAACTTTATCTAGAGCAATATTTCTTTTTGTTTGCTGGACGTAATTAATAGATTATTTCCCTTGACAGGACGCCTCGATGTCTCACTGGTTGTCCGTGGGCACGCCTAGGGAGAAACTCGTCATGGGGCTCGGTACTTACGGGCGCAGCTTCAGAATGAACTCCTCCGCATTGCACAACCCTGGCGACCTGTACAATCAAGGGCAAACAGGTGATGCATTTACCTGGACGGCGGCTCCTGGAGATTTTGCTTACTATGAGGTAGGAAAAGTTGGGATTTTTTTTTTTTCCAAATTTAAAACACGCTCGTATGACACTTGTTTGCTGGTCTGTGATTAAGGAGCTTGCGACCTCTGGCGACAAGCTCCGTAATTACAGAACAGAAAATATTTCTACACACACTGAAAATTCGTTTTAACTGACTTTGAAATAATGTGAAGGTGAATTAGCAAGAAATTGCTGCCTCTGCGCTGGTTTGTTGTTTTTAGGCGCAGCGTCTTTGAAAACCTTTAAAGCCCAAAATCCCAGACCAGTGCCCATTTTTATTATTTTGTATTTAACCCCATCCGTGCCGAGAAAACTGAACACAATCAACTGCAAGAGACATAGATCTTCATGAGCCCCCAACTTCTCCACCCCCCCCCCCCCGCTCATGAGGATCTATGCCTCTTGTTGAAGAGATTTTGTGTTCCCGCGCTAAGGATGATTGACGTTGAAGTAACAAAGACTTATGAAACACAGTCTCCGGCGGCCACGGTCACTGAAGGTGTTTCTTGTGTGTTAAACTGTATTCCTCACACAGTTGTATTTTCCTTGTTAGATGTGCCAGCTACTGACCAGCGGGTTCCAGTACGTCTACAGGAATGACAGCCAGGTGCCTACCGCCTACGGCCTGCGCAATGGACACTGGGAGTGGATGTCGTACGATGACGTCACCAGCATGACCGCCAAGGTGGGTAACTCTCACACACCCCATGACTTCCATTCTGTCCCCTTCACTGCCGAGCAAAATTGAACACCATGCAAACGCAAGAGGTATAGATCCTCATGAGCCCCCCGCGGTTGCGGGGGCTCATGAGGGATCTATGTCTCTTGCTGAGACCACTTTGTGTCCATGTTTCATGGACGGTTGTGGCTTTCGGACGTGGAATGAACACTTATTTCAGACACAAGATGTTTACGGGCAGTGACGGGAGTATAGAACTGAAGCCATTTAGCTCTGGGAGTTTTAGAGTTAATTGTGTGACCCGGAAGGGGTTACGTAGTACTTCCGCTTTTTGTATTAGATCGAGAAACATTGCTTCTTTTACCCTTGAAGTCCTGATGCACTCCATCGTGAGATGCATTTGACCACGATAGTTAGGTGCTATAACAGCGTGACGCTCATATTTACTACTATCAGCCCGGAGGCACCAAGCTGTCCTTGCATCACCCTTAAACTATCATGGTCAGTCTATCGCCGGAACTGTGATGTAGCCTTCATAGGACAACTTACCAATCTGATAAAAATCAAACCTCAGGATGTATTGGGTTAACCGAAAATGTATCTTGAGCTCTGTTTTTTTTCCCCCACCTGAATGTGTCTTCCAGACTGTGTGCATTTTTAACGTGAAAAATAACGACCAGAGTTGATACGAATAATAACCCAATGCGCAAAAGGCCATCGGACCGACGTCGGCCCGATTGCCTTTAGCGCAGTAGGAAGAAGGGAACAGGATGATGGAAGAAAAACAAATAAAACAAAGAGAGGAAAAATCCTTCGTTACTGGCAATAGAGCCAAACAATATCAGATTCCCTAGAAGAACAATTTTGTGTTTTGGTGACGAGTAAATCGTTCACATCTAACTGTGCCTTTTTGTGGACTATAATATTATTACTTCTCTATCATATACTGCATGACGAGCAACAGAAATAGGACATTTAGAATTGAAATCATCGGAAACACTACACTTTTCCCGATGATTCCAAAAATGCCACATTTCTTTTGCTCGTCAGTATATTATCACTGAGATGGATTGTTACAATAACTATTACTGAGATGGATTATTACAATAACTATTACTGAGATGGATTATTACAATAACTATTACTGAGATGGATTATTACAATAACTATTACTGAGATGGATTATTACAATAACTATTACTGAGATGGATTATTACAATAACTATTACTGAGATGGATTATTACAATAACTATTACTGAGACGGATTATTACAATAACTATTACTAAGCTAGATTATTACAATAACTATTACTGAGACGGATTAATACAATAACTATTACTAAGCTAGATTATTACAATACTTAACATAGCCTCCACACTTATTGTTTCCGTATCGATCTCGCAGCTTCGGTTACAATTTGGCAGCACCCCAATGCGCAAAAGGCCATCGGGCCGATGTCAGCCGCCGTTGGCCCGCGCACGCCCGTGCGCGGGCCAACGGCGGCGGATGTCGGCCCGATGGCCTTTGCGCACTGGGACATTAAAGCCTTCGGTTCACAATAACCCGTGACAGAAGATGGACAAACGTGGACACACGAGTTTCTAATGGGTTCCACATATTTATTTTTAAATTGTGTTTTCGTTGTCGTGTCATGGGGCAATTACTTTTTCTGAATTCAAAGAGAATGCAAATCTGCACATGTTCTCTTGCAGTCAAACTACATCGTCAGCCGCGGGCTGGGCGGCGCCATGTTTTGGTGTCTGGACAAGGACGACTTCCGGGGCAGCACGTGCGGTCAAGGTCGCTACCCGCTCATCACCACAGTCGCCAACATCCTGAAAACCGCCATACGCACCACCACCACCACTACCGCTACCACCCCAACAACAACCGCTGTACATACTACAACAGCCGCGGTACCTACTACACCAACCGCTGTACCTACTACAACAACCGCTGTACCTACTACAACAACAACCGCGGTACCTACTACAACACCAAAGCCGGTCACAACTATAGCCACCAAAGCGACTGCACTGCCCTCCACCGCCTCCCAGACTGCAGTCGCCGACACAACTACGACCACAACAACGCCGAAAACCACGACGTCACAAACGGCTGCTCAATCCAGCACGATGAAATTGCTATCCTCCTCTACTGGCTCCAACTCTCAAACTTCAAGCACCACCACCACCTCCCAGGCAACCACCACAAAACAAGGGAGGAGAGGTGTGCACTTTGCATGTTTGCTTCCCAGCACGCAAAAGGATTTAGGGCCTGAAGTCGACCGAAGTGGGCCCGCGCACGAATGTGAGCGGTCCCACTGCGGTCGACTTCAGGCCCAAATCCTTTGCTTGTTGGGTTGCTGTTATTTTGTTTTGTTTCCATATACATTAAATCACCAGAAGACCCGGATGTTCTTGAGTTTGCTCACCAATAGTTTTTCTTGACACGTGTATGTAAAGTCAGCAGTACAGTAAAGTGATCGCGAATAACGCGGTGTGACTGCACGGCTCCCATGCACACCGCGACACACTGAGGGGTTTCTTCACAAGTCTGTGTAAACTCGGCACTGTGCTAACGCGATCGCAAATATACAGGAGTTGACCTGTACAATTTGTTTAGTTTTTGGAAATTAGGCTTTTGTTTCGTTACCAACAAGACTTATTACTGTTTTGAAAATTTTACTATTATTTTGTTTTATTGTGTTATTTGACTGCCATGACTTTTTGTGTTTCTCGTTACAGATACCGAGCGCAAGGGGTGATAGTCGTGTCTGTCTGTGCTGTCCTGTCCAACATGCGGTATTAACAGCCGACCTTCCAAAAATCAAAGAATGCACGCTTCAGGGTTGTGTGCTGGTTTGTGATTGTGGACCTTACAGCTAAAAGCTAAGTGTCCAAAATCCCAGACCGCCACAAAGTCGATTTTTTTTCTTTCATTCGCTTTTATTCAGAGCTAATACTTACATCTTATGATAGTTCACGAGTGGTTTGTTACCGGTTCTATCTCCATCGCAGCGACTGACAATTTTCTGCTTAGGTCATCGCCGTGAGACAGCTAGTCCTCGCTGCTTTCACGTTCCTCAGGCGCGAAAACCAAACTGTCAATCAAAACCTTGTTGGTTCAGCCACATAACGGACAGGCTAGGCGGCTTTCGCGCGTTGAAAGATGAGAACTAAATATACACTACGCACCCACAATTCTTTTTACAAAGTTTAGGCGACGATATCTTTTTATTGCCTGAAGATTTTTAAATTCTTCTGCAGCACGAAAACGTTTATACACTCAAGGATACAATGCAACAACTGTATCTTTTTCCGTTTCGTTATCTTTAAGTTACAACCCTTTGTACACGACACACCCCGGAAATTGAAAGTTGCAAGGTAACATTTTCAGGTGAGATGCGTTGTTCATCAAGTTCTGCTCACGTTTCATCCGGACCTTTGTAAATCTGATCGCACCATTTGAAAGGGTAGTCATTTATCTCATAATGCTGCAATCGATTTTTATTTTGAAAGAAAACTGTTGCTGTTGTTGTCTGAATAAGACATGCACCCCCCAAAACATCACTTGTTTCTGTTTCAGACGCATATCTCTCATTTGCCGGCTAGTGATTTGAATTCCGAGTAATGTCGTGAGAAGGAGGATTATTTCTCTATCAAATGCAGGTGGGGGAGTGGGGCCGGGGTGTCGAGTGTGAGATGTAGTGATTGACCTCGAAACATTTTATTTTCTCATCAATAACACACATTTTCACTGTCTTCTCGAGTCTGTGTCTGTGTGTGCGTGCGTGCGTGCGTACGTACGTGCGTGTGTGCGTGTGTATGCCTGTGTTTAAGTGCGAGAGTGCTAACGTGTGTGTAACTGCTTTATTGCTTCATGTTCGTGTGATTAGTCGACGGAGTATGTTACGTGTTGAGTCGTGGTCGTAGTATGATATCATACCAGACGGCACGCACGTAAGTTCTTTTAAAGAAACTTCATTCAGCTGCAACCCGTCACAAGTGGCTTAAGGTTGTAGACAACACTGGAGTAACAGTTCCAACAATATTTTACTGCAGTGATGCGATCTCCACACAATGCGTTCACAAATGCATCAACACTGATACAATGTCTCCTTTGCAAAATGTCAACACTTTGACACAATGCGTTTCTCATACAATGTACATCACCATACACTACATAACTCCGTCACTGACAATGAAGCACGATACCTTGCGTAGCTCTCTCAATGTCAATGTGCTTACGATACATTGCAACTATACAAATGAACAATGTACCGACGCTGTTACATCGCAATTTTACAACTGAACAATGTGCACACGTGCTTCCTAACACGATCTTTTATAGTGGAATGCTTTCCAGAATAATCGAGCAAATTCGTACAACACAAACAATCAAAACAAAATACATACCTAAAACTCATAAATATTAATGAGAAAAATTACACCAGAATGTCTACAAAAATCTGGCTGCTATTTCTAGCCCCTATGTTGGGAAATCCCCGCGCGTTACGACGTCACACAAAAGCATGCCAGACCTTGCCCGCATCCCCTGGAAAGTACACGACTATTCTTAACACAATACTGACCGCTAACTTCACGCCCACAGAAAACAGTGATGATTACTAGAGCGGTTTCTAGACTCTTCGGGATACAACTCCGTGTGTCAAAAGATAATCAATTCCGCACTACGCGTGAACGATAGTGAAAATTACTGAAAAGGTACGTGATTCGTAATCATGATAGCTCACCATGTTGGGAAATCCCCGCGCGTTACGACGTCACACAAAGGTATGCCAGACAGGTCACGACATTGTCCGCATCCTCTGGAAAGTACACGACTATTCTTAACACAATACTGACCGCTAACTTCACGCCCACAGAAAATAGTGGTGATTACTTGAGCGGTTCGGGACTCTTCGGGATTCAACTCCGTGTATCAAAAGATAATCAATTCCGCACTACGCGTGAACGATAGTGAAAATTACTGAAAAGGTACGTGATTCGTAATCATGATAGCTCAAATAAACATCGGATCGCTACCTATGGGGGGTAACTCCTCATGAAACGCTCCCCAAACCTGATGATTTGAATTTCTTAAAAATCGTGTGCATTCTCTTCTTAGAAGAGACAAACAAATGCTCCATCAGTTGAAATGTTTGTAATCGATTGTAGGTGAGCTTTTCTTGCAATAAAATCCACAATTCTTGCTAAAAATATATGTGTTTGGTTGCATTTGAAAGAACAATGATCCTCCTTTTCACGATAGTACTCGGAATTTAAATCACTGGCTGGCAAATGGACGACATGCGTCTAAAACTGGTACAAGTGATTTTCTAAGGGGTGCATGTCTTATTCAGACCACAAAAGCAACGGTTTTCTTTCAAAATAAAAAGCATTTGCAGCATTTGGAGATAAATGCATCCCCTGTAAAATGGTGCAATAAGATTTACGAAGCTCTGGATAAAACGCTAGCAGTGCGCGATAAACGCGTCGCACATGAAAATGTTACCGTGCAACTTTCGATTTGGGGGGTGTCGCGTTCAAAAGCTTGTAATTTAATGGCCACGCAACAGAAAAAGATGCAGTTTAGTGTGTTGTATTCACAGGTGATGCAGCCAGAATTTTAAAATCTTTAGCCATTAAACAAATATTGTTTCCAAAACTTTGTAAAGTTTTTTTTTTGTGTGTGTGATGCCTAGTGTATGTCTATGAACAACTTTTAGGATAACCTCTTAGCCTATTAAAGATGAGAACGAAATATATAAGAATAAGAATAAGAGTACTTTATTATCTCGAAAAGAGGAATTCGGTTGTGGTACATTTATAACAAATAGTACAAACAAGACATAAAAACAGTATAGCATAATTATGAACATTTTCTCCCTGCACTTGCACAGCTACAAATTCCAAATGGATATAAAGTAAACACTACAAAATCTTTACACATAACTCTTACACATCTCACACAAACATCTTTTATGGACTGAACTGAGCGGCACTTATACATTCACACCCACCTCTACATATGCATACATAATACGTGAGTTTCAACCTAGTCCTAACCCTCACTACTTATTATACAAACGTCTCAGTACATTATTACACATTATTACACAAGCTGCATAATTAAAGTCTACCGTAGTAAAATAATTAGTGGGTAAACACTCAGTAACAACAATCCCAGTATGTCCATGTTCACCACCAAATAAATCACTTCTCTAAAATCAACAAGCTCCATTCCTACTGACTGCACAGGTAAAGGGGGATAGGGGGAGGAGTTAGGTTTGGGTATGCGTGGATGTACCTACAGATTGCTTAGAGTGATAAATTTGGGGATGAAACTGTGATGTAGTCTAAGTGTTCTAGCTTATAATAAGAAAATACGGCACCAACAGAGATTTTTGTTGGGATTTAACTCATTCAACCCCACGCACGTATTTCCCAAATTTTGGAGGCGTCATCTTAAGACTGTGCACCTGTTGCAGGAGATGGATCGACCATGATAATTCAAGGGTACTGCCAGATTAGCTTGGAGCCGACAGGTCGACCCAAAACCTGCTGTAGTGCGTCAGGGCTGAATGGACTATCATTGGCTAGTGCCACTGGGGTGATAGTACTGGTTCACATGTACTGACAATTCATTGCATTTCTTGTCCTGTGGGTGTCCTGTCAGCGCCAAGCTAATCCGGCACCACTCTTGAATTATCATGGTCGATCCATCTCCTGCTGTAGTGCGTCAGGGCTGAATGGGTTAAACACGAACATGTGTGACTCCCTCCCTGACAGTCTTCAGGACTTTGAAATCATATGACGATAATATCTGAAAATTATGGTACTGATTAATAATCAGTAAAACTCCGCGTATAACAAGGTTGGATATAACAAAAGTCGGACATTACAACACTTTCTGGATATTACAACACACGTCTGCACCACACTTTCTGTATACTCTATTTTGCTTATACCTAACTTCTGATATAAGAAGAAACAGTTTGGGTCGTCTGGTGTTTTGTTGTGGGAAGTCTTCTTCTAAATGTAATTGATTAACCCATTTGGCTGTCGGTAGCGGTTTTTGTCGCGTGAAAAACACCTGCCGACGGCCAAAGGGTTAATTATTGAGTGAAAGAGAGTTTTCTGCAGGCACCAAACGCAGACTCGCTGTCTGTAATCACATTTGAGGCCCAGGACGTCACTTGGAAGAAAGTCATAAGAAACATCGTGGTTAGCGTAACTTTGGCAACGGCCGGCGCGTGTACGCTTAGCAATTAACGTAGAATGATTCGTGAAAAAAATGACTTTGCACGATAACCCGGAAGGTAAAGCAATTTTTTTTTCAAAATTAAGTCGTGAATAGAGTTATTCAGACTAAATGTGTTTGGTGTGTGCTTCTTTATTCTTTAGAACGCGATTTAGAATTTCTCTTTAGGAAGCAGCAAAACATTTTGTGCACTACCTCTCCGCGTTGTCAGGCATCTGTGATACATATATTTGATTTATTTAATAAAGATTTCAAGGAAGGCTTGAATAATTTGTGTAGACCGCATCTTGCTGAAAGTCTGTGATATCTGACTTTTAATTTGTATGAAGATTTCGAGGAAGATTTTAAATATTACTTTATAGACTGTATCTTGCTGTAAAAAAACTATGATATTTTCACTTTTTTTTCATTTTAAAACGGATTTAATAACGAAGGCTTCAATAAAATACCGCCGGAACCGCGTGTGTGATCGTTCGATTTGGGGTAGGTGGGCTTGTGATTGGATGGATGGATGGATGGATTAATGGATGGATTTGTGGCTGGGTGGGTTGGTTGATGGATGGATCGATCAATGAATGGATGTTATTTATTAACTCGTTCGCGGCAAGCCCCACCCGGATGCGCGGCTTATGCCGCGCATCCAGATGCGGCTGGCCGCGAATGAGTTAATCAGTTTATTTGTTGATGGGGTGGGTGGGTGGGTGACTAGATGGATGTTTGGGTGGAATCTAAATATTGGAGAAAAGAACAAATGAATAATTTCTAAGAACAAAATGAAGTCATCGTTATATTAAATGTTGTGTGCATATTGTTTATTTCAGAAAAATGCCAGAGATTGACCTTCGGTGAT
>BTPG01000007.1:16636233-16653733 GCA_036245525.1 Semisulcospira habei | reverse complement strand
GTCAACGCCAGCAGCTTGCTAGGAACAGAGTGCACAGAACTCAGTGGCGTAGGAAGATTTTCAGAGAAGACTTGGTCAACTGTTATAAACTTTCAACAACAAATTAGATGGGCGGATGGGAGAAAATGGGGAGGGGCTGGTGTTACCAGGCCTTGCCGCTTGCTACTAGATTGCCCTGCCTGCAAAATGATTGAATGGAAACCTTGGAGGAGGTATGGCCCCCAGAATACATTAATATGGTAGGAAGGGCAACAAAACGTAGTACGGCCCACTAGAAAGTTAATAGGTATATGTGTTCATTATATTACAAACATACAAAACATTTTGTTTCTCAATATACCTTGACAGAGTACCATAAGGTGGTCCGTGTAGAAGTACAGATTCAACATGGTTCACAGAAGGTTTAACTGCTAGGAAAAACCCTTCTCCTTGAGTTCCTACGCCACTGAATGCTTAAACTACCTTCTTCTGATTATTGAGGACAGCAAAAAGTAGCACAAAAAAATCATGCAAATACATGTATCGAAATCATTATTCAGTTCTTACTAGTCGTAAATATTTAAGGGAGTAAAATGTTTTTCATAGTATACATTACAGAGAATCGACACATATGCAAACAGTAGCTAAATGTAATTATTATAAAGTTGACTTATGTACAAATGCATCCAAAGCAGCGACACAAATGTTGTAATGTTCATGATTGTCTGCTCTTTGTCTGTAAACTAGGGCACGATAAATGAGCATGAATGTGCAGAGTCCACAGCATGTTTTTGGTTTATCAAGTTTGTCTTTAGGACAGGCTGGCCACACACATTCGTGTTTTTCACAAGCAGCTCCGGTACGTCCTGTACGAGTCTTTGTTGCTGGCGGGACGTTAATCCATTTAACCCCAAGACCGCATTTCACAAATCAAGTTAGGACGTGCCCCCTAACGATTTTTATACCAGATGCAAGAAATGGCCCAACTATGAAAATTCAAAGGTAGTGGCAGATTAGCTTGGCGCCTGTAATCTGCCACTACTCTTGGATTTTCATGGTCGATCCATCTCCTGCTGTAGTACGTCGGGGCTAAATGGGTCAAGCAATGTGCAGCCAATTAAACAACCCATCACTTGACCTACATACTGCTAGGGGCCGTGTGTACATACTAGTGTGCTGGTCTACGATTTTGAGCTTTACTGCGCTTGACTGTCAAGACCGAAATCACAGACCTGCACATATTTTTAATGAATAATATAGCTTCGAGAGAAAAATCACAGTAAATACTCAATCAGTCAAAATAAAATCAGTGAAAGCAACAAGAAATGCCGGAACCATTTTCAGTACTCTTCTATATGCTGGTCCATACGTGTACGCAGATGTTGCCTGGCTTAGAGAGCATTTTTTTAACACATAAAGCATCAAAAGCAGTGCAAATAATAGAAGTATGTACAGAGACGTATAATTATAGTACAATTAGCCATTAGCCGCTTCATTTCAACACGATCCATCTACAACAGACACAGATCATCATGACCCACGCAAATGCAGCGGCTCAAGATGATCTATGTCTCTTTCTGACACCACTTTGTATCCATGTTCCTTTGACGCTGGACGTTGCTCTTTGGCGTTGAGTTAAAAAACGTGACGGCGCGGGGCCTTTGGAGTTCGATTGACACAGATGAGAAACACGATCTGGATACACAAGTGGATAAACACAAGTGGATAAACACAAATGGATAAATAACTTGGGTGTAAAGCGCCTTCACTGCCAAAAACAATGAAACACGATTCAAATGCAAGACACTTATATCCCAGCCTTTATGAACCACCGCAGTTGTGGGGGCTCATGAGGATTTATGCCGCTTGGTGGCGGACTTTCTCATGTTGAATTGTCAAAGATTTCAGAAACACGATCTGTGACCACCGGCAGTGAAGGGGTTAGCGGATACACACGTGGATAAGCACAAATAGATAAATACAAGTGGATAAACACGTGGATAAGCACAAATAGATAAATACAAGTGGATAAACACGTGGATAAGCACAAATAGATAAATACAAGTGGATAAACACGTGGATAAGCACAAATAGATAAATACAGGTGGATAAACACGTGGATAAGCACAAATAGATAAATACAGGTGGATAAACACGTGGATAAACACAAATAGATAAATACAGGTGGATAAACACGTGGATAAGCACAAATAGATAAATACAGGTGGATAAACACGTGGATAAGCACAAATAGATAAATACAGGTGGATAAACACGTGGATAAGCACAAATAGATAAATACAGGTGGATAAACACGTGGATAAGCCGTCACTGAACATCAGCAGCTTGCTGGGAACAGAGGAAACACGCAGCTCCGGTACGTCCTGTAGGCCGGGACTTTATTTGCTGGCGGCGCGTTAACCCATTTAACCCAAAGGTTGCAATTCACAAATTTAGCACATGCAACCTAACGACTAAATACCAGTTGCAAGAGATGGATCCACCATGAAAATTCAAAGATAGTGGCAGATTAGCTTGGCGCTCGTTGGTGCCAAGCTAATCTGCACTCAACTATCCTTGGATTTTCATGGTCGATCCATCTCCTGCAGAAGTGCGTCGGGGCTAAATGGGTCAAGCAATGTGCAGCCAAATAAACAACCGAGTACTTGACCCACATACTGCTAGGGGCCGTGTGTACATACTGGTGTTCTGGCCTGTGATTTTGAGACTGACTGCTTTTGGCTGTAAAGACTGAAATCACACACCAGCACGTATTTGTAATGAACAATATAGCTGCGGGGAAAAAAAATCCAAGTAAATAGTCAATCAGTCAAATTAAATCAATGAAAGCAACAAGGAATGAACCATTTTCAGTACTCTTCTGGTTCATACGTGTACGCAGATGTTGCGTGGCTTAGAGAGCATGCTTTTTACTGATAAAGCATCAAAAGCAGTGCCTATTAACGTTAGTATGTACAGAGACAATATATAATGCAAATGAATTAACCCCTTGTGTGCAGAGAAAACGTTAACACAATCCATTCGCAAGAGACTGCGGGGGCTCATGAGGATCTATGCCTCTTGTTGACACCACTCTGCCTTCCTATTGTTTGGACGTAGGAAACTTTTTGGCGTTGAGACGCGATATACAGGAGAGTTGCTCCATCACTAATTGCAGCATTAACATCCGCTCCACGATCTATCAGTAATGTCGCTGTCTCTGTATGGCCATTTTGACAGGCGATATACAGGGAAGTGGCTCCGGTATTATTTGCAGCATTAACATCCGCTCCACGATCTTTTAGTAATGTCGCTGTCTCTGTGTGGCCATTTTGACAGGCGATATACAGGAAGTGGCTCCGGTCTAACTTGCAGCATTAACATCCGCTCCACGATCTATTAGTAATGTCGCTGTCTCTGTGTAGCCATTTTGACAGGAGATATACAGGGGAGTGGTTCCATTACTACGTGCAGCATTAACATCCGCTCCACGATCTATCAGTAATGTCGCTGTCTCTGTGTGGCCATTTTGACAGGCGATATACAGGGGAGTGGTTCCATTACTACGTGCAGCATTAACATCCGCTCCACGATCTATCAGTAATGTCGCTGTCTCTGTGTGGCCATTTTGACAGGCGATATACAGGGGAGTGGCTCCGGTATTATGTGCAGCATTAAAATCCGCCCCGCGATCTATCAGTAATGTCGCTGTCTCTGTGTGGCCTACTTGACAGGCGATATATAGGGGAGTGGCTCCGGTATTACGTGCAGCATTAACATCCGCTGCACGATCTATCAGTAATGTCGCTGTCTCTGTGTGGCCATTATAACAGGCGATATACAGTGGAGTGGTTCCATTACTAGGTGCAGCATTAACATCCGCTCCACGATCTATCAGTAATCTCGCTGTCTGTGTGTGGCCATTGTCACAGGCGATATACAGGGGAGTGGCTCCATCACTACGTGCAGCATTAACATCCGCTCCACGATCTATCAGTAATGTCGCTGTCTCTGTGTGGCCTACTTGACAGGCGATATACAGTGGAGTGGCTCCGGTATTACGAGCAGCATTAACATCCGCTGCACGATCTATCACTAATGACGCTGTCTCTGTGTGGCCATTTTGACAGGCGATATACAGGGGAGTGGTTCCATCACTACGTGCAGCATTAACATCCGCTCCACGATCTATCAGTAACGTCGCTGTCTCTGTGTGGCCCTCTTGACAGGCGATATACAGGGGCGTGGCTCCGGTATTAAGTGCAGCATTAAAATCCGCCCCACTATCTATCAGTAATGTCGCTGTCTCTGTGTGGTCATTTTGACAGGCGATATACAGGGGAGTGGCTCCATCACTACATGCAGCATTAACATCCGCTCCACGATCTATCAGTAATGTCGCTGTCTCTGTGTGGCCTACTTGACAGGCGATATACAGTGGAGTGGCTCCGGTATTACGAGCAGCATTAACATCCGCTGCACGATCTATCACTAATGACGCTGTCTCTGTGTGGCCATTTTGACAGGCGATATACAGGGGAGTGGTTCCATCACTACGTGCAGCATTAACATCCGCTCCACGATCTATCAGTAACGTCGCTGTCTCTGTGTGGCCCTCTTGACAGGCGATATACAGGGGCGTGGCTCCGGTATTAAGTGCAGCATTAAAATCCGCCCCACTATCTATCAGTAATGTCGCTGTCTCTGTGTGGTCATTTTGACAGGCGATATACAGGGGAGTGGTTCCATCACTACATGCAGCATTAACATCCGCTCCACGATCTATCAGTAATGTCGCTGTCTCTGTGTGGCCATTATAACAGGCGATATACAGTGGAGTGGTTCCATCACTACGTGCAGCATTAACATCCGCTCCACGATCTATCAGTAATCTCTCTGTCTGTGTGTGGTCATTTTGACAGGCGATACACAGGGGAGTGTTTCCATCATTACGTGCAGTATTAACATCCGCTCCACGATCTATCAGTAATGTCGCTGTCTCTGTGTGGCCATTTAGACAGGCGATACACAGGGGAGTGGTTCCATCACTAAGTGCAGCATTAACATCCGCTGCACGATCTATCAGTAATTTTGCTGTCTCTGTGTGGCCATTATAACAGGCGATATACAGGGGAGTGTTTCCATCATTACGTGCAGCATTAACATCCGCTCCACGATCTATCAGTAATCTCGCTGTCTCTGTGTGGCCATTTAGACAGGCGATACAGAGGGGAGTAGTTCCATCACTACGTGCAGCATTAACATCCGCTCCACGATCTATCAGTAATGTCGCTGTCTCTGTGTGGCCCTCTAGACAGGCGATAAACAGGGGAGTGGCTCTATCACTACGTGCAGCATTAACATCCGCTCCACGATCTATCAGTAATGTCGCTGTCTCTGTGTGGCCCTCTTGACAGGCGATAAACAGGGGACTGGCTCTATCACTACGTGCAGCATTAACATCCGCTCCACGATTTATCAGTAATATCGCTGTCTCTGTCTGGCCATTATAACAGGCGATATACAGGGTAGTGGATCCATCACTAAGTTCAGCATTAAAATCCGCCCCACGATCTATCAGTAATGTCGCTGTCTCTGTGTGGCCATTTAGACACGCGAAACACAGGGGAGTGGTTCCATCACTATGTACAGCATTAACATCCGCTCCACGATCTATCAGTAATGTCGCTGTCTCTGTGTGGCCTTTTAGACAGGCGATACGCAGGGGAGTGTTTCCATCACTACGTGCAGCATTAATATCCGCTGCACGATCTATCAGTAATGTCGCTGTCTTTGTGTGGCCTTTATAACAGGCGATACACAGGGGAGTGGTTCCATCATTAAGTGCAGCATTAACATCCGCCCCACGATCTATCAGTAATGTCGCTGTCTCTGTGTGGCCATTTCTACAGGCGATGTACAGGGGAGTGAATCCAACACCATATGCAAAATTAACATCCGCCCCACGATCTATCAGTAATGTCGCTGTCGGTGTGTGGTCATTTTGACAGGCGATATACAGGGGAGTGGCTCCATCAATACATGCAGCATTAAAATCCGCCCCACGATCTATCAGTAATCTCGCTGTCTGTGTGTGGCCATTTGCACAGGCGATATACAAGGGAGTGGTTCGATCACTACGTGCGGCATTAACATCCGCTTCACGATCTATCAGTAATGTCGCTGTCTGTGTGTGGCCATTTGCACAGGCGATATACAAGGGAGTGGCTCCATCACAACGTGCAGAAATAACATCCGCTCCACAATCTATTAGTATAGTCGCTGTTTGTGTGTGGCCATATGCACATGCACAATACAGAGGCGTCCTACCGAACTCAGCTTTATCGTCTACAGAAGCGCCATGGTCCAGCAGTGTCCGCACCACCGGTAGATGACCACACACACTGGCCCTGTGTAAAGCTGTATACTGCCTATTGTTCTTCACAGTGACGTCCGCCCCGCGCTCTAACAACGCATGCACGACCTGCACGTTACCATCTTCACTGGCCAGTATCAGTGGCGTGTCTCCATCCTCCGTCCTGACGTTCACCAGCGCCCCGTGACGTAACAACTCCAGTGTCGTCTCCAACCGCCTGTTTTTACAAGACAGCAGAAGAGGGGTGTACCCGGTCTTGGTCACAGCGTTGACGTCTGCCTTTCTGGCGATGAGCATTTCCACCACCTCAGTGACGCCACGTTTACTGGCGTAATGTAGCGATGACCATCCCTCATCGTCAGCAATATTGACCTCGGCGTTCTTACTGATCAGGTATTTAGCAATATCTATATGACACTTGTCACAGGCCAGTTCCAGCATTGTCCAACCGTCAACTCGAACGTTAATGACGTCAGCCTCACCAGTCAGATTCTTCACCTTCACCAGATCACCACGGCTGACAGCATCCAGCAGAGGTGTGTCCAATGTCGGGTCTGAAATCTTTGACGGCGGGCGATCGCTTACAGTAGTGGTTGAGTGTCGTCTATATTTGTCTGGAACTGTGATGATGGCTGACTGAATGTCTGTATTACAGATGTGGACTTCACCGGCTGTGTTGTTCTTTAGTGCGACGCTGTCAACAGTATCTGTTGAACATGGTTTGGCTGCCATGGCTCTTATAGCCGGGGGACAGGAGCCACCCTGTTCGCTGCTGTCTGAACTGTTTGTACCACTGGGTTGAACCGTGTGCTGGATGTCGATCTGCTGAATCGCGCGGCTGTCATCAACACTTGGGACACCAGGTGTCCAGGCAGGGTCCTCTGGGCCTGGAAAATGATTGATCAGCTTGTGCGCTATGTTATACACGTACATGCGTGGTTCAGACCGCGGCCATTTTGTACAACAGCCATCGCTAGTTACAGGCAGTCACAGCTGTAGGTTAGGCGCTTTAAGTCAAGACCATTAACTCATTCAGCCCGAAGGCCGTATTTCCCAAAATTTTGGAAGCGTCATCTAATGACTATGCACCAGTTGTAGGAGATGGATCGACCATGATAATTTAAGGGCAGTGCCAGATTAGTTAGACGCCGACAGGAGCCAAGCTAATCTGGCACTACCCTTGAATTATCATGCTCGACCCATCTCCTGCTGTGGTACGTCAGGGCTGAATGGGTTAACCCCTTCACTGCCAGTGACTGCAGACTCTGCTGCTTGAATCTTCGTCAGTTCAACGCCAAAGAGCCCCAGCCGTCCAAGGAACATGGATACAGTGTGGGGTCAGCAAGAGGCACAGATCCTCATGAGCCCCCGCATTTGAGGCCCCCTCAGGAGGTTCTTTGCTCTTGCAGATCGGTGGTGATCGTATTTGCCTGGCAGTGAAGGGTTTAGTATATTTACACGCTCAAGTGACATCAGCTATTGTGTTGTAGATTGGCACTATATGTGAATACAGTCAGAAATATTTTGATTCATGAGCACAGAAACTATGTCAAAGTAAACACTGCTCAAATGATCAGCTGTGATGAAATTGCTTTAGGCATAGATAATGCAATTGAAAAACTCATAAAGTCCAAAATGTTTTGCTACACTATTTTATAATTCTATTTTGTCTACAATTTCTAAGTGTATTAAAATAAATTTTTTTTTGTAGCAACAAAATGGTGCGATTTAACTGTAAGTAAAATGTTGTATCTTTCGATTATGCACCTTTCTAATTATATAAATCGCATTGTATTAGCCAGAGTGAAATGCTGCATGTAACTTACGTTCACTTCCTGTAGATGACGTGATGCTGTTAGCAGCGCACTCCCGCAGCTTCTCGGTCAGAATCTGCACATGTTCATCTGCACAGTCACAAATAACTCACTGAAGTTTCAGGCTCAAGCGACCTGCTCAGAGCAAAAAGGGTTAATACTTCCTCGTATCGCCGTCATGAATGTGTTAAATATGCCTTGCAACGCTGCTGCACAAAACAAAACTAACTTAAAATGATCTGCTCAAGAGCGAACTTTCATTGCTAAAATTTACCAATACAAAAACGTTCTCCATGTTTTCCTTCTTAGACTATGACTTTCAACCACCTATATCCAAGCAAAAACCGCCTGCTGGCGTCAAATTAAGGCCAAAACCGTGCATTTCCTCATACACACGATGAAACTCCACTAAGGAGTCCAAATCAACATCGGCATAACAAGATTTACTCTTCTTAGGCACTCAAACAGAAAGTACGCGCATTTTTATAGTATTTCTCTCTGTTTGTCTTTTATGGACTTGGCAAGGCAACCACAAGCCTTATTATTGTATGCTGCAATACGAGTGCTGGCAGTATATGTTTTGGAGATGTGGCAGAGTCAGCCATATTACCACCGCATACTGCACACCGATACCAGACGAGTCTTTTTTTATGGCAGCCTCCATTAGCGAGTTTAGCCACGTTCTGCCTCTCAGCCAAACAGGAGTGCTCTCTTTTCGTAGGCAACCCACGCCGTACAAGTATATCGCGTCTACGTGGCAGTACGTGACAAGGAGGCCACATTGTGGGTAGCACAGTTTGGCTTGCTACACGTTGCGGGCACTACATTGTGTGCCAAGGCCTTTAGTAAACTGTTTTGCACTGCACCTTTCGTAGCTTGTTTCTTCATTTTGTTGGGCATTTCTGTGCACTTTTAGAGAATTTTAACAAATATATCTGTATGTTATCCTTAGCATACGGCATCACTGTTTAATTTGAATAATCCGTCCTACCAAAAAATAGAGTTGAGAGTGAGATTCTCAGTAACACCTAAACACCAATGTAAGAATCTATTTCTTACCTTTTTCTTGGCATAAATCAGATGTGATTTGGTTTTCTGCACATGCCTAACCACAACACAGCCATCATTGTGTCTTTGGCAAAGAACACGTCATTTACTTTGTAGTGTGACGTCAATACTTTGATTTTCAGACAAATGTTATTACATGATGACGTAATAGCGCAATACATGACGCCAGAGTGCCAGTCGTCACTTTGAAATGACGTCATTGCACGTGAGTTCAAAATAGGTCAAGTTTCAATACCGTGGGTGCCCGTACCTTTTTGTTGACCAGATTTTCTACAAGACAATATTGTGCATATGTGTCCGCTCACGTACCAGGACTGTATCACACACGTTTGATACACCAAGCTTTATCATACTGAAAAGAAAAGGGGAGACTGCCTCATACTGACATTGTGATACAGCTTTTCCGCGCGGCAAAGGCAGCAAAGAAGGAGGTGTGTAAGAAAGATGTGTATCATACAGTTATCAGAAACTGGTAATAATGGGCGACTTAGAGGTGGGCGGTTTTATGATGTCTTGATAGTTATCACTTGATAGTCAGTCCTCTCTCGAACCGCTCGGAGCTTGCGCTGTGGAGAGGCAACCCGATACCTCTCGAAGACACATGGCCTCACGAGCCCAGTAGCACCCGCGGTAAGGCCGGGATTGTTTATATTCCAGCGGACGGCGGCACACCCAGCCGGCCCGTTAGTCACTTTCCTTTTTGTTCCCTATTTCTTTGAAAAAAAAAAAAAAAAAAAAAAAAAAAAACTTACCGTGAGAAGTCCATGTACGATTTTGTACTAAACGTGTCATAATTATTATCGACCGTTTTGTCCACTGCAGTTAAATTGCCATACTGTCTTAACGCAAGACATGACACGCCTTTTAAAACATTCTTTAACAAATTGTGTCAAAAAAACTGAACAAAACATATTTTACGAAGGAAAACGCTACGGTGAAAAATTAGCGTTTTTATTGCCTCGTGGTTTACAAGAGGGGATATGATTTTCAGTCAGCCTGTAATATCCGTGACCTAAAAATACGAAAAGACCTTGGTCAGCCAGGGTGCCGCAAGAGCAGTTAGGAGGGGAGGAAATAGAGTCGCGCTGGGTTTGATATGTGCTAGTTATCTCTCTCGACAGCTTCATGATAACTGACTCGCACCCGCACTCGTCGGAACTGAATTCTAGGCCCTTTCCCTCTGTCCGTTCGCACATAGACCATAGTGCTCACATTCAAAACTAACTTGACCGTAGTGGTCACATTCAAAACTAACTTGAGTGCTGCTTGCTCTCATTGGAGTGATCTCCCATAGCTGCTACCCTATCGGAGTCGCTGTACGGTGCAAGCTGGGCTTCATCGTGTGAAATCAATCCCAGTGACGTAGTTGCAGTGACATTGTATTGCGGCGTTTTGGGTGTCGTTTCCTCGGAGTAGTTTCCGTCCTTTCCTGGTGGATAATGTTGGTCAGCCATGTTGATTGTTAACTGTGACCTGCAGGTCATACAGCCATCATTCTGCAACACACGTTATGCTCATTCAGAAAAGGAAATAATGTGGTAAAACAGAAGCACTATACTGGCGAATGTAGCTGACAAGAAACATTGCATTAGCATCATCTGTGTATTTTGCGTGTATCACGTGCATTTAAGTCGTGAATCCGTGTGCACAGTTAAGACAACGGAAGGTCACATCACTCATCATGCATTTCACCGGGAATCTGCAGTTTACTTGCGCGTCAAACTTCATGGAGAATTCAAAATAGCGGCACCGTAGACACTCCTGACCGATATACTTTGAGGGATAAAACTCAGGTCAGTTTGAAGCTGTTGGCGTAATAAGAAAATGCTGTCTACTTGTCGCGGCACCTGATCATTGTCCACGTGACCACCAGGATTTGTTGTGTCAGATTTCGCAAACAAAAGATAAAGCTAGGTAACTCTACTGCTCGATTAAATTGGTTTGTCGCGTTATGAATAAATTTTAAGTGCAGACCGGGTTGAGTTTCTGTACAAAACCAGACAAGCCCAGTCATGACGTGGGAAATGTATGCCGTTAAACTCTGACAGCCTAACTCGTTATTTTTTTTTTAATTAATAGTATATGATTAGGTGTTACCAGAAACAAATGGTAAGAGAGTAAGAGAGTAAGAGAGAGAGAGAGAGAGAGAGAGAGAGAGAGAGAGAGAGAGAGAGAGAGAGAGAGAGAGAGAGAGAGAGGAGAGATGCACGCCTAATCGTGTCATAAAATAACATTATTGTATTTGAGGATGATTCATGAGTCAAAAAGCATTACATCGGCGCAATGATTTAAGTTTTTTCAAACTCATGTTCTCCTCTCCATTGCCTGGCTGCGAGGAGGGGAAAGGGAAGGGAGAAGGAGAGGAAGAGATAGAGAGGAGAGAGAGAGAGAGAGGAACCTGTCGTGGTGTCAAACCTTCGCAAGTGAATTCATGCTTACCAAACATGGCAACATTTGTTTGAGCCACTAGCTCAGTGCACCACTTAGCAGTGGCTGGTAAACGGAAAAGTGTCAAAGTCGCCGGCCCAAGTACGAAAGCTACTGACCGAAGTGTATCAACACAACAGACTTTTGTACTGACCACTAGCTTCACCAATTTAGCAGTGGTAAAAAGCAGAAAGAAGAAGGAGAGATATATAAGTGGGGGCTCCTGCGACTCCCATTCAATTTTTGCGGAGTGAATACCCTCAAACTGTTTGTATTTGAATTACACACACCAACAGCTCTATGATAAGCCCACCTCACTCGCATCGTAACCTTATTTAACTGCACTATTGACTACAGGCCTGACTGGGGTGGCCAGATTTTATCACAGGTATACTGTTCCCGTTCCGCACACAGCTAAGTGCCCATAAACACCCCATAGTCACTTACACCACCACCACCCCCCCCCCCCCACACAGACACACACCTTACACCCAGCCCTCAACACCCCACACCCCACCCTACGAAGCCTCACACACTTTACCCAGCCACCCACCCCAACCCCCCACCAACCTCGCACACACAGACATATTAGGTCAAATTATTCCGTTATGTGTCAACACTTCAAATTTATGTTACTAAGTCACTAGGACAAATCTTGAATGTAAGGCAAACATTGAAAATAGTTTTTTTTCCAAATATGGAACACCAGATTTTTCCTAAATAATTAGGACCCGCCACATTAGTAGTTGTATAGAGAAATTTTGTTTTGACGTCTGTGTTGAAAAAGTTTCCACTCCACACATCAGCACACATCGTGAGTACATTTGAAATTGAAATACAAAACCGATTACTCTACTGCTAGTGAGATATACCTAGAACAAAGTTACTATACACACCCTGTTTACTAGTGTTTTAGATCAACAACTCACGCGAGGAGAATGGGTATGCCCGAGTGGTTTCGTATTTCAGGTAATTTTATTACAGGCACACGATAACTCACTTACAAAGGTTGGCTAGGATACTTTTTAGTAAACAGTATGGTAATAAAATCGGGTGCCTGTATTTGCACTTTCTGAGTTTGAAACCCGATCCGAGAACACCTGGTCTGTTGCGTGCGTTTTATTACCTTGTTTATCTGACCAGAGCAAGGAAAAATCAAGCCAGACAAGCTTTTGCGTAGTCATTATATAACACCTGCTCTGTGTGGGTTAGTGAGTTTATTAGATTGTGTCCCTTTCATAACCAGAAAGGCAAGCATAGTGTTTTGTACACACAGTTTATATATTGTTTTTTAAAAATGAACTTAATGACGCACGACCCTCACTGTGGCTTATTTGTTGGTGCCACGGGCTGTGGAAAAACTGAATTTGTTCTTAACCTCTTACAAACAAGATACATCTGTCATTTCGAAAACATTGTGGTATTTTGTCCTACGATCAAACACAACAAAGCTTATCACAACCGTTCATTTGGACTGACAACAACATTTACTTAGTTGATCCTGAAAAGAAACTAAATGACTACCTGGGGTATTTTTACAAGCATTTTGAAGGGCAGCCAACCCTGTTCATAGTCGATAACTGCTCTGCAGATAAGGATATTGTTAAGAAGAGAAACACACTGGCAGAACTGGCCTTCAGTGGCAGACATGCAAACATCAGTGTATGGATTCTCACTCAGAAATATAATGCTGTACTGAAAGATTTTCGTGAGCAGTTAAAGTTTATCTGTTTGTTTTACTGTAAGGATCGTGACAGCTTTGAAGACTGTCTCAGAGAGAACGATGTTATACCAAACAAACATGAACGAGACATTGTGAAAAACAAACTGAAATTGACTAAGCATCTAAAGCTTATTTTAAAGACAGATCAGCCTACAGGGTATGGGCTAGTGAATTAATTTAGCCTATGGTTTGTCCATAAAAATGACAGACAGACAAACCATTGATATCACAGACTGCTTCACAGATGTTAAGTGCATTTATGACTTAAAAACGAACGTTAAAAAGCCGTTTGAGCTCGGTATAAAACTCTCAACACCGACACTGATAAGCATGGCATATAATGTGACTTTGGGGTATTCTGAATGTTTTCCATGTTATGAGTACGAGGCTGTTGATCTTAGGACACATACCTTTAGAGTTAATGATGCTAACTGCGACTGGTTTGAGGCACTGTGTGAACACATATTCAGACAACTATGTAAACTACATGATTATATTGAAGACGTTACAGTCAATAAAGTGGTATTACACCTACAGCACAAGCAGTAATATTTTTATATTATTATTTTATTGGACAAATAAAAATGGCGCTCAACACAATTGATGTTACAGACTGCTTTAGTTATATCCAGCACTTTGATCAGTTAAGAAAAGATTTCAAACAACCGGACATAACACCAGTATCAACACAGGAGATGATTTATGTGTCATATCAAATGACTTTAGAAATATTTGCGGAGTTACCATTTGTAGAGTACATGCCTGTTGATCTTAAGACACATACCTTTGAAGTTGATGATCCCTGGTTTGAGTCAGTGTGTGAGCAAATATTCAGACAACTATGTAAACTGAATCTGTTTATTGTAGGGGTTACAGTCAATAAAGTGGTATTACACATGGTGTAATTTTTTTCTATTTATTATTTTGTCAGACAAATAAAAATGACAGACAATGCCCAAAGCTCGTCAGGCTTAAGAAATGTGTTTCACACAACAGATTTGCCTATATCCAACACTTACAGTGTTTATGAATCGATAGAAAGGTCTTTTTTGGTCATACAAGATAACCTTCTTTCTGGTAGTGTAAAGATTTAGATTGTTGCAAAAATAGAATTTACCAGGGTAGATGGTGAAGTGATTGTTTCTTATATCTCGACAAGACAACACATCATTAATTCAAGAAGGGAATTGCAAAAAGTGTTTAGAGAAAGACTGTTGCCTGACTTCCTTGAAGCAATTGACAGAGCAAAAATGCAGGGGTCTGGTTGGCATGAAGGACGTGTACATGAATTACAACTGAAGCAGTCAAGATATCATCCTATTTTAGGCAAATCATGGTTGCCACTGCCAATTGAGGTTGCAAACAAAAAGGCTGTAGTCACTATTCAGAACAATGATAATTTTTGTTTCATGTGGTGTGTGCTTGCCAAACTGCATTTTGTAAAAACAAAACCTGAACGTGTATCTAACTATACCAAATTTGTAAATGAACTCAACTTCAGTGGCATAGATTTTCCCGTTAAGGTAGAGGACATAGACTTGTTTGAAAAACTAAATCCTGGTATATCTATAAATGTGTATGTATGGGATAATGAGTCTGAGAACAAATTAGAACCAATTAGAGTATCACCACATGCCCCCACCTATGGTCAGTCAGAAGATAAGCATGTTGACCTTTTATTAATAAGTTCTGGTGATAACTTTCACTACACAATTATTAGGAGTATGTCACGTCTAATTCATGGGCATACAACAAAACACAAGTGTAAACAGGAATTTTGTAAGAAATGTTTACAAAGGTTTTCCTCTATTGAAGTAGCAGACAAACATTTTAAACATTGTAGGTCACCTGATGACATTCAAACAGTACTTAGGTATCCAGATCCTGGTAGCAAGGGTTATTTTAAAAACCATGGGAATCAGCAAAAGCTGCCGTTTGTAGTGTATGCTGATCTTGAATCACTGGTTGTACCATATGATGGTCCTGTTCCAGAATCATTACCAAAGACAATAAAGTTGAGTGACCAAGTGGTGTGTTCTTTTGGATACATTCTTGTTAGGTCAGACGGGCAGCATTCAGAACTTGTTATCTACAGAGGTGAAAATGCAGCATGTCTGTTTTTAACAGAAATGAGACATCTGTATAGTCAGGTAGTACAGTATCTCACAACATGTCAGATGCCTTAGAGATGGAACAAGAGAGATTTCCAGGACTCCGGATTCTCATAAGCCGAGCAAATACTCAAAAACTGCTTATTTTTAAACATTAAAATCTCTCACCGGCTCTCACACACGTAAACCCCATTTAACCATGTAGACTGCACACCGCAGAGTATTGATCCACCCCCCACCCGGCCTACACGCACTGAATAAAATATACACGTCAGGAAAATAATCACCATGTGAACAATGGTATTGACGAAAATCTCCAGAGTCGTTAGCCAGTATGCGCGCAGGTAGTTTCGAAATGCACAAAAGATTTTTAATGATCCGATCATATGTGCGTGTCCTGGTCTGACGACCCCGCCGTATGCTGAATGCTTTCAAAAGAAGCCAGATATGCTAATAGGATTGGAAAACCGGCCGTTTCTGTCGCAATCAGTAGCACACACACTGGCATAATGGTGTAATCAATAATTTGTTATTGGGCTGCCCGCAACAAGTTTCAAGTCTGGTGCCAAGTAGAACTATATACTTACCTACAACCTGTAGGTAAGTACTGCAGGTTCTTTATAGTGGGATTCTTATGAGCTAACACATGGTCAGATCCTCAAGAGCCCCGGCCCCTGGCACCAGGCCTGGCTTTAGTCAACTGTACTTCAGGTCTCCACTTGACGGCACAGCAATAGCAAGACATGGTTGTGAAAGAGTTTATGTTCCTCAGAAAAATAAATTGCACTATACAGGCACCCGATAACATACTTACAAACTGATACTATTTTTCAGTAATGGCTCTAGTTGCACAAGAAATCAGATGCCTGTAGCCACCCAGTGGCAGTCAGAAAAATCAATACAGTCCAAGTCTGCTGGCCAGGTGGCTATTGTCAATTCAAAGCTTTCAACTCATGCACGTATCAATCAATACGGCTATTAGCGTGTCACATCTTTTGGTGCACTGGATCAATCACTTAAGTGCCAGGCACACCACTGCTGCCAAGTGGAACTATGTGCTTACTTACAACTTAAAGGTTACCTCTGCAGGTTCTTTATAGTTACTTACAATAAGAACTTATTAATTACTTACCATAAGAACTTATTAATTACTTACAAGAACTTGTCTCTAGTCACAAGATACTGAGTCAGATTTGACAAGATACAAAGACAAAAAAAGTTATTTTTTAAAAATATTCTGGCGGAGCTGTGGGCATCAATGTGGCATGTCATCTCTCTGTGAAGTGTATGACAAAAATATTGTTTGATTACCAAAACTAATTTTTACTTCCCTAAAAGTCCTTGAAGTTTTTCTGTGGTTCTTGTACCCCTATCCTTTTTCCCTCTGCTAAAAAACTAGCCTTCAGTTCTTCAAAATTCATGGGGGATTGACTA
The DNA here is from genome assembly GCA_036245525.1 of Semisulcospira habei. Lineage (NCBI taxonomy): Eukaryota > Metazoa > Mollusca > Gastropoda > Semisulcospiridae > Semisulcospira > Semisulcospira habei. The sequence goes on along the minus strand of BTPG01000007.1, from coordinate 16,636,801 downwards.
CGCATCTTATTTTGTATTTCAGACTTTTGTTGTTTGTAATTATTTAAATCATCCTGGACTCTCTTAAATTGATCATCATCAATATAATTGTCCTGCAACGCTTTACTTATAATCAGTTTTAAACTACTGAGTTTTGCACCCGCCAGCGTACTCAATGCTTCATGTTTTTGTAATTTCGTGTGAAATCTCTTGTTAATGCCTTCCAAACCAAAGCATGCCAGTCCTGTGGCAATGCTAGCTCCTTCAAGGCCGACGCCAATCAAACTGCCAATTCCAGTTGATATCAATACAATACCCCCAACAGATAATCCGGCTGAAACAGCACCAACTGCCATAGATGTGTTTTGAACAGAATTGAAAACGGTCTTATACCGTCTCTTACACCGTGAGTATTTTGCCTCCTCTCCTTCCAAATATTTCAATGCATCTGTAATATTTATTAATCGGAATGCGTCTGCCTGTAATGTTTTATCTGATGCAATTGTTTCAATCGACACAGTATCAGTCGTCGGTAGTTGCGGATACAAGTTCACCTTTTTTTTCATTGACAAATATTTTTTTTTATTTA
>BTPG01000007.1:16602728-16635733 GCA_036245525.1 Semisulcospira habei | reverse complement strand
ACGGACAGAGGGAAAGGGCCTAGAATTCAGTTCCGACGAGTGCGGGTGCGAGTCAGTTATCATAAAGCTGTCGAGAGAGATAACTAGCACATATCAAACCCAGCGCGACTCTATTTCCTCCCCTCCTAACTGCTCTTGCGGCACCCTGGCTGACCAAGGTCTTTTCGTATTTTTAGGTCACGGATATTACAGGCTGACTGAAAATCATATCCCCTCTTGTAAACCACGAGGCAATAAAAACGCTAATTTTTCACCGTAGCGTTTTCCTTCGTAAAATATGTTTTGTTCAGTTTTTTTGACACAATTTGTTAAAGAATGTTTTAAAAGGCGTGTCATGTCTTGCGTTAAGACAGTATGGCAATTTAACTGCAGTGGACAAAACGGTCGATAATAATTATGACACGTTTAGTACAAAATCGTACATGGACTTCTCACGGTAAGTTTTTTTTTTTTTTTTTTTTTTTTTTTTCAAAGAAAGAGGGAACAAAAAGGAAAGTGACTAACGGGCCGGCTGGGTGTGCCGCCGTCCGCTGGAATATAAACAATCCCGGCCTTACCGCGGGTGCTACTGGGCTCGTGAGGCCATGTGTCTTCGAGAGGTATCGGGTTGCCTCTCCACAGCGCAAGCTCCGAGCGGTTCGAGAGAGGACTGACTATCAAGTGATAACTATCAAGACATCATAAAACCGCCCACCTCTAAGTCGCCCATTGTTACCAGTTTCTGATAACTGTATGATACACATCTTTCTTACACACCTCCTTCTTTGCTGCCTTTGCCGCGCGGAAAAGCTGTATCACAATGTCAGTATGAGGCAGTCTCCCCTTTTCTTTTCAGTATGATAAAGCTTGGTGTATCAAACGTGTGTGATACAGTCCTGGTACGTAAGCGGACACATATGCACAATATTGTCTTGTAGAAAATCTGGTCAACAAAAAGGTACGGGCACCCACGGTATTGAAACTTGACCTATTTTGAACTCACGTGCAATGACGTCATTTCAAAGTGACGACTGGCACTCTGGCGTCATGTATTGCGCTATTACGTCATCATGTAATAACATTTGTCTGAAAATCAAAGTATTGACGTCACACTACAAAGTAAATGACGTGTTCTTTGCCAAAGACACAATGATGGCTGTGTTGTGGTTAGGCATGTGCAGAAAACCAAATCACATCTGATTTATGCCAAGAAAAAGGTAAGAAATACATTCTTACATTGGTGTTTAGGTGTTACTGAGAATCTCACTCTCAACTCTATTTTTTGGTAGGACGGATTATTCAAATTAAACAGTGATGCCGTATGCTAAGGATAACATACAGATATATTTGTTAAAATTCTCTAAAAGTGCACAGAAATGCCCAACAAAATGAAGAAACAAGCTACGAAAGGTGCAGTGCAAAACAGTTTACTAAAGGCCTTGGCACACAATGTAGTGCCCGCAACGTGTAGCAAGCCAAACTGTGCTACCCACAATGTGGCCTCCTTGTCACGTACTGCCACGTAGACGCGATATACTTGTACGGCGTGGGTTGCCTACGAAAAGAGAGCACTCCTGTTTGGCTGAGAGGCAGAACGTGGCTAAACTCGCTAATGGAGGCTGCCATAAAAAAAGACTCGTCTGGTATCGGTGTGCAGTATGCGGTGGTAATATGGCTGACTCTGCCACATCTCCAAAACATATACTGCCAGCACTCGTATTGCAGCATACAATAATAAGGCTTGTGGTTGCCTTGCCAAGTCCATAAAAGACAAACAGAGAGAAATACTATAAAAATGCGCGTACTTTCTGTTTGAGTGCCTAAGAAGAGTAAATCTTGTTATGCCGATGTTGATTTGGACTCCTTAGTGGAGTTTCATCGTGTGTATGAGGAAATGCACGGTTTTGGCCTTAATTTGACGCCAGCAGGCGGTTTTTGCTTGGATATAGGTGGTTGAAAGTCATAGTCTAAGAAGGAAAACATGGAGAACGTGTTTTTGTATTGGTAAATTTTAGCAAAGAAAGTTCGCTCTTGAGCAGATCATTTTAAGTTAGTTTTGTTTTGTGCAGCAGCGTTGCAAGGCATATTTAACACATTCATGACGGCGATACGAGGAAGTATTAACCCTTTTTGCTCTGAGCAGGTCGCTTGAGCCTGAAACTTCAGTGAGTTATTTGTGACTGTGCAGATGAACATGTGCAGATTCTGACCGAGAAGCTGCGGGAGTGCGCTGCTAACAGCATCACGTCATCTACAGAAAGTGAACGTAAGTTACATGCAGCATTTCACTCTGGCAAATACAATGTGATTTATATAATTAGAAAGGTGCATAATCGAAAGATACAACATTTTACTTACAGTTAAATCGCACCATTTTGTTGCTACAAAAAAATTTATTTTAATACACTTAGAAATTGTAGACAAAATAGAATTATAAAATAGTGTAGCAAAACATTTTGGACTTTATGAGTTTTTCAATTGCATTATCTATGCCTAAAGCAATTTCATCACAGCTGATCATTTGAGCAGTGTTTACTTTGACATAGTTTCTGTGCTCATGAATCAAAATATTTCTGACTGTATTCACATATAGTGCCAATCTACAACACAATAGCTGATGTCACTTGAGCGTGTAAATATACTAAACCCTTCACTGCCAGGCAAATACGATCACCACCGATCTGCAAGAGCAAAGAACCTCCTGAGGGGGGCCTCAAATGCGGGGGCTCATGAGGATCTGTGCCTCTTGCTGACCCCACACTGTATCCATGTTCCTTGGACGGCTGGGGCTCTTTGGCGTTGAACTGACGAAGATTCAAGCAGCAGAGTCTGCAGTCACTGGCAGTGAAGGGGTTAACCCATTCAGCCCTGACGTACCACAGCAGGAGATGGGTCGAGCATGATAATTCAAGGGTAGTGCCAGATTAGCTTTGCTCCTGTCGGCGTCTAACTAATCTGGCACTGCCCTTAAATTATCATGGTCGATCCATCTCCTACAACTGGTGCATAGTCATTAGATGACGCTTCCAAAATTTTGGGAAATACGGCCTTCGGGCTGAATGAGTTAATGGTCTTGACTTAAAGCGCCTAACCTACAGCTGTGACTGCCTGTAACTAGCGATGGCTGTTGTACAAAATGGCCGCGGTCTGAACCACGCATGTACGTGTATAACATAGCGCACAAGCTGATCAATCATTTTCCAGGCCCAGAGGACCCTGCCTGGACACCTGGTGTCCCAAGTGTTGATGACAGCCGCGCGATTCAGCAGATCGACATCCAGCACACGGTTCAACCCAGTGGTACAAACAGTTCAGACAGCAGCGAACAGGGTGGCTCCTGTCCCCCGGCTATAAGAGCCATGGCAGCCAAACCATGTTCAACAGATACTGTTGACAGCGTCGCACTAAAGAACAACACAGCCGGTGAAGTCCACATCTGTAATACAGACATTCAGTCAGCCATCATCCCAGTTCCAGACAAATATAGACGACACTCAACCACTACTGTAAGCGATCGCCCGCCGTCAAAGATTTCAGACCCGACATTGGACACACCTCTGCTGGATGCTGTCAGCCGTGGTGATCTGGTGAAGGTGAAGAATCTGACTGGTGAGGCTGACGTCATTAACGTTCGAGTTGACGGTTGGACAATGCTGGAACTGGCCTGTGACAAGTGTCATATAGATATTGCTAAATACCTGATCAGTAAGAACGCCGAGGTCAATATTGCTGACGATGAGGGATGGTCATCGATACATTACGCCAGTAAACGTGGCGTCACTGAGGTGGTGGAAATGCTCATAGCCAGAAAGGCAGACGTCAACGCTGTGACCAAGACCGGGTACACCCCTCTTCTGCTGTCTTGTAAAAACAGGCGGTTGGAGACGACACTGGAGTTGTTACGTCACGGGGCGCTGGTGAACGTCAGGACGGAGGATGGAGACACGCCACTGATACTGGCCAGTGAAGATGGTAACGTGCAGGTCGTGCATGCGTTGTTAGAGCGCGGGGCGGACGTCACTGTGAAGAACAATAGGCAGTATACAGCTTTACACAGGGCCAGTGTGTGTGGTCATCTACAGGTGGTGCGGACACTGCTGGACCATGGCGCTTCTGTAGACGATAAAGCTGAGTTCGGTAGGACGCCTCTGTATTGTGCATGTGCATATGGCCACACACAAACAGCGACTATACTAATAGATCGTGGAGCGGATGTTATTTCTCCACGTTGTGATGGAGCCACTCCCTTGTATATCGCCTGTGCAAATGGCCACACACAGACAGCGACATTACTGATAGATCGTGAAGCGGATGTTAATGCCGCACGTAGTGATCGAACCACTCCCTTGTATATCGCCAGTGCAAATGGCCACACACAGACAGCGAGATTACTGATAGATCGTGGGGCGGATTTTAATGCTGCATGTATTGATGGAGCCACTCCCCTGTATATCGCCTGTCAAAATGACCACACACCGACAGCGACATTACTGATAGATCGTGGGGCGGATGTTAATTTTGCATATGGTGTTGGATTCACTCCCCTGTACATCGCCTGTAAAAATGGCTACACAGAGACAGCGACATTACTGATAGATCGTGGGGCGGATGTTAATGCTGCACTTAATGATGGATCCACTCCCCTGTATATCGCCTGTTATAAAGGCCACACAGAGACCGCGACATTACTGATAGATCGTGGAGCGGATGTTAATGCTGCACGTAGTGATGGAACCACTCCCCTGTGTATCGCCTGTTATAAAGGCCACACAAAGACAGCGACATTACTGATAGATCGTGCAGCGGATATTAATGCTGCACGTAGTGATGGAAACACTCCCCTGCGTATCGCCTGTCTAAAAGGCCACACAGAGACAGCGACATTACTGATAGATCGTGGAGCGGATGTTAATGCTGTACATAGTGATGGAACCACTCCCCTGTGTTTCGCGTGTCTAAATGGCCACACAGAGACAGCGACATTACTGATAGATCGTGGGGCGGATTTTAATGCTGAACTTAGTGATGGATCCACTACCCTGTATATCGCCTGTTATAATGGCCAGACAGAGACAGCGATATTACTGATAAATCGTGGAGCGGATGTTAATGCTGCACGTAGTGATAGAGCCAGTCCCCTGTTTATCGCCTGTCAAGAGGGCCACACAGAGACAGCGACATTACTGATAGATCGTGGAGCGGATGTTAATGCTGCACGTAGTGATAGAGCCACTCCCCTGTTTATCGCCTGTCTAGAGGGCCACACAGAGACAGCGAGATTACTGATAGATCGTGGAGCGGATGTTAATGCTGCACGTAATGATGGAAACACTCCCCTGTATATCGCCTGTCAAAATGGCCACACAGAGACAGCGACATTACTGATAGATCGTGGAGCGGATGTTAATGCTGCACGTTATACCGGAGCCACTCCCCTGTATATCGTCTGTCAAGTAGGTCACACAGAGGCAGCGACAATACTGATAGATCTTGGAGCGGATGTTAATGCTGCACGTAATGATGGAAACACTCCCCTGTATATCACCTGTCAAAATGACCACACACAGACAGAGAGATTACTGATAGCTCGTGGAGCGGATGTTAATGCTGCACGTAGTGATGGAACCACTCCACTGTATGTCGCCTGTTATAATGGCCACACAGAGACAGATACATTACTGATAGATCGTGGAGCGGATGTTAATGCTGCACGTAGTGATGGAGCCACTCCCCTGTATATCGCGGCCTGTCAAGATGGCCACACAGAGACAGCGACATTACTGTTAGATCATGGAGCGGATGTTAATGCTGCACGTTATACTGGAGCCACTCCCCTATATATCGCCTGTCAAGTAGGCCACACAGAGACAGCGACATTACTGATAGATCGTGGAGCGGATGTTAATGCTGCACGTAGTAATGGAACCACTCTGATGTATATCGACTGTCAAAATGGCCACACAGAGACAGCGACATTACTGATAGATCGTGGGGCGGATTTTAATGCTGCACTTAATACCGGAGCCACTCCCCTGTATATCGCCTGTCAAGAGGGCCACACAGAGACAACGACATTACTGATAGATCGTGCAGCGGATGTTAATGCTGCACGTAGTAATGGAACCAATCCCCTGTATATCGCCTGTCAAAATGGCTACACAGAGACAGAGACATTACTAATAGGTCGTGGAGCGGATGTTAATGCTGCATGCAGTGATAGAGCCACTCCCCTGTATATCGCCTGTTATAATGGCCACACAGAGACAGCAACATTACTGATAGATCGTGCAGCGGATGTTAATGCTGCACTTAGTGATGGAACCACTCCCCTGTGTATCGCCTGTCTAAATGGCCACACAGAGACAGCGACATTACTGATAGATCGTGGAGCGGATGTTAATACTGCACGTAATGATGGAAACACTCCCCTGTGTATCGCCTGTCAAAATGACCACACACAGACAGAGAGATTACTGATAGATCGTGGAGCGGATGTTAATGCTGCACGTAGTGATGGAACCACTCCACTGTATATCGCCTGTTATAATGGCCACACAGAGACAGCGACATTACTGATAGATCGTGGAGCGGATGTTAATGCTGCACGTAATACCGGAGCCACTCCCCTGCATATCGCCTGTCAAGTAGGCCACACAGAGACAGCGACATTACTGATAGATCGTGGAGCGGATGTTAATGCTGCATGTAGTGATGGAGCCACTCCCCTGTATATCGCCTGTCAAAATGACCACACAGAGACAGCGACATTACTGATAGATAGTGGGGCGGATTTTAATGCTGCACTTAATACCGGAGCCACGCCCCTGTATATCGCCTGTCAAAAGGGCCACACAGAGACAGCGACATTACTGATAGATCGTGGAGCGGATGTTAATGCTGCACGTAGTGATGGAACCACTCCCCTGTATATCGCCTGTCAAAATGGCCACACAGAGACAGCGTCATTAGTGATAGATCGTGCAGCGGATATTAATGCTGCTCGTAATACCGGAGCCACTCCACTGTATATCGCCTGTCAAGTAGGCCACACAGAGACAGCGACATTACTGATAGATCGTGGAGCGGATGTTAATGCTGCACGTAGTGATGGAGCCACTCCCCTGTATATCGCCTGTGAAAATGGCCACACACAGACAGCGAGATTACTGATAGATCGTGGAGCGGATGTTAATGCTGCACCTAGTAATGGAACCACTCCACTGTATATCGCCTGTTATAATGGCCACACAGAGACAGCGACATTACTGATAGATCGTGCAGCGGATGTTAATGCTGCACGTAATACCGGAGCCACTCCCCTATATATCGCCTGTCAAGTAGGCCACACAGAGACAGCGACATTACTGATAGATCGTAGAGCGGATGTTAATGCTGCACGTAGTGATGGATCCACTCCCTTGTATATCGCCTGTCAAAATGGCCACACAGAGACAGCGACATTACTGATAGATCGCGGGGCGGATTTTAATGCTGCACATAATACCGGAGCCACTCCCCTGCATATCGCCTGTCAAAATGGCCACACAGAGACAGCGACGTTACTGATAGATCGTGGAGCGGATGTTAATGCTGCACGTAGTAATGGAACCACTCCCCTGTATATCGCCTGTCAAAATGGCCACACAGAGACAGCGACATTACTGATAGATCGTGGAGCGGATGTTAATGCTGCACGTAGTAATGGAACCACTCCCCTGTATATCTCCTGTCTAAATGGCTACACAGAGACAGCGACATTATTAATAGATCGTGGAGCGGATGTTAATGCTGCAAGTTAGACCGGAGCCACTTCCTGTATATCGCCTGTCAAAATGGCCACACAGAGACAGCGACATTACTAAAAGATCGTGGAGCGGATGGTAATGCTGCAAATAATACCGGAGCCACTTCCCTGTATATCGCCTGTCAAAATGGCCATACAGAGACAGCGACATTACTGATAGATCGTGGAGCGGATGTTAATGCTGCAATTAGTGATGGAGCAACTCTCCTGTATATCGCGTCTCAACGCCAAAAAGTTTCCTACGTCCAAACAATAGGAAGGCAGAGTGGTGTCAACAAGAGGCATAGATCCTCATGAGCCCCCGCAGTCGCGGGGGCTCATGACGATCTATGTCTCTTGCGAATGGATTGTGTTAACGTTTTCTCTGCACACAAGGGGTTAATTCATTTGCATTATATATTGTCTCTGTACATACTAACGTTAATAGGCACTGCTTTTGATGCTTTATCAGTAAAAAGCATGCTCTCTAAGCCACGCAACATCTGCGTACACGTATGAACCAGAAGAGTACTGAAAATGGTTCATTCCTTGTTGCTTTCATTGATTTAATTTGACTGATTGACTATTTACTTGGATTTTTTTTCCCCGCAGCTATATTGTTCATTACAAATACGTGCTGGTGTGTGATTTCAGTCTTTACAGCCAAAAGCAGTCAGTCTCAAAATCACAGTCCAGAACACCAGTATGTACACACGGCCCCTAGCAGTATGTGGGTCAAGTACTCGGTTGTTTATTTGGCTGCACATTGCTTGACCCATTTAGCCCCGACGCACTTCTGCAGGAGATGGATCGACCATGAAAATCCAAGGATAGTTGAGTGCAGATTAGCTTGGCACCAACAGGCGCCAAGCTAATCTGCCACTATCTTTGAATTTTCATGGTGGATCCATCTCTTGCAACTGGTATTTAGTCGTTAGGTTGCATGTGCTGAATTTGTGAATTGCAACCTTTGGGTTAAATGGGTTAACGCGCCGCCAGTAAATAAAGTCCCGGCCTACAGGACGTACCGGAGCTGCGTGTTTCCTCTGTTCCCAGCAAGCTGCTGATGTTCAGTGACGGCTTATCCACGTGTTTATCCACCTGTATTTATCTATTTGTGCTTATCCACGTGTTTATCCACCTGTATTTATCTATTTGTGCTTATCCACGTGTTTATCCACCTGTATTTATCTATTTGTGCTTATCCACGTGTTTATCCACCTGTATTTATCTATTTGTGCTTATCCACGTGTTTATCCACTTGTATTTATCTATTTGTGCTTATCCATGTGTTTATCCACTTGTATTTATCTATTTGTGCTTATCCATGTGTTTATCCACTTGTATTTATCTATTTGTGCTTATCCACGTGTGTATCCGCTAACCCCTTCACTGCCGGTGGTCACAGATCGTGTTTCTGAAATCTTTGACAATTCAACATGAGAAAGTCCGCCACCAAGCGGCATAAATCCTCATGAGCCCCCACAACTGCGGTGGTTCGTAAAGGCTCGGATATAAGTGTCTTGCATTTGAATCGTGTTTCATTTTTTTTGGCAGTGAAGGCGCTTTACACCCAAGTTATTTATCCATTTGTGTTTATCCACTTGTGTTTATCCACTTGTGTATCCAGATCGTGTTTCTCATCTGTGTCAATCGAACTCCAAAGACCCCGAGCCGTCACATTTTTTAACTCAACGCCAAAGAGCAACGTCCAGCGTCAAAGGAACATGGATACAAAGTGGTGTCAGAAAGAGACATAGATCATCTTGAGCCGCTGCATTTGCGTGGGTCATGATGATCTGTGTCTGTTGTAGATGGATCGTGTTGAAATGAAGCGGCAAATGGCTAATTGTACTATAATTATACGTCTCTGTACATACTTCTATTATTTGCACTGCGTTTGATGATGCTTTATGTGTTAAAAACATGCTCTCTAAGCCAGGCAACATCTGCGTACACGTATGGACCAGCATATAGAAGAGTACTGAAAATGGTTCCGGCATTTCTTGTTGCTTTCACTGATTTTATTTTGACTGATTGAGTATTTACTGTGATTTTTCTCTCGAAGCTATATTATTCATTAAAAATATGTGCAGGTCTGTGATTTCGGTCTTGACAGTCAAGCGCAGTAAAGCTCAAAATCGTAGACCAGCACACTAGTATGTACACACGGCCCCTAGCAGTATGTAGGTCAAGTGATGGGTTGTTTAATTGGCTGCACTTTGCTTGACCCATTTAGCCCCGACGTACTACAGCAGGAGATGGATCGACCATGAAAATCCAAGAGTAGTGGCAGATTACAGGCGCCAAGCTAATCTGCCACTACCTTTGAATTTTCATAGTTGGGCCATTTCTTGCATCTGGTATAAAAATCGTTAGGGGGCACGTCCTAACTTGATTTGTGAAATGCGGTCTTGGGGTTAAATGGATTAACGTCCCGCCAGCAACAAAGACTCGTACAGGACGTACCGGAGCTGCTTGTGAAAAACACGAATGTGTGTGGCCAGCCTGTCCTAAAGACAAACTTGATAAACCAAAAACATGCTGTGGACTCTGCACATTCATGCTCATTTATCGTGCCCTAGTTTACAGACAAAGAGCAGACAATCATGAACATTACAACATTTGTGTCGCTGCTTTGGATGCATTTGTACATAAGTCAACTTTATAATAATTACATTTAGCTACTGTTTGCATATGTGTCGATTCTCTGTAATGTATACTATGAAAAACATTTTACTCCCTTAAATATTTACGACTAGTAAGAACTGAATAATGATTTCGATACATGTATTTGCATGATTTTTTTGTGCTACTTTTTGCTGTCCTCAATAATCAGAAGAAGGTAGTTTAAGCATTCAGTGGCGTAGGAACTCAAGGAGAAGGGTTTTTCCTAGCTGTTAAACCTTCTGTGAACCATGTTGAATCTGTACTTCTACACGGACCACCTTGTGGTACTCTGTCAAGGTATATTGAGAAACAAAATGTTTTGTATGTTTGTAATATAATGAACACATATACCTATTAACTTTCTAGTGGGCCGTACTACGTTTTGTTGCCCTTCCTACCATATTAATGTATTCTGGGGGCCATACCTCCTCCAAGGTTTCCATTGAATCATTTTGCAGGCAGGGCAATCTAGTAGCAAGCGGCAAGGCCTGGTAACACCAGCCCCTCCCCATTTTCTCCCATCCGCCCATCTAATTTGTTGTTGAAAGTTTATAACAGTTGACCAAGTCTTCTCTGAAAATCTTCCTACGCCACTGAGTTCTGTGCACTCTGTTCCTAGCAAGCTGCTGGCGTTGACGATTTATTATGTTTATCCACTTGTGCTTATCCACTTGTGCTTATCCACTAACATCTTCACTGCCGGTGGTCGCAGATCGTGTTTCTGAAATCTTCGTCAATACAACGCCAAAGACCGCGAGCCGTCACGTCCCAGGAACATGGAGTCAAAGTGGCGCCAGCAAGAGGCTTAGATCCTCATGATCAACCGCAACTACAGGGGCTCATGAGGATATAATGTCTCTTGTAGCTGTGTAATGTTAATCTTTTTTTTCTCGGCAGTGTAGTTCATAAAACTGTTCATGCCCGTGGCATCGTGAGGGGTAGCGTTGACAAGACCAAAGGGACACAAACTCCCTTAAACCCCTGACACGCTACCATAAGGCATGGAGCGACCATGATAGTTGAAGGGTGGTGCCAGAATAGCTTGGCGCCTAAAGGCGCCAAGCTATTCTGGCACCGCCCTTGAACTATCACGGTCGGTCAGTCTACTTTAGGTTATGTAGTCTTCAGTGCGTGCACCCCGGCCGTAGACCTTAAGGCGTGTTTCCATACAGCGACGCGACACGAATCGATAGCATTGAAATAAAGAATTAGTGTTTCCATATGCGCGGCGCTATTGCGGTGCGACTGTCGACAGTGCGACAAAATTGTATCGTCCCATTTAGTGATCCAAAGGTGATTCCGATGCGAGGAGAATGTGCCTTTTGATCAGTAGGGCATATAAAACGCAATAATTCTAAACAAGTTAAATAGGTGTGCGGTATCTATTGTCGCCCGCTGTATATATGGAAACATAGAATGCGATTGTTTGGTATCCTACTTTGTTGGCTTCGAAATAACCGTGCCATTTTTCAGATTACTCAATGACAAATGACGTCAGTGGAAGTTGACCTATTTTATATGACCCAGAAGGATAATGCACAGTATTTGTTTTAAAAACATGACCTGTCTATGAAGTTATTTATAGTGAACGTCCGCCGTGAGATGGATTAAGTCGCCTGCTCGGCGTTAAATCCAAACAACTAACTATAATGCATGTGTGAAGTATAGTCACAATAACAGTGAACATTATTATGTTAAAAATAAACAGTTGTAATTAGTTTCCTTAGCCATGAGTGAACTATTTTTAGACGTTCTGTTTTCGTCGCATGACTGTTTTCGTCAAAATTCGTTCATTACGGTTTATTTCATAATTTGCTTGTAAATATTCTTCGCTCCCACACAACTTTAGGAAAACTGATGTATTTTTGTTATTATTAAAAAATAGCACGGGAAAAAAACAACTTTCTGGCATTCTGGCCAATCATTGAAGTTACGTAAATCAACTTTTTACAGACTTAGTCCTAACAAGTCTGTAGAGAAAATACTTTTCCGCCTGCTGCTCAGCTTTGTTTGATGTGTCGCCTGCCGCGCCGCTGTTGGAAACACGCCCTTAGGGTTTATGTAGTGAAATGCAGTGTATTTATTCTTTTTCTTTCGTGCTTACATTCTGCAATAAAAATATATTTAAAAAAAAATAAACAGCTGACTGTGTTTCAGTGTTAGACATCTTGAGAGCTGTGTGTGTAATAAGTGGGCGATAGTGACAACAGAAGTGTGAATCCAGACCAAAAAGGTGACTGCCAAGCGTGTAATATGCAAAGAAGTACCCAACGGAGAAGAAACACGCTTAGAAAAGACGGGTACAACACAATTTATTAATATATATATAAATATATGTATATGTATATATGTATATATATATATATATATATATATATATATATATATATATATATATATTATATATATATATATATATATGTGGCCACATTCCTTCTGCCAATGAAGATAAGTAGCGGCTAATCTCTGTCTATTTTGACAAAGGGTATTTACCCGAAATATTAATAAATTGTGTTGTACCCGTCTTTTCTAAGCGTGTTTCTTCTCCGTTGGGTACTTCTTAACAGAAGTGTGGAAATGTCAGTGGCCGCTCAGGCCTAATTATTATTGTTTTCATTCCTATGTCCAATCCCTTTAGCCTCTCTCTCTCTCTCTCTCTCTCTCTCTCTCTCTCTCTCTCTCTCTCTCTCTCTCTCTCTCTCTCTCTCTCTCTCTCTCTCTCTCTCTCTCTCTCTCTCTCTCTCTCTGTGTGTGTGTGGGCGCGTGTGTGCGTGCATGTGTGCGGAACAGTGTGTTTTGTGCATATTTGTTTATGCTGGTGTATGCGTGCATGTGTGTGTGTGTGTGTATGTGTGTGCATGCATGTATGTGTGTGTTGGGTTAGGCAGGAGGAAGTAAAACGTCTAGATAATCTTGACGTTTATGTTTACAGTTTTTGCGTTCAATACACCGAATGTAGTCTTAACAGTGTGCAATGTATACTATATGTATGTATTTATTATCTAGTTGTATTTCATGTACCGTGTGTAATGCATATTAGACAGACGTGGGTCGGGACTGTGCTTCGTCTGACGCGGGGCGTTGGTTGAAGGCCCCGGACATACATCACGATATCACGTTTGTCCCGGCCTTTAATCCAATGTTTGAGCCGTAGCGGGGTCTGACCTAACTCTGATTTACGTACTTCCGTGTTTGTGCGTGCGCGTGTGTGTGTGTGTGTGTGTGTGTGAGTGTGTGCACGCGCGTGTACGTGCCGGCGTGCGTGTGTGTGTGTGTGTGTGTGTGTGTGCGTGCGTGCGTGTGTGTTTTCATGTAGTTTGTAGCAAGGACAAGAATGAAAAAAAGGTCTGCGCACCTATTCTTTTATCCTTGGAAAATAAAGTTTCATTTCATTTCATTTTTATCTCTCCACACACATACTCACACACTCACACACACACACACGCACACACGCACGCAACACAACACACACATACGCACACACACGCACACACACACAATCACCACAACACATAAAATAATACATAGTTCTTGTATAGCGCTGTTCTCCAGGAAAATATGCGCGCTGTCCGGCCCAACTTGGAGGTGGGGTGATCACACACAAACACACGCACACACACACACGCATAACACAAGACATACATACAGACACGCAGAAAACACACACACGCATGCAGAATGTCATTGCACCTCCGTGTAGTAGTTGCTCCTTATTCAGTCGAAACGGACGCGGTGTCGCCAAAGGAGTTAAATAAGGGGACGCAACTGAATACACAGATATTTTTTAAGAGCGGTTAGTTCCCTTATATTGTGGCCCCAGTCATGCTTTTATCTAGCAATATAAAGGCACAGTCGCCCAGCCTTGGAAACCAAACATTTGTCAGTGGCGTTGCCAGCCCCGTCGTAGTTCAGTTGTGTGAGCCCATGATGATCTGTGTCTGTTGCAGATGGACCATGTTGATGTGAAGGGGCTAACGGCTAATTTTGTACTATAATTATACGTCTGTCAAGGAGTACTAAAGACAGGAGATGGGCTTCTGATGCTCAGCCTGTGCTAGCGAAGGCCATTGCATGCCTCTGCCTTAAGTGTTATTCACAGACTATTAAGCCGCTAACTGTTTAGTGGCAAGGTTTATTTAAGATTTAATAGTACTAAACTATGTCATACAAGAGTTTTTGGGACCAAAACCTTATGTAATGGGTCATGATAAGGCATATTTGATACTGTTAATTAGAAGAGACTTTGTTGCAAGTAAACCTGCCATGCTAATATTTGAAGTTAAAATGAGTATTCTGTTTTCTTATAAATCCTCTGAATTAACATTATAGTAATTAATCCATAGAAAAAATTATTGACTCACCACCTACTCCGACATACGCGCCTTCTTGACTGATGTCTGCAGGAGCACTCCATTCCTTTGCTGGTCCTTCTCCAGGTTGTGCAGTCCATGCAAGAGAACATTTGACAGAGATCTGAGCAGTTTCTGACACTGTGACACACTGTCCAAGTTGTAGTATGATCCCATGGTTGACAGTATCATATATAGTCTCCGGCAACAGCATGCACGATGGTGGGCGTTTTTCACAAAACACAGCCCAACCTCAACCAGCTGGTATGTACACTCATGAGGAACTGTGAGAGAGCATCGTGACACCTCCTGGATGAAGTTCTTTACATCACTATTCACCAGGGGTTCCTCATCACTGAAACTGAGGTCTTCTGAACACTTGCCCTACAGCCATCCAGCAACATAGGCACAGCAGCTTTTCTCGTTGTTGGTGAGCGTGACATCGGAGATGCTGTTTTCAATTGAAGCTGCATCATCAACAATTAGTGGCCCGATGCAATCATGAACTTTCGGCTGGTCATCCATCTCGACAGATTTGAGAAAGGTGGCTGCGTGTCTAGCTAGGCGTTTCTTTGCAGCACCTGACACATCTCCAACGGTCATGAACGCGTTGCCTCCTGTTGACTGTCTGTACACGCCAAATTCCCCTTCAATCCGGTCACTTTGGATTTCCCGCAGCAACACATACGAAAATCCAGCTGTATCCAGGAGATGCCTACACAAAGCAGCTAGACCTCGCATTGTTTGGACCAGCGCCTTCTTGGTGTCGTGGGTCAAGCATTCAACACGAGAAGCTCCATGGCCAGAATTTGCAGCTTGAAACTGTTCAGCATGTGTCCAGGGTTGTAGATGATGACACTTGCACTGCCCGGTGGGGATCCTTGAGTCGGGCGTCTTGGCCTTTGGATGACACGTTTACATGATTCCACCAATTCAGCACACTTTGAATGAAATCTGCTGTGTCTTGGGACCCTTGGATTCTCAGTGCTGCAACCACTTTCTCATTGAATACTTTTAGAACGTGTTTGACATTCTGTAGCTGCAGCTTTGAAGGTTGAACTGAATCTCGTGTGAGTGGTGTCGTCTTCAATATGCTGTTTTTCTCTGATTCATACAGCTTCTTCACATCTTGAAAAGATCCAGTGGGTTGTTCATCACCGAAGGTCAATCTCTGGCATTTTTCTGAAATAAACAATATGCACACAACATTTAATATAACGATGACTTCATTTTGTTCTTAGAAATTATTCATTTGTTCTTTTCTCCAATATTTAGATTCCACCCAAACATCCATCTAGTCACCCACCCACCCACCCCATCAACAAATAAACTGATTAACTCATTCGCGGCCAGCCGCATCTGGATGCGCGGCATAAGCCGCGCATCCGGGTGGGGCTTGCCGCGAACGAGTTAATAAATAACATCCATTCATTGATCGATCCATCCATCAACCAACCCACCCAGCCACAAATCCATCCATTAATCCATCCATCCATCCATCCAATCACAAGCCCACCTACCCCAAATCGAACGATCACACACGCGGTTCCGGCGGTATTTTATTGAAGCCTTCGTTATTAAATCCGTTTTAAAATGAAAAAAAAGTGAAAATATCATAGTTTTTTTTTACAGCAAGATGCAGTCTATAAAGTAATATTTAAAATCTTCCTCGAAATCTTCATACAAATTAAAAGTCAGATATCACAGACTTTCAGCAAGATGCGGTCTACACAAATTATTCAAGCCTTCCTTGAAATCTTTATTAAATAAATCAAATATATGTATCACAGATGCCTGACAACGCGGAGAGGTAGTGCACAAAATGTTTTGCTGCTTCCTAAAGAGAAATTCTAAATCGCGTTCTAAAGAATAAAGAAGCACACACCAAACACATTTAGTCTGAATAACTCTATTCACGACTTAATTTTGAAAAAAAAAATTGCTTTACCTTCCGGGTTATCGTGCAAAGTCATTTTTTTCACGAATCATTCTACGTTAATTGCTAAGCGTACACGCGCCGGCCGTTGCCAAAGTTACGCTAACCACGATGTTTCTTATGACTTTCTTCCAAGTGACGTCCTGGGCCTCAAATGTGATTACAGACAGCGAGTCTGCGTTTGGTGCCTGCAGAAAACTCTCTTTCACTCAATAATTAACCCTTTGGCCGTCGGCAGGTGTTTTTCACGCGACAAAAACCGCTACCGACAGCCAAATGGGTTAATCAATTACATTTAGAAGAAGACTTCCCACAACAAAACACCAGACGACCCAAACTGTTTCTTCTTATATCAGAAGTTAGGTATAAGCAAAATAGAGTATACAGAAAGTGTGGTGCAGACGTGTGTTGTAATATCCAGAAAGTGTTGTAATGTCCGACTTTTGTTATATCCAACCTTGTTATACGCGGAGTTTTACTGATTATTAATCAGTACCATAATTTTCAGATATTATCGTCATATGATTTCAAAGTCCTGAAGACTGTCAGGGAGGGAGTCACACATGTTCGTGTTTAACCCATTCAGCCCTGACGCACTACAGCAGGAGATGGATCGACCATGATAATTCAAGAGTGGTGCCGGATTAGCTTGGCGCTGACAGGACACCCACAGGACAAGAAATGCAATGAATTGTCAGTACATGTGAACCAGTACTATCACCCCAGTGGCACTAGCCAATGATAGTCCATTCAGCCCTGACGCACTACAGCAGGTTTTGGGTCGACCTGTCGGCTCCAAGCTAATCTGGCAGTACCCTTGAATTATCATGGTCGATCCATCTCCTGCAACAGGTGCACAGTCTTAAGATGACGCCTCCAAAATTTGGGAAATACGTGCGTGGGGTTGAATGAGTTAAATCCCAACAAAAATCTCTGTTGGTGCCGTATTTTCTTATTATAAGCTAGAACACTTAGACTACATCACAGTTTCATCCCCAAATTTATCACTCTAAGCAATCTGTAGGTACATCCACGCATACCCAAACCTAACTCCTCCCCCTATCCCCCTTTACCTGTGCAGTCAGTAGGAATGGAGCTTGTTGATTTTAGAGAAGTGATTTATTTGGTGGTGAACATGGACATACTGGGATTGTTGTTACTGAGTGTTTACCCACTAATTATTTTACTACGGTAGACTTTAATTATGCAGCTTGTGTAATAATGTGTAATAATGTACTGAGACGTTTGTATAATAAGTAGTGAGGGTTAGGACTAGGTTGAAACTCACGTATTATGTATGCATATGTAGAGGTGGGTGTGAATGTATAAGTGCCGCTCAGTTCAGTCCATAAAAGATGTTTGTGTGAGATGTGTAAGAGTTATGTGTAAAGATTTTGTAGTGTTTACTTTATATCCATTTGGAATTTGTAGCTGTGCAAGTGCAGGGAGAAAATGTTCATAATTATGCTATACTGTTTTTATGTCTTGTTTGTACTATTTGTTATAAATGTACCACAACCGAATTCCTCTTTTCGAGATAATAAAGTACTCTTATTCTTATTCTTATATATTTCGTTCTCATCTTTAATAGGCTAAGAGGTTATCCTAAAAGTTGTTCATAGACATACACTAGGCATCACACACACACAAAAAAACTTTACAAAGTTTTGGAAACAATATTTTTTTAATGGCTAAAGATTTTAAAATTCTGGCTGCATCACCTGTGAATACAACACACTAAACTGCATCTTTTTCTGTTGCGTGGCCATTAAATTACAAGCTTTTGAACGCGACACCCCCCAAATCGAAAGTTGCACGGTAACATTTTCATGTGCGACGCGTTTATCGCGCACTGCTAGCGTTTTATCCAGAGCTTCGTAAATCTTATTGCACCATTTTACAGGGGATGCATTTATCTCCAAATGCTGCAAATGCTTTTTATTTTGAAAGAAAACCGTTGCTTTTGTGGTCTGAATAAGACATGCACCCCTTAGAAAATCACTTGTACCAGTTTTAGACGCATGTCGTCCATTTGCCAGCCAGTGATTTAAATTCCGAGTACTATCGTGAAAAGGGGGATCATTGTTCTTTCAAATGCAACCAAACACATATATTTTTAGCAAGAATTGTGGATTTTATTGCAAGAAAAGCTCACCTACAATCGATTACAAACATTTCAACTGATGGAGCATTTGTTTGTCTCTTCTAAGAAGAGAATGCACACGATTTTTAAGAAATTCAAATCATCAGGTTTGGGGAGCGTTTCATGAGGAGTTACCCCCCATAGGTAGCGATCCGAGGTTTATTTGAGCTATCATGATTACGAATCACGTACCTTTTCAGTAATTTTCACTATCGTTCACGCGTAGTGCGGAATTGATTATCTTTTGATACACGGAGTTGAATCCCGAAGAGTCCCGAACCGCTCAAGTAATCACCACTATTTTCTGTGGGCGTGAAGTTAGCGGTCAGTATTGTGTTAAGAATAGTCGTGTACTTTCCAGAGGATGCGGACAATGTCGTGACCTGTCTGGCATACCTTTGTGTGACGTCGTAACGCGCGGGGATTTCCCAACATGGTGAGCTATCATGATTACGAATCACGTACCTTTTCAGTAATTTTCACTATCGTTCACGCGTAGTGCGGAATTGATTATCTTTTGACACACGGAGTTGTATCCCGAAGAGTCTAGAAACCGCTCTAGTAATCATCACTGTTTTCTGTGGGCGTGAAGTTAGCGGTCAGTATTGTGTTAAGAATAGTCGTGTACTTTCCAGGGGATGCGGGCAAGGTCTGGCATGCTTTTGTGTGACGTCGTAACGCGCGGGGATTTCCCAACATAGGGGCTAGAAATAGCAGCCAGATTTTTGTAGACATTCTGGTGTAATTTTTCTCATTAATATTTATGAGTTTTAGGTATGTATTTTGTTTTGATTGTTTGTGTTGTACGAATTTGCTCGATTATTCTGGAAAGCATTCCACTATAAAAGATCGTGTTAGGAAGCACGTGTGCACATTGTTCAGTTGTAAAATTGCGATGTAACAGCGTCGGTACATTGTTCATTTGTATAGTTGCAATTTATCGTAAGCACATTGACATTGAGAGAGCTACGCAAGGTATCGTGCTTCATTGTCAGTGACGGAGTTATGTAGTGTATGGTGATGTACATTGTATGAGAAACGCATTGTGTCAAAGTGTTGACATTTTGCAAAGGAGACATTGTATCAGTGTTGATGCATTTGTGAACGCATTGTGTGGAGATCGCATCACTGCAGTAAAATATTGTTGGAACTGTTACTCCAGTGTTGTCTACAACCTTAAGCCACTTGTGACGGGTTGCAGCTGAATGAAGTTTCTTTAAAAGAACTTACGTGCGTGCCGTCTGGTATGATATCATACTACGACCACGACTCAACACGTAACATACTCCGTCGACTAATCACACGAACATGAAGCAATAAAGCAGTTACACACACGTTAGCACTCTCGCACTTAAACACAGGCATACACACGCACACACGCACGTACGTACGCACGCACGCACGCACACACAGACACAGACTCGAGAAGACGGTGAAAATGTGTGTTATTGATGAGAAAATAAAATGTTTCGAGGTCAATCACTACATCTCACACTCGACACCCCGGCCCCACTCCCCCACCTGCATTTGATAGAGAAATAATCCTCCTTCTCACGACATTACTCGGAATTCAAATCACTAGCCGGCAAATGAGAGATATGCGTCTGAAACAGAAACAAGTGATGTTTTGGGGGGTGCATGTCTAATTCAGACAACAACAGCAACAGTTTTCTTTCAAAATAAAAATCGATTGCAGCATTATGAGATAAATGACTGCCCTTTCAAATGGTGCGATCAGATTTACAAAGGTCCGGATGAAACGTGAGCAGAACTTGATGAACAACGCATCTCACCTGAAAATGTTACCTTGCAACTTTCAATTTCCGGGGTGTCGTAACGAAACGGAAAAAGATACAGTTGTTGCATTGTATCCTTGAGTGTATAAACGTTTTCGTGCTGCAGAAGAATTTAAAAATCTTCAGGCAATAAAAAGATATCGTCGCCTAAACTTTGTAAAAAGAATTGTGGGTGCGTAGTGTATATTTAGTTCTCATCTTTCAACGCGCGAAAGCCGCCTAGCCTGTCCGTTATGTGGCTGAACCAACAAGGTTTTGATTGACAGTTTGGTTTTCGCGCCTGAGGAACGTGAAAGCAGCGAGGACTAGCTGTCTCACGGCGATGACCTAAGCAGAAAATTGTCAGTCGCTGCGATGGAGATAGAACCGGTAACAAACCACTCGTGAACTATCATAAGATGTAAGTATTAGCTCTGAATAAAAGCGAATGAAAGAAAAAAAATCGACTTTGTGGCGGTCTGGGATTTTGGACACTTAGCTTTTAGCTGTAAGGTCCACAATCACAAACCAGCACACAACCCTGAAGCGTGCATTCTTTGATTTTTGGAAGGTCGGCTGTTAATACCGCATGTTGGACAGGACAGCACAGACAGACACGACTATCACCCCTTGCGCGCGGTATCTGTAACGAGAAACACAAAAAGTCATGGCAGTCAAATAACACAATAAAACAAAATAATAGTAAAATTTTCAAAACAGTAATAAGTCTTGTTGGTAACGAAACAAAAGCCTAATTTCCAAAAACTAAACAAATTGTACAGGTCAACTCCTGTATATTTGCGATCGCGTTAGCACAGTGCCGAGTTTACACAGACTTGTGAAGAAACCCCTCAGTGTGTCGCGGTGTGCATGGGAGCCGTGCAGTCACACCGCGTTATTCGCGATCACTTTACTGTACTGCTGACTTTACATACACGTGTCAAGAAAAACTATTGGTGAGCAAACTCAAGAACATCCGGGTCTTCTGGTGATTTAATGTATATGGAAACAAAACAAAATAACAGCAACCCAACAAGCAAAGGATTTGGGCCTGAAGTCGACCGCAGTGGGACCGCTCACATTCGTGCGCGGGCCCACTTCGGTCGACTTCAGGCCCTAAATCCTTTTGCGTGCTGGGAAGCAAACATGCAAAGTGCACACCTCTCCTCCCTTGTTTTGTGGTGGTTGCCTGGGAGGTGGTGGTGGTGCTTGAAGTTTGAGAGTTGGAGCCAGTAGAGGAGGATAGCAATTTCATCGTGCTGGATTGAGCAGCCGTTTGTGACGTCGTGGTTTTCGGCGTTGTTGTGGTCGTAGTTGTGTCGGCGACTGCAGTCTGGGAGGCGGTGGAGGGCAGTGCAGTCGCTTTGGTGGCTATAGTTGTGACCGGCTTTGGTGTTGTAGTAGGTACCGCGGTTGTTGTTGTAGTAGGTACAGCGGTTGTTGTAGTAGGTACAGCGGTTGGTGTAGTAGGTACCGCGGCTGTTGTAGTATGTACAGCGGTTGTTGTTGGGGTGGTAGCGGTAGTGGTGGTGGTGGTACGTATGGCGGTTTTCAGGATGTTGGCGACTGTGGTGATGAGCGGGTAGCGACCTTGACCGCACGTGCTGCCCCGGAAGTCGTCCTTGTCCAGACACCAAAACATGGCGCCGCCCAGCCCGCGGCTGACGATGTAGTTTGACTGCAAGAGAACATGTGCAGATTTGCATTCTCTTTGAATTCAGAAAAAGTAATTGCCCCATGACACGACAACGAAAACACATTTTAAAAATAAATATGTGGAACCCATTAGAAACTCGTGTGTCCACGTTTGTCCATCTTCTGTCACGGGTTATTGTGAACCGAAGGCTTTAATGTCCCAGTGCGCAAAGGCCATCGGGCCGACATCCGCCGCCGTTGGCCCGCGCACGGGCGTGCGCGGGCCAACGGCGGCTGACATCGGCCCGATGGCCTTTTGCGCATTGGGGTGCTGCCAAATTGTAACCGAAGCTGCGAGATCGATACGGAAACAATAAGTGTGGAGGCTATGTTAAGTATTGTAATAATCTAGCTTAGTAATAGTTATTGTAATAATCCGTCTCAGTAATAGTTATTGTAATAATCTAGCTTAGTAATAGTTATTGTAATAATCCGTCTCAGTAATAGTTATTGTAATAATCCATCTCAGTAATAGTTATTGTAATAATCCATCTCAGTAATAGTTATTGTAATAATCCATCTCAGTAATAGTTATTGTAATAATCCATCTCAGTAATAGTTATTGTAATAATCCATCTCAGTAATAGTTATTGTAATAATCCATCTCAGTAATAGTTATTGTAACAATCCATCTCAGTGATAATATACTGACGAGCAAAAGAAATGTGGCATTTTTGGAATCATCGGGAAAAGTGTAGTGTTTCCGATGATTTCAATTCTAAATGTCCTATTTCTGTTGCTCGTCATGCAGTATATGATAGAGAAGTAATAATATTATAGTCCACAA
This sequence comes from Semisulcospira habei, assembly GCA_036245525.1. Taxonomy (NCBI): domain Eukaryota; kingdom Metazoa; phylum Mollusca; class Gastropoda; family Semisulcospiridae; genus Semisulcospira; species Semisulcospira habei. The sequence goes on along the minus strand of BTPG01000007.1, from coordinate 16,612,616 downwards.
AAAGGCACAGTTAGATGTGAACGATTTACTCGTCACCAAAACACAAAATTGTTCTTCTAGGCAATCTGATATTGTTTGGCTCTATTGCCAGTAACGAAGGATTTTTCCTCTCTTTGTTTTATTTGTTTTTCTTCCATCATCCTGTTCCCTTCTTCCTACTGCGCTAAAGGCAATCGGGCCGACGTCGGTCCGATGGCCTTTTGCGCATTGGGTTATTATCCGTATCAACTCTGGTCGTTATTTTTCACGTTAAAAATGCACACAGTCTGGAAGACACATTCAGGTGGGGGAAAAAAAACAGAGCTCAAGATACATTTTCGGTTAACCCAATACATCCTGAGGTTTGATTTTTATCAGATTGGTAAGTTGTCCTATGAAGGCTACATCACAGTTCCGGCGATAGACTGACCATGATAGTTTAAGGGTGATGCAAGGACAGCTTGGTGCCTCCGGGCTGATAGTAGTAAATATGAGCGTCACGCTGTTATAGCACCTAACTATCGTGGTCAAATGCATCTCACGATGGAGTGCATCAGGACTTCAAGGGTAAAAGAAGCAATGTTTCTCGATCTAATACAAAAAGCGGAAGTACTACGTAACCCCTTCCGGGTCACACAATTAACTCTAAAACTCCCAGAGCTAAATGGCTTCAGTTCTATACTCCCGTCACTGCCCGTAAACATCTTGTGTCTGAAATAAGTGTTCATTCCACGTCCGAAAGCCACAACCGTCCATGAAACATGGACACAAAGTGGTCTCAGCAAGAGACATAGATCCCTCATGAGCCCCCGCAACTGCGGGGGGCTCATGAGGATCTATACCTCTTGCGTTTGCATGGTGTTCAAATTTGCTCGGCAGTGAAGGGGACAGAATGGAAGTCATGGGGTGTGTGAGAGTTACCCACCTTGGCGGTCATGCTGGTGACGTCATCGTACGACATCCACTCCCAGTGTCCATTGCGCAGGCCGTAGGCGGTAGGCACCTGGCTGTCATTCCTGTAGACGTACTGGAACCCGCTGGTCAGTAGCTGGCACATCTAACAAGGAAAATACAACTGTGTGAGGAATACAGTTTAACACACAAGAAACACCTTCAGTGACCGTGGCCGCCGGAGACTGTGTTTCATAAGTCTTTGTTACTTCAACGTCAATCATCCTTAGCGCGGGAACACAAAATCTCTTCAACAAGAGGCATAGATCCTCATGAGCGGGGGGGGGGGGGGTGGAGAAGTTGGGGGCTCATGAAGATCTATGTCTCTTGCAGTTGATTGTGTTCAGTTTTCTCGGCACGGATGGGGTTAAATACAAAATAATAAAAATGGGCACTGGTCTGGGATTTTGGGCTTTAAAGGTTTTCAAAGACGCTGCGCCTAAAAACAACAAACCAGCGCAGAGGCAGCAATTTCTTGCTAATTCACCTTCACATTATTTCAAAGTCAGTTAAAACGAATTTTCAGTGTGTGTAGAAATATTTTCTGTTCTGTAATTACGGAGCTTGTCGCCAGAGGTCGCAAGCTCCTTAATCACAGACCAGCAAACAAGTGTCATACGAGCGTGTTTTAAATTTGGAAAAAAAAAATCCCAACTTTTCCTACCTCATAGTAAGCAAAATCTCCAGGAGCCGCCGTCCAGGTAAATGCATCACCTGTTTGCCCTTGATTGTACAGGTCGCCAGGGTTGTGCAATGCGGAGGAGTTCATTCTGAAGCTGCGCCCGTAAGTACCGAGCCCCATGACGAGTTTCTCCCTAGGCGTGCCCACGGACAACCAGTGAGACATCGAGGCGTCCTGTCAAGGGAAATAATCTATTAATTACGTCCAGCAAACAAAAAGAAATATTGCTCTAGATAAAGTTTTTAAACAAGTAAGCAGTCCATACAAATGCCAGTTCATGCATCAAACTTTCAAGCAAGCATGGCAGTCAACAAGTATACACAACCAAACCACCACCCCCTCCCTCTCCCCGCCCCCACCTCTCAAAAAGCTAAGAAACCCAACAACAACAATAACTGCCAGTACTGAAACAATCAGACACTAAACTCTCTCTATCCATCAGTTCATTAACTCATTGAACTCCGACACGCCCCGGCAAGACATGGATCGAGCGTGATAGTTCAAGGGTTGTGCCAGAATAGCTTGGCGCCCATAGGCGCCAAGCTATTCTGGCACAACCCTTGAACTATCACGCTCGATGTGTTTCCAGAAGTGTAATACAGTCTTCAGGGGGCAACTTCAAAATGTGCGGATTTCGGTCTTGGCGCGTAATGAGTTAACCATACAACCAAGCGAAAAGAACCGACTCGCCCAACAAACTTAAAATAAAAACTGCAAAACGGGAAAACGAAAGCAAATTGAACGAAAAAACAACAACAACAAACAAATAGCCGTCTAATCGACCAACTACTGAAATAGCAACCAGAATTAGGCAATGCTTCCGTACTCTTTCAGAATACTCCCGAGACAGACACACTTGGGGAGAGTGCCACAAGTTTACTTCTATTCAAATGAATTGCAAAGCACAAGTACACCATGCGAAGCATCTCATTTGAATAGTAAACTTGTGGCACACTCCCCGATAAGGTGTAACGCAATCCCCGAGAAGGCGGGAGTTGACAGGTTACCTGACTGAGTTGCTCCAATGAGGTGCCTCTGTCTTGTGCGGGCACGTACAGCGGGCTGTTGTGGCCCAGCACGGAGCTCCACGGCCCGTTGTAGTCATACGCCATCACCAGCACGTAGTCCAAGTACCTGTCAAGCGCACAGTACACGTCATCAGCAAGATTACGTCATCAGCAAGAGTTGCGTCAAAAGGCGTGTAACCAGTTGGTTGTTGAAGATAACATGGGATATAACAAAAGACAGACATAACAACGCTTTTTCCCCGAGGTAAATTACTCCTCTTTTAACAAACAATGAGTGTAGCCGCTCTCTCTCTCTCTCTCTCTCTCTCTCTCTCTCTCTCTCTCTCTCTCTCTCTCTCTCTCTCTCTCTCTCAATACTTGTAATAATATTAACTCATTCGAGACGTGCCGCCTCCAAATACGCGGCATAAGCCGCGTATCTGGAGGCGGCTCGTCTCGAATGAGTTAATAGTATTAATACTTGCAACATCCAGTTCTGCCCCTTGTTGATTTCTAAGTTCACCCCAAGATGACTGCTATAATGACAAAAGTAATCACACCAATTCTGCTTTTCCGATAAGGTCCATTATCTTTTTGCCTCTTTTGTTATCAACTGCAGGGGCGGATCAATTACTTCGGGTGGGGGGGGGGCACTTTTGGGTAGGGATCTTTAACCTGACACCAAAGGGCTCCCCGACGTTATCAGGGGATGGGGTGGGGGGGAGGAGGGGGGGGTAGAGGAAAAGACGTGTGCGTGTCAAGACTCTCGACACTCACCAAAATATCAAACAACGGCCGGGGAGGGTAGCGTGTGTGTGTAGCCAAAATTCAAATGAATGAGTGGCACGGGGTTTGGGGGGGGGGGGAGGGGCAATCACCCCCAAAAGAGACTTTGTTATATCATTTTAAACAATTTTTGGTCGGGGGGATGGATGGGGGTGGGAGGTGGTTCTGGAACCCCTAGGATCTTGTCCCAGATCCGCGCCTGAGCTGCTATCATTGTCATTATTATCAACACATATAATAATATTATTATTATTATTATTATTATATTATTATTATTTAGTATTAAAGTTGTTGGTATAATTACTTCTTCTAATTATATTATTATTATTGTTGTTATCATTGTTCTTATAATTAGTTATTATTATTATTATTATTATTATTATTATTAATTATTATTACTTGTGTATTTTCTCCGGTTCGTAGATGGTGTCCACGGTGTCCTTGTAGGCAGCGACAGCGGCGGTCAGCAACAGTCTAGGTTTGCCCGTTCTCGTGGCCTCAGCCGCCATTTCCGTGTAGAGCGTCTGGGGGGGGGGGGGGGGGGTGAAAGCAGAGGGCAGAGTCATGACGCAATTCGTCACCAAGTTACAGTCGTAACTAATCACACAAAAACTACCATAATATCTTTAAAACAAACAAACAAACAAACAAACATGGAAAACAGACGCCAACTAGGTAAGCTAGATTTAACCCGCACACTGGCGAGAAAACTGAACACCACCCAGCTGCAAAAGGAATTGATCCTCATGAGCCCCCGCAGTTGTGGGGGCTAATGAGGATCCATTACTCTTGCTGACACCATTTTATATCCATGTCCCTTAAACTGCCCAGGCTCTTCGGCGTAAAAAATAAAAAAAACAACTCAGAAATACGACATCTGGCAGTGAGGGCATTAATGTATATTGACGAGTGAAAGTAACTCGACATCATTCGAGGTGTTTCCGATGATTCGAGTGACGCAGCAACTCTTTTTGCCTGTCAGTGTATCTTATGCACCACCCCCTCTCTATTGTCTCTGGCAAATGTAATTTGGTATGCATGAATATGGCCGGCAAAAGTCATAGATCTACAGAGGGATCATGAGGATCTATGCGTCCTGCAGATGGGGTGGGCTGGCTCTGAGATGCTCGACTAGTCACTGACGCAGTTCGTTTACCCGTCAAAGACTGCTAAACAATTCACAGACTTTTGCTACCTCGTTCGCTTTCTCTGGATAATTAACCCTTATCATTCGGAATACACCAGCGTGTGAAATAAGTTGGACTAAAATAGTTCAAGGGTAGTGCCATAATAGCGTGGCTCCTCCAGGCGTCAAGCTATACTGGCACCACACTTGAACTTATTCCATTGGTCAATATCCTTATCTGTAAGTACTCACAAACCAGATGGGTGAGGCTAGCGTTTCCTAAGTTCCGGAGAAAGACATGGGTTATATGAGAGACCTGATGCATCCTTTTAAGGGATGTAAATGATCGTCTTGTTCTATACCTGCGTATTTCTCTGTGGGCTGGCGAATGGGTGCCTGATAGGCGGGGGCAGGGGATCTATCTGTTCGTCTGTCCAGCGCTGAGTAATTCCCCTTGGTTTGTTGTACTTATCTGTAAGTACTATAATGTAGCTTGCATATGGCAGTGTACAAATTTGAAGCTTTTAGTCTCAGTATGATAGGGGTAAAACACCACACATACTCACGCCCAATAATGCACGTAAAACTGTAAATTATTTTAAAAGCCTTTAACTAGCGGCACATGAACACCACCCAACTGCAAGAGGTATAGATCCTCATGAGCCCCCGCAGTTGCGGGGGCTCATGAGGATCTATGCCTCTTGCTGGCATCACTTTGACTCCATGTTTCTGGTGTTGAGTTCACGGAGTTTGCAGGAACACAGTCCGCACCAGCTGGCACTGAATGGCTTAGCACAAAGAAGGACACACATTTTCTAAAGACAAAAGTTGGGGATTTTTCTCTCTCTCTATTTCTCTTTTAAAAGTCAAAACGAAGTTAACCGCATCACCGCCAATCAACAAAAGTGAGCACTCACCGACAAAAACAGAGTGAATTTTTCCCGCTCGGCAGGGGCAGGGAACTCCCAGTCCACATCCAGCCCGTCAAAGGCGTTCTTCCGCAGGAAGCTGATGGCGTTGCTGGTGAAGGTCGCTCTGGTGACGTTAGTGTCCGCAGCCTCCTTGAACCCGTGTGAGCCCCGCCCGGCCCCGCCCACGGCTAGTATCACCTTGAGGGCGGGGTTGGTTTTCTTGAGGGCGAGGACTTGAGTGTACATCACTGCCAGTAACAAACAGGACGCACGCGTATTTAAAGCATGAAAACTGAGTAGTTAGTTGTTTGGGGTTAACGCCCAGCAGGCGACTAAGGCCATCTCAGGGCGGGATGGTTAAAAGGGTACAAATCTGGCCAACCTGCCCCGATACACCCAAGGGGGCCATACAAGTGGTGCTCGACTAAAAGCAAATTCGCTGTGCGCCACCATGTCACAAGCTCAAGTCTGACTTGCGTTGGACACACCATAGCAAGACAGCGATCGAGCGTGATAGTTCAAGGTTGGTGCCAAAATAGCTTGGCGCCCATAGGCAACACCCTTGAACTATCATGCTCGATCTGTCTCTAGAATTGTAATACAGTCCTTCAGATGGCAACTTCAAAATGTTCGGTCCTGGGGTAGAATGTGATATAAAATGATGTAAATATAGTTTTCAATTTAAAGTGATCTTGGCTAAAACGTCGCACAGGTCATTCGTGTTGGTCTACATACTGTTTAAAGTTTATAAAAACAGCCAGATTTACACAGTCTGACCACGGACACACTGGGAAACATCAGCCATGGCACACAAATCGTCAATAAATAATGCAACACTGGTTGTCTCCCCCGATTCGCGATAGCGAATCGAGGAAGATAACCAGTGTGTTAAGGCACTAAGCCCCGACATACTACAGCAGGAGATGGATCAGCCATGATAATTCAATGGTAATCTGGCACTATCCTCGAATTATCATGGTCGATCCTGCAACAGGTACATAGTCCTTAGGAGACGCCTCGAAAGTTGGAGTGAAACGTGAAACCTAAAATGCGACTGGCACCATAAAGCAAAGCTAGAACTGTCTGATTTTGATTTTTACTTTTCAGTGACAGTTCTATCTAATGAAAGAGACCAAAATGGTTGACTGTCATTGCTTGTACGAAACTACTAAGTAGGAAAAAGCACAGTCAGGGAAGAGAATTGTAATGGACTTTGCTGGGAATTCTAACTTAACGATATTAGTGAGGCTTTTCGGCACATCGTTTCCAAATCTATCTATTCAAATTCAAATTCAGATTCCACACAGACATTTCTTATTAAAGACAAAAGGGCCAGATATGTACCATACTGAGGCTAAAAGCTTCAAATTTGTACACTGCCATATGCAAGCTACACTATAGTACTTACAGAAAGATATAGACCAATGGCTTTAGTTCAAGGGTGGTGCCTGAATAGCTTGGCACTACCCTTAAACTATTTTAGTTAAACTTATTTCACACACTGATGTATTCCAAATGATAAGGGTTAAACAGCTTTCCTTGGATTGTGTAGTTGTGCTGACAAGATGTGTGTGTGTGTGTGTGTGTGTGTGTGTGTGTGTGTGTGTGTGTGTGTGTGTGTGTGTGTGCGTGTGTGTGTGTGTGTGTGTGTGTGTGTGTGTGTGTGTGTGTGTGTGCGTGTGCGTGTGCGTGTGCGTGGTAGTAGGGGAGGGGGGAAAAAGGAGGCGTTAGTTATTGGGTTTAACGCCGAGCAGGTAACTAAAGCCATCTCACGGCACTGGAGAGAGAGAGAGAGAGAGAGAGAGAGAGAGAGAGAGAGAGAGAGAGAGAGAGAGAGAGAGAGTGGGGTGGGGGGTGGGGGGGGGGAAGAGTGGATGTCTGGTCAGTCTCTCATGGCCACACGACATTTCTGTACTCTTCCGCTGTCGGCAGCGCTGTTTGTTGCGGTGATGCCCGCAGGAATCACCACTACAAAACCACGAGATCCAGATCCAGATCCAGATCCGAGATCCAGTTTTAACCCTTATCATTCGGAATACACCTGTGTGTGAAATAAGTTTGACTAAAATAGTTCAATGGTGATGCCAAAATAGCTTGGCGCCTATAGGCGCCAAGCTATTATGGCACCACCCTTGGACTAAATTCATTGGGCTATATCCTTATCTGTAAGTGCTATACTGTAGCTTGCATGTGGCATTGCACAAATTTGAAGCTTTTAGACTCAGTATCATTTGGGTTAAACCACTAATCAAATTTTAACAAGAAAAGTTTAAGAAAACAAACATCCACCCACGGTCATCGTTGTATTCCACCGTCTCAATAAGCAGCGAGGCGTTGTTGATTTTGGCGAAGGCGTACATGATGTGGGTACACAGGGTGGCGGGGATGTCGGAGGGCCTGAAGGTACCCGGAGAGGCCCGGTACTGAGCCCAGTTCGTGAAGTAACAGAACACCGGGAAATCGCCAGCAGACGAGGCCGCAATCACACCTGAAATAACAACAGAGTAAGTTCGCTTTCACCCAGAGTCATGACACGCTGCGACAGGATGTGGAATGAGCATGATAGTTCAAGGGTGGTGTCAGAATAGCTTGGTCGATTCGTCTTCAGAACTGTGATGTGGACCTCAAAGGATATCTCAGAAATTGATAGCATGCTCAGGATGCAATGAATTAAGAAGAATAAGAACAATAAATAAATTAATTCATTAATTAAATAGTAAATAAATAAAATAATACATGAATACATTAATTAATTACTGACCCATCTCACAGAAAAGAAAATCCCTTTTAACGAGTGTGTATAAAAGGTTCCTAAGACAGTGTAAGCCATACTGTAGTTGTGTGAATTATTAACCCTTTGGCTGTCGGTAGCTTGTTTAGTCGGTGTGACTCTTGCAGGAGTCACTCGACCAAGGGCGCTACCGACAGCCAAAAGGGTTAAACAGGTTACTAAACCGGCCTCATAGAGATCCAAACAAGAGATGACACACTCAAGTCATAGAGATCCAAACAAGAGATGACACACTCAAGTCATAGAGATCCAAACAAGAGATGACACACTCAAGTCATAGAGATCCAAACAAGAGATAACACACTCAAGTCATAGAGATCCAAACAAGAGATAACACACTCAAGTCATAGAGATCCAAACAAGGGATGACACACTCAAGTCATAGAGATCCAAACAAGAGATAACACACTCAAGTCATAGAGATCCAAACAAGAGATAACACACTCAAGTCATAGAGATCCAAACAAGAGATAACACACTCAAGTCATAGAGATCCAAACAAGAGATAACACACTCAAGTCATAGAGATCCAAACAAGGGATGACACACTCAAGTCATAGAGATCCAAACAAGGGATAACACACTCAAGTCATAGAGATCCAAATAAGAGATGACACACTCAAGTCATAGAGATCCAAACAAGGGATGACACACTCAAGTCATAGAGATCCAAACAAGAGATGACACACTCAAGTCAGACGAAACAATACGTGAACAAATTTCAATTTACCATTGAGCCGTTTATGCCTTTCCTCCAAATAATCAATAAATACAATTTGAGGTGTTCTCTCAAATGAATCAATACATTAATCAATATATCAATCAATACACCAGTCAATACATCAATCAATACATCAATCAATATTTAAATCGATCTGCTCCATGGCGGGATTTGATTGCTAAAATTCGCGTATACAACGGGTTATCAGTGTTGCCTTGCGTCAACTAAGACTTGTCTACCCCTCTCGTCACAATCCATGTGAGTAGGCACGCGCACCAGAGGTTTTCCACTGGCCTTTGAGCGTAACCGAAGTAACTCTCCTGTGTACAGACTTGAAGAAGTGCAGCAGAGTCTTTCATTTTCCGACAACCATATTATTTCAATCCAGTCACCTGGAACGACCTTTCAGTCCATGTCAGACATGTTCCAACTCTGTCTGCTTTCAAATCACTGCTCAAGACCTATCTGTTTTCTTATGCGTATAGTTAGTTTCAATTTGTTCAGTGCGTTAGCAATCTTTGGCAGTAAATGTTCTTGTAACGGTGTGTGTGTAATGTGTGAGTGTGAGCTTTTGATATGTAGGTTTTGTAACAATTATTGTAGTGTTTTCTTTCTTGTACTTTTTGTTCTGTGATTTTTGATCTTGTAAAGCGCTTTGAGCACCATTGGTTTGGAGGTTAAGCGCTATATAAATGTACATTATTATTATTATTATGTAAACTTCATAATTTCAGCGAGTCCTTTTGTCCAGCGTAGTTTGTAAGACACACTAAGAACACTTATACAAGAGATATCACGGTCTGTTTACCCGTTATTTGATGCAGTCGGTCGCTTTAATCAATCCACAATCTCTGAATTATCAATGTGGTAAACGACATGTCTCAATTATAAGATGTCCTAAAGCAAATCTGTGATTAACCCATTTAGCCTCGAC
>BTPG01000007.1:16494318-16602228 GCA_036245525.1 Semisulcospira habei | reverse complement strand
CATGATGTCATGTCAGTCATCATGTAAAATATGTGCACACTAACTGCCATACACCTCCCCACACCCTCGTCTCCTCTCGCGGACAACATTTTTTTTTTTTTTTTTTTTTTTTTTTTTTTTTTTTTTAGCGACCGAGAACGATATGTTATGTATTCACTTGTAGAAAAGGGAGAGCAGAATGCTAGTCTAAAAACGAGACGCTGGTGAAGCTAGTGGTCAGTACAAAAGTCTGTTGTGTTGATACACTTCGGCCAGTAGCTTTCGTACTTGGGCCGGCGATTTGCAATCGGCTTTCAGCCAAGCCGGCCGCCGGGAAGGAAAGAGTTGAAGAAGCCCTGTTTACGTGTGATCGAGCCTCATTTCTTGCCTGGACAGTATACAGTACGTATGTCTGACTTTTAGTGTTGTTGGTTGGCTTGTGGTTGTTGTTTTGTTTTTAAATTTAACTATTGCCTATGCAGGGAGACGTAGCGGCCATGAGAAAAGTAGTCCGGCGGTTACCAGAGAAAGTCGGAAAGTTTTAAAACTATCTGAGGGACGATGGCGACTAGAAGCTTATTTATTGATACTAAAATGTTAACTCTATTTTAAAGAAACAACATTCACATCCAAAGACAGATTTATATATGATATGCTGGCTTGGATTCAAGAATTGGAAAATGTCACAATTGTTTAAATCCTTCAAGTGGTCATGGGTAAAAGATCACATGTCAGATATGAAGATCGTTTGTTGTAGATGAGATTTACGAAACAAAATTAAAGAAGAGATATAATCCATGAAGAAATGTTCATCACAAAAGCTTTAAATCTCCTGTGTGAACTTTGACAGCAAGACGTTTGTGTTGCACGGGATTTTGGAAGGACATTGGTTTTGACACATCCAGTTGATGCTCAGAAAATGTCTCAAAAACTGTTTGCCTGCGTGCTGCAGAAGCCACAAAGCTGTTGGCAACACGTATCAAGTTGAGTGAGTCAGTTTTAGACTTGTGGACGTGAAGTAAATAAAATAAATAAATAAATCAGCGCATTAAATAGGCGCTTTATCCCAACTAAAAATCGGCTCAAAGAGCCGCCGCAAACGGAACCCAACAAGCACGCTCACGTGAATCATGCGCATTCACTCACACACTGTACATTAACTCAGAACAATTCACGTGATGCTAAGGGCAAGCTCAAGCGAGCTACAGAAGTTTTGGAAATTTAAATCGTTTATATTTGAAATTTAAGTGGGCTGAAATTGATACCAAATTCGTGGGGGAGGAAGAGCCGGAATACCCGGAGATAGAACCCCCGATGGTCCGCCCAAATTAACGGTGACACTTACTAGAGGAGAAAAATCCAACGCCGGAACCAGGTATCGAACCTCGCACCTCCAGCATTGGTGGCAGACACCTAATCAGTGTGCCACGGACCGCCACATTAAATGGTTCAATCGAGCCTCTTGCATGCGTGATCTTCTTTTTTTTTTTTTTTTTTGTAAAAAGGTGTCTGTACATTGCACACCACTATGTGATGGCTTGATGTGACCAGCCGTATTCGCTTATGACAATTCACAATCAGTCACGTTTTGTGTTGGCTGTCAGGTGTATTTCAGGCATGTTTAAGCCTATATTGGCTAAGAGCTGACTTCATCAGCGTGCTGACCCTTTTGTTTTTGTTGAGTAAATTGTTAGGTTTTTATGGTACTTTGTTTTGTAGTTCCTTTTGTATTTTCAAGAGGATGTAATATCGCTCACACTATCACTTGGAAAGGCTAGTGGAGAGTGGTGGTGCGTCCTTTTCATGTTAGTCGTGTCCTTAGTTTTGATTGTTGGTGGGGGGCAATTCCGTGGTTGTCTGTGGTGTTTCGGGGTTCCGTCTAAATATTCGATGCGCCCGTTGATCATGTCGTAGGCTTACAAAGCGTTCCTGTACCTGCCCTCTTTAGAGAATATGAAGAGGTATTCTAGTTGTTTCCTTGCTCCCTTGTCTCTGCAAAGGCCCATGAAGTCGATCCATTCAAGAATATCGTAGGGGTCAGTCCATTGGCGAAGATAAATGCGGCTATTATGATTCTTTGAAAGTGTGGGAGGTTTTCGTCCACATGTATTTTCTTCTTTTTTTGGCCATTTGTAATAAATAATTAATTATTATGGTATTTATAATGCGCTTATACTGCCCAGGCATGCTACTTCCACCTACGCCGCATCAGTCAGATCAGAAAATACCTCACCACCGAAGCTGCCACCAAACTTGCTGTCTCTCTCATCCTATCTCGCATCGACTACTGCAACTCTCTCCTTTCCGGCCTCCCTCACTCCACCACTTCCACTCTCCAGCGCGTCCAGAACAATGCTGCCCGCCTCGTCCTCAGAAAGAAAAAATCCGACCACATCACACCCCTGCTCAAACTCCTTCACTGGCTTCCCATCCCACAACGCATCCAATACAAGATTCTGTCTCTCTGCTACAAATCCCTGAACAACTGCGCTCTTGCCTATCTCTCCAACTTACTTGACCCCTACACTCCTTCCCGCTCCCTCCGCTCCGCCTCCGACCCTCTCCGTCTCCACATCCCCCGCACCAAACTCAGCACTTTCGGCCCCCGCGCCTTCTCAGTTTATGGTCCTTCCACCTGGAACACTCTCCCACTCTCTCTCCGTCAGAAAGACTCTCTCTCTCCTCCTTTCAGTCCGCCCTCAAAACTCACCTCTTTCAACAGTTCTAGCACTATATCACCACATTCCCCACAAAAGCTGACTGTCGCAATGTATTTCACCATTTGTTGTACGTGAGTGGTTGTCTAAAGCGTGCGCATTCGTGCGCGAGTTGTGAGTGCGCGCTTAGAGTTATAATTATTATAAGATGAGCGCATTATAAATATCGTAATTATTATTATTATTATTTGCTTATCGTATAATAACTATAACTCTAAGCGCGCACTCACAACTCGCACACATGCGCACTCTTTTGACAATGACTCACGTACCATAAATATATTACGACAGTCAGCTTGGGGTGGGGAGTGTGGTGGTGATATAATGCTAGAACTGTTTAAATAGGTGAGTTTTTGAGGGTGGCCTGGAAGGAGGAGAGAGAGTGTTTCTGATGGAGGGAGAGTGGGAGAGTGTTCCAGATGGATGGACCGTAAACGGAGAAGAAGCGGGGGCCGAAAGTGCTGAGTTTGGTGCGGGGGATGTGGAGGCGGAGAGGGTCGGAGGCCGAGCGGAGGGAGCGGGAAGGAGTGTAGGGGTGAAATAAGTTGGAGAGATAGGCAGGAGCGTAGTTGTTAAGGGATTTGTATCGGAGAGACATAATCTTGTATTGGATGCGTTGGGGGATGGGGAGCCAATGAAGGAGATAAAGCAGGAGAGTGATATTGTCGGATTTCTTCTTTCTGAGAACGAGGCGGGCAGCATAGTTCTGGACGCGCTGGAGAGTGAAAGTGGTGGAGTGAGGGAGGCCGGAAAAGAGAGAGTTGCAATAGTCGATGCGAGATAAAATGAGAGAGACAGCAAGTTTGGTGGCAGCTTCGGTGGTGAAGCTGTGTGCTGGTCTTATAATTTCTTGGATGTCGCTCTACAATTCAAAAGTCTGGCGGTTTTTCTGTTTCTGGTTCATTCCATTTTCCTTTCCCCGTTGTTTGGGGGGACTTTGTATTGGTTGCGGGGTTGCGCGTAGGAATAAGATATTTCCAATGCCAGTTACGATTGTGGTTGTGTTGTTCCGTGAGAGCATGCATGTGTTAATCATAGGAAACGATCCGATATTTATTTGAGCTATCATGGTTACGATACACGTACCTTTTCAGTGAGATTCTCTATCGTTCGCACAGAGAGCGAAATTGGCTTTGTTATAATACGCTAAGATTAGTCCGGAAGCTTCTAGCAAAGTCGCAGGGAGAAGAGCGGTGAGTTTTTGTAATGCGTATATTCGCTGTGTATAAGGCAGAACGTTCGAGCAAAATCGCGCTGTCTAGTGACCTCGCATATGTGACATCAAAGTGTCGGCAACCTTTTGCAACTCAGTCTCAAAACCGCACTAATATTCATAGTCGTGGTTGTTTTCAGCATGCGTGAAGTTGGCGGCTGGTCGTTGTGTGTTATGGCAAGGTCGTGAATGGTCTACCATACTCTTATGTAACGTCATTACACACTGGGATTTGGGGCTGAAATTAGCAGTCGAATTTTTGTAGATTATTGTAGTTTATTCTAGAAAGTTCTTTTTTTTTAATTAATATTTATGAGTTTCAGTTAAGTGTTCCGTTTTGATTGGTTGCGTTGTGTGAATTCGTTGGATTTTTCTGGACAGTTGTTGTACTATAAAAGATTGTGCTGGGAAGCACGTTCGTACATTGTCATACATTGGCAGTTGTAGGGACACACAGTTTATCGTAGGTACGTGGCTCGTATAGGGTGTGCATTGTGAAAGACGCAGCGTAACGGTGGTGTACGTTGTATGAGAAACGCAGTGTGTCGCCAGTGTTGACATTTTGCAGAGGAGACATTGTATCATTGTTGGTGCATTTGGGCATGCATTGTGTGGAGATTGCATCGCTGAAAAAAAAAATATTGTTGGAACTGTTGCTCCAGTGTAGTCTACATCCTTAAGCCACGTGTGACGGGTTGCAGCTGAGTGAAGTTTCTTTAAAAGAACCTTATGTGCGTGCGTCTGCGAGTGGTGTGATATCATACTACGACTACGATTCAACACGTAACAATGCCAGCTGGTTTTATTGGGAGGTTGTTCTGCTTCGTTTAATGTGTCATGAGGCTGTTTCCGTTTGGAGTCAGCGTGCAGCTTTTATTTTCAATGAGCTAGTGGTGCCTCGTGTCCTTCTTTCTGCTTTTTACCACTACTAAATTGGTGAAGCTAGTGGTCAGTACAAAAGTCTGTTGTGTTGATACACTTCGGCCAGTAGCTTTCGTACTTGGGCCAGCGATTTTGACACTTTTCTATTTACCAGCCACTGCTAAGTGGTGCACTGAGCTAGTGGCTCAAACAAATGTTGCCATGTTTGGTAAGCATGATTTCACTTGCGAATGTTTGACACTACGACAGGTTCCTCCTCTCTGTCTCTGTCTCTGTCTCTGTCTCTCTCTCTCTCTCTCTCTCTCTCTCTCTCTCTCTCTCTCTCTCTCTCTCTCTCTCTCTCTCTCTCTCTCTCTAAGTTGGTGCTCATGCGCAAAATCACCCTCTCAGAAACACCAGCCTATCTCAATAGTTTGTTCCACTTTGCTCATACGAGGTCCAGTCGAACACCAGGGAACAATCTTGTTGTACCGATGCCTCGACTAGACATTTATAGGTCGTCGTTGTCCTATTCTGGTGCAAAGTTATGGAACTCCATTCCTGCGGATGTTAGAGCCGCGCCATCGCTTAAAACTTACAAGACCAAGCTGCTCAAACATCTAGACAAAACTTAATTTTTCTTTTATTTTGTATTTTTATTTTTATTTTTACATGTAGCACTCCATGCCTTATGCGGCATTTCCCGGATAGTCTGCATTCTCTTCTAACATTAAAAATTTATGAACGCATGTAATATACCGCTGGCATTCCAGCAAGCCGCATTATGTAATATCCATGACCCCATGGACTCGGCTGGCCAGACGGGATGCCGTCGATAGACACAGCATTGGGCGCTCGCGAGGCGTGGCAGTGCTGTGGTTTCTTCGCGTCGACCCGCGCGCGCGGTGGTTGCGGGATCGCTATACAAGTCTAGTCTAATTCCATGGCAGACTAGCATCTAGCTGTGCGCGGTTTAGTGGCGCGGGGAGGCCGCTATCGCATGTGTGTGTTTATCTGTGTCAGTGTGTGCAAGTGTATGTGTGTGCACGCGCGCATCCCTACGTGCTTGCGCACGCGCGCGCGCGCGCGCGTGTGTGTGTGTGTGTGTGTGTGTGCGAGTGTGTGTGTGCGTGTGTGTGTGTGTGTGTGTGTGTGTGTGTGTGTGTGTGTGTGTGTGTGTGTGTGTGTGTGTATGCCTGTTTATGTTTGTTGGAGTGAGCCGCCGTGTTGGTTTTTATGATGAGAACAATAGCGGTTTTATGTACAAAATCCATTATACTTTTTATATTTGCTGTAGTATAGTTTTAAGCGAAAGAATGTATGTGTACATGATATACTGATGTGTGTGTATGTGTGTGTCAGTGGGTGTGTGTGTGTGTGTGTGTGTGTGTGTGTGGAGGGTTGTGCAGGCTTGGCTTGGCGCCTGTAGGCTACAAGCTAATCTGGCACAAGCCTGTGCACGCGGCAATTGCACACCGGCGCGCGTGTGTGTGTGTGTACGTTATTTTGTTTTGTAGTGTGTAGCAAGGACAAGAATGAAAACAGGTCTGCGCACCTATTCTTTTATCCTTGGAAAATAAAGTTTCATTTCATTTCATTTTCATTTCTCTCTCTCTCTCTCTCTCTCTCTCTCTCTCTCTCTCTCTCTCTCTCTCTCTCTCTCTCTCTCTCTCTCTCTCTCTCTCTCTCTCTCTCTCTCTCTCTCTCTCTCTCTCGTCTCTCTCTCTTTCTCCCAGCGGTTGAGAGAATGGTGCATATCAGTATTAGCCTAGTCTTACGATATATATTAATTAGTTTTACACCCGTGATCACTAAATTAGTGACATATTTACTCTATGATAGTCTGTTTTCATTTTAAACGATATATCTTAATTAACTTTGACTTCTTAGATTAATAGGCTTGTGTGTGTGTGTGTGGGGGGGGGGGGGGGGGGGGGGGGGGGAGGGAAATGAGCGTGGGTGTGTGAATGGGTACATATTGGTCTGTGAGATTAGTTGTTCAGTTTTAAAGTTTTGATAGTGTGAGTAGAGCATTGAATTGTGTGATAGAGTATTATTATTATTATTATTATTATTATTATTATTATTATTATTATTATTATTATTATTATTATTTTGTTTGTTTTTTTGGTCGACTGTGATGTTTGTAATTGTAACGACAACAACACACATTCCTATGCTGTATGTTCTTAAGGCAAATGGCAATAAACAGTATTATTATTATTATTATTCTCTTTCTCTTATTGTCTCTCTCTCTCTCTCTCTCTCTCTCTCTCTCTCTCTCTCTCTCTCTCTCTCTCTTTCTCTCACTCTCAACATTGTCTCTGGTAACACCTAATCATATACTGTTAATTAAAAAAAAAAATTGTCTGGTTTTGTACAGAAACTCAACCCGGTCTGCATTTAAAATTTATTTATAACGCGACAAACCAATTTAATCGAGCTGTAGAGTTACCTAGCTTTATCTGTTGTTTGCGAAATTTGACACAACAAATCCTGGTGGTCACGTGGACAATGATCAGGTGCCGCGACAAGTAGACAACATTTTTCTTATTACGCCAACAACTTCAAACTGACCTGAGTTTTATCCCTCAAAGTATATCGGTCAGGAGTGTCTACGGTGCCGCTATTTTGAACTCTCCATGAAGTTTGACGCGCAAGTAAACTGCAGATTCCCGGTGAAATGCCTGATGAGTGATGTGACCTTCCGTTGTCTTAACTGTGCACACGGCTTCACGACCTAAATGCACGTGATACAAGGAAAGTACACACATGATGCTAATGCAATGTTTCTTGTCAGCTACATTCGCCAGTATAGTGCTTCTGTTTCACTACATTATTTCCTTTTCTGAATGAGCATAACGTGTGTTGCAGAATGATGGCTGTATGACCTGCAGGTCACAGTTAACAATCAACATGGCTGACCAACATGATCCACCAGGAAAGGACGGAAACTACTCCGAGGAAACGACACCCAAAACGCCGCATGATGATGTCACTGCAACTACGCCGGGACTGATTTCACACAATGAAGCCCAGATTGCACCGTACAGCGACTCCGATAGGGTAGCAGCTATGGAAGATCACTCCAATGAGAGCAAGCAGCATTCAAGTTAGTTTTGAATGTGACCACTACGGTCTATATGCAAACGGACAGAGAGAAAGGGCCTAGAATTCAGTTCCGACGAGTGCGGGTGCGAGTCAGTTATCATGACGCTGTCATGAGAGATAACTAGCGCATATCAAACCCAGCGCGACCTATTTCCTTCCCTCCTAATTGCTCCTCCGGCTCCCTGGCTGACCAAGGGCTTTTCGTATTTTTAGGTCACTGATATTACAGGCTGACTGAAAATCACATCTCCTCTTGTAAACCACGAGGCAATAAAAACGCAAATTTTTCCCCGTTGCGTTTTCCTTCGTAAATATGCTTTGTTCAGTTTTATTTTGACACAATTTGTTAAAGAATGTTTTAAAAGGCGTGTCATGAATTGCGTTATGGCAATTTAACTGCAGTGGACAAAACGGTGATTACTAATTATGACACGTTTAGTACAAAATTGTACATAGACTTCTCACTGTAAGTTTTTTTTGTTTGTTTTGAAGTAGATCGATAACCAAAATTTGAAATACTCTCCTACATTGAATTTGCGTTTGGGATGCTAGTATTGGATTATATAATCGTTTATTATAAGTACTTTTAGGAGCCGTCGGGAAATTAATTCAGGAAGTGTAATTATGAACACCACAGGCACTTGATTACAAGTGGCGATAGTTCCGAAGGAAGGTCTGCGACACAGCGGAATTTCATCCTGTGTTTTAGCTCCGAACAAACAGTAGCAATGGAACGGAGGTCCTTACTCTTATGTTCAGCAAAGAATAATAATTTGATTTGTCTCCATCTACTGTCCTGTCTGTCGCGACCTACGATTAGTGTCACTGCGTTTTGCAGCATCTGTCTGTTAGCACCTGTGTGGGTTGCACACCCAAGGTCATAAATGTTGATGCAAAATGCCAAATACCTCCCCAATGCACAGAAGGCCATCGGGACGAGGACGTCGGCCCGATGGCTTTTGCGCGCTGGGTCAGAGAACCCATATTTCTTTTGACAAAAGTCAAATAGGATAGACAGTCCCAGACTATCAAGTTCTGCAAAGTGAGGTTTTCCCTGGACATGAATTTAAGTCAGTTTTGAAGGCCTGTCTCCTCTGGATGAATATTTACTGATCCAGTGCCTGTAGTCCCCATTAGAAATCTCAATATTTTTCATGGGCTCTTCCTCATTTCTTTTGCGGCTCTTTCATTAGCAGTCCAGAGGCGATACCCGCATACGTTGCACCCCCCCCCCTCCCCTTTTCTCACCCCCTATACTCAATAAGACTGTTCTTAGTATGTCCTGCGATATGCCACTTATTCGAGACGCCGCCTTGAGATGGCATTAGCCGCCTGCTCGGCGTTAAACCCAAATAACCAACTAGCTAACTCATGTGAGACGAACGGCATTTGGATATCCGGCTGAAGCCAAGTATCCGAATGCCGTTCGTCTCAAATGAATTAAGCCATATTCCTATAAAATCCTTAGGAACACACCAGAGATAAAGTGGATGGCGCAAGGCTTAAGTGTACCCCCATTCGCGATCTTCGAGGATGCTAAAATGAGCTTCAGAATCACCCTCGTTCTAAATAAATCAAAACTGATTCAGACTGTATGTGAAAAAAATCGAATGGTGTGGGCAGCCGGCCCAAGAGCTAAATTAACCCAAGACTAGCCTAACACAGCAAACGCAAAGTGATTCTTGAGAAAACTGAAAACCATTACTGGTAAAGAAAAGATACTCAGACTAAATATCTTTACTGTAGCTTTAGAAAACAGCTAAACAATTTCTGCATGTCATGGCGGTCTATGTTAAGTCATAGCCAAATAGCGTCAGCCCTCCACCCCCCCCCTCCCCTCCCCTATGTTAAGTCATAGCCAAATAGCGTCAGCCCCCCCCCCCTCTCCCCTCCCAGAAACATGGATGTAAAAAAGATGGTGTCAGCAAGAGGCATAGATCCTCATGAACCATCGCAACTTCGGGGGGGGGGGGGGGGGGCAAATGAGGATCTATATCTCCTGCAGTTGGATCGCGTTCAAGTGTCATCGTCTCGCAAGGGGTTAAAGCTGTCGCAGCTGAGGAAAATGCTCACTTTGTCACAGTTGTTTTGACAATGTGAATTCAGGTGCACATTTTCATGACGCTGAGTGTAGTGTAGTGTTTGTTTCGGGCACCATATCAGTAAATGCACCCCAACATGGCGGCGGCACGATCTCTATGGGACACACTTTGCTGACCACACACAACGACACACATCACTATGAAGGCCCGGAGAACACGCAGGTCTTTCAGGGGACCGTCCATCAGGGGCCCGTCCACCAGGGCCATATCTTCAATATCAACTTCCATGGCACAAAAGTAACACGTAAGAAATTCCGATTTTCCATTCCAAAGCGTACTGGAACAAACAAACAAACAAACAAACAAATGTCCACATGGTACTAGAACGAAACAACAAAGAAGAAACGAGTAAACGATTTGACGCAAAGTTACATTGGCTTACAGTAAACGGTTAGGTCAACTCTATTTTTTTGGTAGGACGGATTTTTCAAATTAATCAGTGATGCGTATGCTAACAATAACGTAATCTATATTTGTTAAAATTCTCTAAAAGTGCACAGAAATGCCCAACAAAATGAAGAACTGAACAAGCTACGAAAGGTGCAGTGCAAAACAGTTTACTAAAGGCCTTGGAACACAATGTAGTGCCCACAACGTGTAGCACGCCAAACTGCTACCCACAATGTGGCCTTCTTGTCACATACTGCCACGTAGACGCAATGAACTTGTACGGCGTGGGTTGCCTACGAAAAGAGAGCACTCCTGTTTGGCCGAGAGTCAGAACGTGGCTAAGCTCGCTAATGGGGGCTGCCATAAAAATACTCGTCTGGTATTGGGGTGCAGTATGCGGTGGTAATATGGCTGACTCTGCCACGTGGCCAAAACATATACTGCCTGCACTCGTATTGCAGCATACAATAATAAGGCTTGTGGTTGCCTTGCCAAGACCATAAAAGACAGAGAGAAATACTATGAAAATGCGCTTACTTTCTGTTTCAGTGCCTAAGAAGAGTAAATCTTGTTATGCCGATGTTGATTTTGACTCCTTAGTGGAGTTTCATCGTGTGTATGAGGAAATGCACGGTTTGGGCCTTAATTTGACGCCAGCAGGCGGTTTTTCTTTGGATAAAGGTGGTTGAAAGTCGTCAAAGAAGGAAAACATGGAGAACGTGTTTTTACATTGGTAAATTTTAGCAAAGAAAGTTCGCTCTTGAGCAGATCATTTTAAGTTAGTTTTGTTTTGTGCAGCAGCGTTGCAGGGCATATTTAACACATTCATGACGGCGATACGAGGAAGTATTAACCCTTTTTGCTCTGAGCAGGTCGCTTGAGCCTGAAACTTCAGTGAGTTATTTGTGACTGTGCAGATGAACATGTGCAGATTCTGACCGAGAAGCTGCGGGAGTGCGTTGCTAACAGCACCACGTCATCTACAGGAAGTGAACGTAAGTTACATGCAGCATTTCACTCTGGCAAATACTATGCGATTTATATAATTAGAAAGGTGCATAATCGAAAGATACAACATTTTACTTACAGTTAAATCGCACCATTTAGTTGCTACAAAAAATAGATTTTAATACACTTAGAAATTGTAGACAAAATAGAATTATAAAATAGTGTAGCAAAACATTTTGGACTTTAGGAGTTTTTCAATTGCATCATCTATGCCTAAAGCAATTTCATCACAGCTGATCATTTGAGCAGTGCTTACTTTGACATAGTTTCTGTGCTCATGAATCAAAATATTTCTGTATTCACATATAGTGCCAATCTACAACACAATAGCTGGTGTCACATGAGCGTGAAAATATGCTAACCCCTTCACTGCCAGGACAATACGATCACCACCGATCTGCAAGAAGCAAACAACCTCCTGAGGAGACCTCAAATGCGGGGGCTCATGAGGATCTGTGCCTCTTGCTGACCCCACACTGTATCCATGTTCCTTGGACGGCTGGGGCTCTTTGGCGTTGAACTGACGAAGATTCAAGCAGCAGAGTCTGCAGTCACTGGCAGTGAAGGGGTTAACCCATTCAGCCCTGACGTACTACAGCAGGAGATGGGTCGACCATGATAATTCAAGTGTAGTGTCAGATTAGCTTGGCGCCTGTCGGCGCCAAGCTAATCTGGCACTGCCCTTGAATTATCATGGTCGATCCATCTCCTACAACTGGTAAATAGTCATTAGATGACGCGTCTAAAATTTGGGAAATACGGCCGTCGGGCTGAATGAGTTAATGGTCTTGACTTATAGCGCCTAACCTACAGCTGTGACTGCCTGTAACTAGCGATGGCTGTTGTACGAAATGGCAGCGGTGTGAACCACGCATGTATGTGTACAACACAGCACGCAAGTTGATCAATACTTTTCCAGATCCAGAAACCCCTGCCCGGACACCAAGCGTCCCAAGTCCTGATGACAGCCGCGCGATTCAGCAAATCGACATCCAGCACACGGTTCAACCCAGTGGTACGAACAGTTCAGATGCACAGTCTAACAGCGAACGGGGCGTCTCCTGTCCCCCGGCTGTAAAAGCCATTGCAGCCAAACCATGTTCAACAGATACTGTTGACAGCGTCGCACTAAAGAAGAACAAAGCAGGTGAAGTCCACATCTGTAATACAGACATTCAGTCAACCATCATCACAGTTCCAGACAAACATAGACGACACTTAACCACTACTGTCAGCGATCGCCCACCGTCACAGATTTCAGACCCGACACTAGAGACAACTCTGCTGGATGCTGTCAGCCGTGGTGATCTGGTGAAGGTGAAGAATCTGACTCGTTACGCTGACGTCATTAACATTCGAGTTGACGGTTGGACGATGCTGGAACTGGCCTGTGACAAGTGTCATATAGATATTGCTAAATACTTGATCAATAAAAACGCCGAGGTCAATATTGCTGACGATAAGGGATGGTCATCGCTACATTACGCCAGTAAACGTGGCGTCACTGAGGTGGTGGAAATGCTCATAGCCAGAAAGGCAGACGTGAACGCTGTGACCAAGACCGGGTACACCCCTCTTCTGCTGTCTTGTAAAAACAGGCGGGTGGAGACGACACTGGCGTTGTTACGACTCGGGGCGCTGGTGAACGTCCTAACGGAGGATGGAGCCACGTCGCTGATACTGGCCAGTGAAAATGGCGACGTGCAGGTCGTACTTGCCTTGTTAGAGCGCGGGGCGGACGTCACTGTGAAGAACAATAGGCAGTATACAGCTTTACACAGGGCCAGTGTAAATGGTCATCTACAGGCGGTGCGAACACTGCTGGACCATGGCGCTTCTGTAGACGATAAAGCTGAGTTCGGTATGACGCCTCTGTATTGTGCATGCGCATATGGCCACACACAGACAGCGACATTACTGATAGATCGTGGAGCGGATGTTAATGCTGCATGTAATACCGGAGCCACTCCCCTGTATATCGCCTGTCAAAATGGCTACACAGAGACAGCGACATTACTGACAGATCGTCGAGCGGATGTTAATGCTGCATGTAGTGATGGAACCACTCCCTTGTATATCGCCTGTCAAAATGGCCACACACAGACAACGAAACTACTGATAGATCGAGGAGCGGATGTTACTGCTGCATATAGTGGTGGAGCCACTCCCCTGTATATCGCCTGTCAAAATGGCCATACAGAGACAGTGACATTACTGACTGATCGTGGAGCGGATGTTCATGCTGCAATTAATACCGGAGCCACTCCCCTGTACATCGCTTGTCAAAATGGCCACACAGAGACAGCGACATTGCTGATAGATCGTGGAGCGGATGTTAATGCTGCATGTAGTGATGGAGCCATTCCCCTGTATATCGCCTGTGAAAATGGCCACACAGAGACATCGACATTACTGATAGATCGTGGAGCAGATGTTAATGCTGCATTTAATGGTGGATCCACACCCCTATATCTCGCCTGTCAAAATGGCCACACACAGACAGCGACATTACTGATAGATCGTGGAGCGAATGTTAATGCTGATAGTGATGGATTTACCCCCCTGCTTATCGCCTGTTATTATGGCCACACAGAGACAGCGACATTACTGATAGATCGTGGGGCGGATGTTAATGCTGCATATAGTGATGGATCGACTCCCCTGTATATCGCCTGTCAAAATGGCCACACAGGGACAGCGACATTGCTGACAGATCGTGGAGCGGATGTTAATGCTGCACGTAGTAATGGACGCACTCCCCTGCATGTCGCCTGTTATAATGGCCACATAGGGACAGCGACATTGCTGATAGATCGTGGAGCGGATGTTAATGCTTCATCTCGATCCACTCCCCTGTTATAATGGCCACACAGAGACAGATACTGATAGTTCGTGGGGCGGATGTTAACGTGAAAACCAACGCGGGCTGGACTGCCCTCCAATAATATAAGGACGCCGTGAAGATTCTCAAGCAATACGGAGCACACAACTGACGTAACTGGAGATACATTTGTTTACCAAAAAGTCCCCTCCTATTCTGCTCTACACATGCAAAAGCCATTATTTCCATTTTTGTGAAAAGCGAGGTTTTTGTTGTATTACATTGAACATCTCTCTTTTCATAAAATGGATCTAGTGGCTTTTACCTATATGGTGCAGTATTCGTCATCACGAGTGGAATTCATGTGTAAAGTTTTAAGGTCAGTTCGTCACTCAGAACTTTCCTCAAAACCTGTCTCGCGCCAGTATAGCCTTCCGCTTCTAACTTAACTAATACACGCAGGTGGATCATTTGAAGCTACCCGGGTCTGCCCTGGGGGACTTGGGTGGGGTTAGGTATTTTTTAGTTCCCAGGGTCACCCTGGTCAGCCCCACAGGGTGGGTTTTTCTCTCTATTCTGGGGCATGTGTTTCTGTC
Organism: Semisulcospira habei; assembly: GCA_036245525.1. NCBI lineage: Eukaryota > Metazoa > Mollusca > Gastropoda > Semisulcospiridae > Semisulcospira > Semisulcospira habei. The sequence goes on along the minus strand of BTPG01000007.1, from coordinate 16,587,430 downwards.
TACCCTTTGTCCATTCACCTGTATTTGCCTTTCTAAAACTCTCCCTACTGTCTGCACTGCCTGTAGCTCTTGATATTGGATGTGTGTTGCTAAATGGTCTTAGCTTTATTTAGGCCCCATGTGTTAGGTTTATTTAATGTATTTGACCGGCTGGCGACATACATTCAATGTTCTGTTTATTTTTTTATTTTTTTTTTTTTCACAAGCAGTGCAGGCACGTCCTGAGAAAGCCTTGTTGCTGTCGGGACGTTAAGCAATGTACAATCAATCGTTTGAAGCTGTGTAGGTGGGGAGGGGAGGGGCTGAGGTGGAGGGGGGGGGAGGTATGGTGGGGTCTGGAAGCCCTGCCGAAAACTTGAGAAAAGGCAAGGCAAACGTACCAAGAGGATTTATCAAGGAGATGAACTATTAACATTAAAGACGCGTTGCTAAGGGCTACGCACAGACTAACCACTTCACAGCCAGTGGACACAGATTGCGTCTCAACGCCAAACAGCTTCCTACGTCTAAACAATAGGAAGGCAGAGTGGTGTCAACAAGAGGCATAGATCCTCATGAGCCCCCGCAGTCGCGGGGGCTCATGACGATCTATGTCACTTGCGAATGGATTGTGTTAACATTTTCTCTGCACACAAGGGGTTAATTGTTCATTTGTATTGTATATTGTCTCTGTACATACTTCCGTCAATTGGCACTGCTTTTGATGCGTTATCAGTTAAAAGCACGCTTTCTAAGCCACGCAACATCTGCGTACACGCCTATGAACCAGCATATAGAAGAGTACTGAAAATGGTTCATTCCTTGTTGCTTTCATTGATTTAATTTGACTGTTGACTGTTTACTTTGATTTTTCTCTCGCAGCTATATTGTTCATTAAAAATACGTGCTGGTGTGTGATATCAGTCTTTACAGCCAAAAGCAGTCTGTCTCAAAATCACAGGCCAAAGTACCAGTGGTACACACGGCCCCTAGCAGTATGTGGGTCAAGTACTCGGTTGTTTAATTGGCTGCACATTGCTCGACCCATTTAGCCCCGACGCACTTCTGCAGGAGATGGATCGACCATGAAAATCCAAGGATAGCTCAGTGCAGATTAGCTTGGCACCATCAGGCGCCAAGCTAATCTGCCACTCAGTATCCTTGAATTTTCATGGTGGATCCATCTCTTGCAACTGGTATTTAGTCGTTAGGTTGCATGTGCTGAAAATTGTGAAATGAATCTTGGGGTTAAATGGGTTAACGCGCCGCCAGCAAATAAAATGCCCTACAGGACATACCGGAGCTGCGTGTTTCCTCTGTTCCAGCAAGCTGCTGATGTTCAGTGACGGTTTATCCATGTGTTTATCCACTTGTATTTATCTATTTGTGCTTATCCACGTGTGTATCCACTAACCCCTTCACTGCCGGTGGTCACAGATCGTGTCTCTGAAAGTCTTTGACGTTCAACATGACAAAGTCCGCCACCAAGCGGCATAAATCCTCATGAGCCCCCACAACTGCGGTGGTTCGTAAAGGCTTGGATATAAGTGTCTTGCATTTGAATCGTGTTTCATTATTGTTGGCAGTGAAGGCGCTTTACACCCAAGTTATTTATCCATTTGTGTTTATCCACTTGTGTTTATCCACTTGTGTATCCAGATCGTGTTTCTCATCTGTGTCAATCGAACTCCAAAGGCCCCGCGCCGTCACGTTTTTTAACTCAACGCCAAAGAGTAACGTCCAGCGTCAAAGGAACATGGATACAAAGTGGTGTCAGAAAGAGACATAGATCATCTTGAGCCGCTGCATTTGCGTGGGTCATGATGATCTGTGTCTGTTGCAGATGGATCGTGTTGAAGTGAAGCTGCTAATGGCTAATTGTACTATAATTATACGTCTCTGTACATACTTCTATTATTTGCACTGCGTTTGATGCTTTATCAGTTAAAAACGTGCTCTCTAAGCCACGCACCATCTGCGTACACGTATGGATCAGCATATAGAAGACTACTGAAAATGGTTCCGGCATATCTTGTTGCTTTCACTGATTTTATTTTGACTATTTACTATGATTTTACTCTCGCAGCTATATTATTCATTAAAAATATGTGCAGGTCTGTGATTTCGGTCTTGACAGCCAAGCGTAGTAAAGCTCAAAATCATAGACCAGCACACCAGTTTGTACACACGGCCCCTAGCAGTATGTAGGTCAAGTGATGGGTTGTTTAATTGGCTGTACATTGCTTGACCCATTTAGCCCCGACGCACTACAGCAGGAGAAGGATCGACCATGAAAATCCAAGGGTAGTGGCAGATTAGCTTGGCGCCTACAGGCGCCAAACTAATCTGCCACTATCCTTGAACTTTCATAGTTGGGCCATTTCTTGCATCTGGTACGTAGTCGTTAGATGGCACGTCCTAAATGTGTGAAATGGGGTCTTGGGGTTAAATGGGTTAACGTCCCGCCAGCAACAGACTCGTACAGGACGTACCGGAGCTGCGTGTGAAAAACACGAATGTGTGTGGCCAGCCTGTCATAACGCCAAACTTGATAAACCAAAAACATGCTGGGGACGCTTTACATTCATGCTCATTTATCGTGCCCTAGTTTGCAGAAAGACAGCAGACAATCATGAACATTACAACATTTGTGTCACTGCTTTGGATGCATTTGTACATCAGTCAACTTTAAAATAATTACATTTAGCTACTGATTGCATTTGTGTCTATTCTCTGTAATGTATACTATGCAAAACATTTTACTCCCCTAATTATTTACGACTTGTTAAGAACTGAATAATGAGTTCGATACATGTATTTGCATGATTTTTTGTGTGCTACTTTTTGCTGTCCTCAATAATCAGAAGAAGGTAGTTTAAGCAATCAGTGGCGTAGGAACTCAAGGAGAATGGTTTTGCCTAGCGGTTAAACCTTATGTGAACCATTTTGAATCTGTACTTCTACACGGACCACCTTGTGGCACTGTCAAGGTATGTTGAGAAACAAAATGTTTTGTATATTTGTAATATAATGAACACACATACCTATTAACTTTCTAGTGGGCCGTACTACGTTTTGTTGCCCTTTCTACCATATTAATGTATTCGGGGGCAATACCGTTTTCAAGGCCTTCATTCAAACATTTTGCAGGCAGGGCAATCTAGTAGCAAGCGGCAAGGCCTGGTAACACCAGCCCCTCCCCATTTTCTCCCATCCGCCCATCTAATTTGTTTAAAGTTTATAACAGTTGACCAAGTCTTCTCTGAAAACCTTCCTACGTCACTGAGTTCTGTGCACTCTGTTCCCAGCAAGCTGCTGGCGTTGACGATTTATTCACTTATGTTTATCCACTTGTGCTTATCCACCTGTGTTTATCCACTAACTCCTTCACTGCCGATGGTCGCAGATCGTGTTTCTGAAATCTTCGTCAATACAACGCCAAAGACCGCGAGCCGTCACGTCCCAGGAACATGGAGTCAAAGTGGCGCCAGTAAGAGGCATAGATCCTCATGATCCCACGCAACTGCAGGGGCTCATGAGGATATAATGTCTCTTGCAGATGTCATGTTAATCTTTTTTTCTCGGCAGTGTAGTTAACATATAGCTGTTCATGCCCGTGGCGTTGTGAGGGGGAGCGTTAACAAGACCAAAGGGACAGAAACTCCCTTCACCCCTGACACGCTACCATAAGGCGTGGAGCGACCATGATAGTTGAAGGGTGGTGCCAGATAGCTTGGCGCCTAAAGGCGCCAAGCTATTCTGGCACCGCCCTTGAACTATCATGGTTGGTCAGTCTACTTTAGGTTATGTAGTCTTCAGTGCGTGCACCCCGGCCTTAGACCTTAAGGCGTGTTTCCATACAGCGACGCAAAAGCTGTAACGACACGAATCGATGACATTGAAATAAAGAATTAGTGTTTCCATATGCGCGGCGCGATTGCGGTGCGACTGCCGACAGTGCGACAAAATTGTTTCTTCCCTTTTAGTGATCCAACGGTGATTCCGATGTGAAGAGAATGTGCCTTTCGATCAGTAGGGCTTATAAAACGCAATAATTCTAAACAAGTTAAATAGGTACGCGATATCTATTGTCGCCCGCTGTATATATGGAAACATAAGATAGGATTGTTTGGTATCCTACTTTGTTGGCTTCGAAATAACCGTGCCATTTTTCAGATTACTCAATGACAAAATATGACGTCAGTGGAAGTTGACCTATGTTATATGACCCAAAAAGATAATGCACAGTATTTGTTTTGAAAACATGACCTGTATATGAAGTTATTTATAGTGAACGTCCGCCGTGAGATGAATTAAGTCGCCTGCTCGGCGTTAAATCCAAACAACTAACTATAATGCATGAGTGAAGTATAGTCACAATAACAGGGAAGATTATTATGTGAAAAAAATAAACAGTTGTAATTAGTTTCCTTAGCCGTGAGTGACTATTTTTAGACGTTCTGTTTTCGTCGCATGACTGTTTTTGTCAAAAATCGTTTATTACGGTTTATTTGATAATTTGCTTGTAAATTAATATTCTTCGCTCTCACACAACTTTAGGAAAACAGATGTATTTTTGTTGTTTAAAATAGCACGGAAAAAAAACTTTCTGGCATTCTGGCCAATCATTGAAGTCAGGTGAATCAACGTTTTACAGACTTAGTCCTAACAAGTCTGTAGAGAGAATACTTTTCCGCCTGCTGCTCAGCTCTTGTTTGATGTGTCGCCTACCGCGCCGCTGTTGGAAACACGCCCTTAGGGTTTATGTGGTGAAATGCAGTGTATTCATTCTTTTTCTTTCGTGCTTACATTCTGCAATAAAAAATATATTTTTAAAAAATATAAACAGCTGACTGTGTTTCAGGGTTAGACATCTTGAGAGCTGTGTGTGTAATAAGTGAGCGATAGTGACAACAGAAGTGTGGAAATGTCGGTTGCCGCTCAGGCCTAACTAGTATTGTTTTCATTCCTATGTCCAATCTCTTTAGCGTCTCTCTCTCTCTCTCTCTCTCTCTCTCTCTCTCTCTCTCTCTCTCTCTCTCTCTCTCTCTCTCTCTCTCTCTCTCTCTCTCTCTCTCTCTCTCTCTCTCTCTCTCTCTCTCTCTCTCTCTCGTACGCGCGCACACACACACACATAACACATCACAATACAGACACGCAGAAAACGCACACATGCATGCAGAAAATGTCGTAGCACTCCGTGTAGTAGTTGCTCCTTATTCAGTCGAAACGGACGCGGTGTCGCCAAAGACGTTAAATAAGGGGACACAACTGAATTCTAAGACATTTTTTTGTTGAGCGGTTTGTTCCCTTATATTGTGGCCCAAGTCACGCTTTTATCATTTAGTAGCAATATAAACACCAGTCGCCCAGTGGAAACCAAGCATTTGTCAGTAGCGTTGCCCGCCCCGTGGTATTTCAGTTGTGTGAGCCCATGATGATCTGTGTCTGTTGCAGATGGACCATGTTGATTTGAAGGGGCTAATGGCTAATTTTGTACTATACGTCTCTGCACATACTTCTCTTATTTGTACTGCTTTTGATGCTTTATGTGTTAACAACATGCTCTCTAAGCCACGCAACCTCAGCGCACACGTACACGTATAGACCAGCATAATAGAAGAGTACTGAAAATGGTTCATTCCTTGTTGCTTTCATTAATTTAATTTGACTGATTGACTGTTTATTTCATTTTTCCGCTCTCGCAGCTATATTGTTCGTTAAAAATACGTGCTGCTCTGTGATGTCGGTCTTGACAACCAAGCGCAGTAAGGGCAAAATGACAGACCAGCACACCAGTATGTACACACGGCCCTAGAACGATGTGGGTCAAGTGCTCGGTTGTTTAACTGTCCGTACATTGCTTGATCCATTTAGCCCCGACGCACTACCGACAGCAGGAGATGGATCGACCATGAAAATCCAAGGGTAGTGGCAGATTAGCTTGGCGGCTGCAGGCGCCAAGATAATCTGCCACTACCCTTGAATTTTCATGGTCGATCCATTTCTTGCATCTGGTATACCGTCGTTAGGTGGCACGTCCTAAATTTAATGTGTGAAAAGGGGTCTTGTGGTTACTAAATGGATTAACGTCCCGCCAGCAACAAAGGCTCGTACAGGACGTACCGGAGCTGCGTGTAAAAAACACGAATGTGTGTGGCCAGCCTGTCCTAAAGCCAAACTTGATAAACCAAAAACATGCTGGGGACGCTGCACATTCATGCTCATTTATTGTGCCCCATTTTACAGACAGAGAGCAGACAATCATGAACATTACAACATTTGTGTCGCTGCTTTTGGATGTATTTGTACATAAGTTAACTTAAAATAATTACATTTAGCTACTGATTACATATGTGTCGATTCTCCGTAACCCATTCGCCCTGACGCACTACAGCAGATGGGTCGACCATGGGTAGTACCTGTTGGCGCCAAGCTAATCTGGATTTGCCCTTGAATTATCATGGTCGATCCATCTTCTACAATTGGTGCATAGTCATTAGATGACGCTTCCAAAATTTGGGGAAAAACTGCCGACGGGATGAATGAGTTAATGCATGCCAAATATTTCATTCCCCTAATTATTCACTAGTTAAGATCTGAATAATCAGTGCGATTCATGTATTTGCATGATTGTGTTTTTGCTACTTTTACGTTCCTTAATTATCAGAAGAAGGTAATTCAGGCATTCAGGGGCGTAGGAACCCAAGGGGAAGTGTTTGGTCTAGCGGTTATACCTTCTGTGAACAATGTTGAATCTGCACTGTAGTCTACGCGGTCCACATTGTGGCACTCTGCCAAGGTATGTTGAGAAACAAAATGTTTTGTATCTTTGTAATATAATCAACGCACATACCTCCTAATTTTCTAATGGGCCGTACTTTTCTTTGGTCCTTCCTACCATATTAATGTATTTTGGAGGCCATACCTCCCTCAAGGCCTCTATTCAGTCATTTTGCAGGCAGGGCAATATAGTAACACGCGGGATGGCCTTTCAAACCAACCCTTCCACGTAATGTATAAAATCTAGAATGAGATTTACCCAGAATAGCTTTGTAAGCATCACCTTTTAAACAAGGGTGGGGTTATGTATAAAATCTGGAATGAGATTTACCCAGAATAGCTTAGCAAGCATCACCTTTTAAACAAGGGTGGGGTTATGTATACAATCTGGAATGAGATTTACCCAGAATAGCTTTGTAAGCTCATTACGAAGGCACGTTCATGTTATTCTACATCAAGACGAAACTTTATTACAACGCGCCCCAGGATAGATCTATTTAAAACCAGAGTATCTTTCTCAGGCGCATCTTTCTGGAACAAACTGCCTACTTGTATAACACATGCTAGCTCAATCTCCGTTTTCAAGGAATGCCTCCTCAAGTATTTGTTGTCCGCTGATACATAATCCACCACAAGAATCCAGCGTATGGAACATGTGCTTATCGTAATCAGTGCATGCTGCCGTATGGTTTGTCCATACTAATAATAATCGCCTTATTACATAATTTATGTTTCTATTATAATCTCAATAATTTATGCTGTCTTCAGTCAATTTTCACTATGATTCGAATGATTTGTATAGTATATAATAGATTATCACTAGCGCATGTCTGTGTGTGCGTGCGTGCACGCGCTCGAATGTATGTGTTTGCGCGCGTTGCGTGTATATATATATATATATATATATATATATATATATATATATATATATATATATATATATATATATATATATATATATATATATATATATATATATTTTTTTTTTTTTTTTTTAAATAAGAGATAAGAAAACTGATTTAAGATAAGATAGAACTTTATTGCCATATGTAATAATACATTAGAAAATCGTTTTGGTGCTGTGCAACTTAAAAAGAAGAACATAAAACACATCAAAATATAGTTAAGCTGCTCACGTGCACACACCCACACACATGCACTCACTTACACCCGCATGCCCTAAACTATTGTGGTCTAAACGTAGAGGCAATAAACACGATTTCACAGTGACACAAATCACATAGGACATTATAAGTTATTGGTCGGAGGGGTTCGCTACACGGACCTTTGTAGGCCTGAGGGAGGTCAAAGGAACCATTGTACCCCGAAGGCCGAAGGCCTGAGGGGTACAATGATTCCTTTGACCTCCCGACGGCCTACAAAGGTCCGTGTAGCGAACCCCTCCGACCAATAACGTATTTGTTTTCATTCCTCCGTTTATTGTTTAGAAAAAATCCGGTTTATGAAGACAGCCGCTTCTGTGGCGGATAGGTGACACCATTGAATATACATGTTCTGCCGGGGATTTCCAGACTGTGACGTAAAACGATTCCGTGTCAGAAGCGCAAGTCTTGTTTTCGCGGGTAAAAAGCTAATCTTGGCTTGTGTACAGAATGATTCAAGCTGCAATGTCTACAAAAGGTCGTTAAAGTATTACAGTGACAGTGCTTCTTGACTGCTGTGTGATTCAGAAAAATTAAGAACTTTTGGATGAAGCGATCGGCATTTGACCACTGATGTGACAGCTTGTGCAAGTTAGCATGGTGCCTCGTGCTTTTAGATTCAAGATGTCAGAAGGGGATGTGTGCAGCAGAATGTCGTTGTTATATCCTAAAGTGTCATGTGTGTCGGGATATCTGGAAAAAGGAATACCAAAACAAAACGCTCGTTGTTAACAGCAGGACTAGTGCTGAGATTGATGGATTTTAAGGTAAGATTTTATTTTACAGCGTAGACATGATGTCAGATAGTCTTCAAAAATTCGGGAGATTATTTTCTTCAGATAGTCCCGCATTGAGTGACGTAAAAATTTGGCAATAGCGTGCTGTGTGTATAGTGTTGCTGGGTGTGTATTTTCGTTTTAGTTCTTGAATTTGTTGCTCTGTGCTTTGGTGAAATTGTGGCATGTTGCCTGTTGGTGTTTGAGCAGACGACAGTGCCTGGCTTGCCGGTTTGCAAGGATTTTGTCTCTGATTGGTTAAAAAAAAAAACTCGGAAACTATTTTTGTTCCGTGGTTTCCCGAACTTTGAAAATGTCTCGGTGGAAGGCTTTTGCAGTTTGCGCTATGTAATTAGTGGTGAAATATTGTTTAGTTGGCTCCTCATGTCGTAAAAAATAAGGCAGATGATGTGTATTACGTCAAATAGGACTACGTTAGTGCGTTTTTTTCTGCTATTTTGTCGAACCGAGTTTCTATCAAGACTCGAAAACGAGGTCGTAACGCGTCGTCGAGAGGGCTATAAAACGTCCGCCATTTTTCGCTACAGTGGTTTTTATATCACGGTCACATGGTACAGTTTGCGCTAAATTTACTGGTCGTGTGACGTAAGGAGGAAAACAAATTGTAATATAAAAACACGTCACTTGCATCAAATATAAAGTATTATGCTGATAGCTGGACAATACTGTATATACAATAAACAGTGGGATGAATAGGTCAGGTTTGGCGTTTGTTTGCATCATTAAAAGTCTTGACAGCGGTTCGGTAACAACTGTTTTTAAAACGACTCGTGCGTGTTCCGATCACTCTATAACGGCACCCAGATGGCAGCATCTCAAACAACTCATGGGCAGGGTTGGAATCATCTCGGAGGATGGATCTAGCCTTTTTTAAGCATTCTTTCGTGGAAGAGGGACTGCAAAGCGGGCAAATCGATACCTATGATTTTCGATGCAGTGTTTACAACTCTATTTAATTTGGATCGCTCTTTCTGTGTGGTGGTGCCAAACCAAACGGTCAGGGAGAAGGTCAAAAATACTTTCAATAACTGCCCGGTAAAAGTTGGTCAAAATTTGTCTGCTGACGCCAAACGTTTTAAGACGTCTGAGAAAATACATTCGTTGCTGTGATTTTTTCATTAAAGAATCAACGTGTTTCTCCCATTTAAGATCGTTTGAGATATGAGTGACGAGAAACGTAAAACAATCAACAATTTCAGCATGGCTACCATGAATAGTGACTGACACTATTTAAAGAAGGGACATTTTCGGACGGGTCGCGACGGGGCGAATTTAATAGCATTTCCATGATGTCAAAGGCGGACACCCTACATCTCTTAACAATTGAAGTAATAAGATAAAACTTACGTCATGTCTAGTTACGCTAACCTCGCTGCTGAACGAACATTTGGCGCGAAGCGCCGTATGTTCGTATGTATGTATGTGTATGTGTGTGCGTATGTATGTATACAATAAAATCTCCGATATTTCTGTGCACACAAGCTCGAAACTTGGCGAAATACTTTCTTAAGTGGGTGGTTAAGAGAGCCTCCGAGCATTGTAATTGGATGTCTCATTGAAGATATAAACAACCGTTTATAGGAAGTCGGTTGACCCTGATTAGAGTGCGTAATGTTGTTCATATTTACTTGAACTTGTGCATATAGCTAGTTTAGAGAAAGACATTGGATCCCCGTCGGGCCCCGGTAGATGTACTCGCAATCCAGGGAGAAAAGACGGGCTTGTTCAATAGCATGTCCTTTGAAAGGTCCTAGAAAATCTAAGTGGCACAGTTGGAGTGTGCCTGAGTTGATCAGTGCTCAGGTCGTACCCCATAAGCATTAGATTTCCCTGTCCCCCATAACCCGCCCGTCAGGGCCGTCCATTATCACTTCGGTGCCGTGGACCTTAAACCCCGAACTAACCAACCACATTGAATGAGTTCGTTAGCCAGCTTTGTATCCTTTCAATTTCTTTAGTAAAAACGAATCCTTTTCAGAAAATAATTAAAACAGTTAAAAAAAACTTGACTTCTAGATAAAGTCAGTGCCGGTGACGTGAAAGAAGCAACTCCGTCACCACGCAGACATATGACGCAATTATCTCTTTCTAATCTCTCTCTCTCTCTCTCTCTCTCTCTCTCTCTCTCTCTCTCTCTCTCTCTCTCTCTCTCTCTCTCTCTCTCTCTCTCTCTCTCTCTCTCTCTCTCTCTGCCAACCTATTGAACAAGTTCATGAACGCAACTTCTTTGGAATATGTATAGATGAGCAGCTAAGTTGGGAGAAACATGTGACTAATATATGTAAGAAGATATAAAAAAATATATTTCTTTTATCACAATTGAGAAGTGTGAGTGACATAATACACGAAAAATGTTTTTTCATGCGCACATTAAATCTCATGTTGATTACATCTCCACTGTTTGGGATGGTAGCGGTGATGTGCATATCAAAAAACTAAATTCACTATAAAAAAGAGCCATTAAAAATGTAGATATATGACCCATTCCTACCGCTGTAAAACTGCAAAATCTCAAAATTCTTGGCCTTCGTCAACAACTCGTTTACAACAAGTGCATACTTATGTTTAAAATTCTCCACAAGAAAGCTCCACAGTATCTAACAGCTAAATTTGCTCCACAACGACAGTGTGAAAGGTCCTCGAGGAACAGTACTCTTCGATTACCACTACCTCGCATTGACTTATTCAAATCAAGCTTAGCCTTTTCGGGACCACTTTTATGAAATTCACTTCCTCAACATTTAAAAACACTAACCCACCTTTCCTCATTTAAAACAAAACTACACATATACCTGATGGAAACTGCGTAGATATATTATTTTTATCCTGTCATTCTGATAATAGGTTATGTAAATGTATATATGTTAGTGCGTGCATTTATATGGCTGTAAAGGTGTGTGTATGTATGTTTGATTCTTGGTACTTTGTGCTTGTTTTTGCTGTGCTATGATTTTTTTCCCCTATGTAATTTGTGCTGAGGAGTGTTACTTCCTTTTTTTGTATTTGTTTATTGCTACCTTAGTAGTATCATTTTCTGTACTGCGTGTGTCTGTACTTATTCAGTTAAGATTTTTGTTTTCTTTAACTTTTTTTATGTTGTCTTTATTATATTTCATGTTGTAGTACGTTAGAAACGGCAAGTTTGAAAAATGACGTATTTGTATCTGTCAAAACTTCTACCGTTATGTAACAAAGTTTCATCATCATCTCTCTCTCTCTCTCTCTCTCTCTCTCTCTCTCTCTCTCTCTCTCTCTCTCTCTCTCTCTCTCTCTCTCTCTCTCTCTCTAACGTGACACACATAACACAACACATACATACAGACACACGCAAAACACGCGCATGCACGCATGTAGTCTGTCACACTTTCTTGGGAGCGGTTAGTTCCCTTATATTCTGGCCCTAGGTTTTCACACTTGCTTTAGCAATAGCACCGTCGCCCAGTGAAAACCAAGCATGTGCCAGTAGCGTTGCCCGCCCGGCGGTAGTTCAGTTGAAGTGTTTGCTATGTCAATAATGTCATGCGGTGCACACACCACACTTTTTGTGAACGTAGTACCGGTCTTTAGAACACGTTAACTCAGTTCGGAATATTCAGTGCCGGTGTAACAATAGACGTTCGGAAATCGCCAAAAGTAGGTTAAATCTGCATGTCTTTCGACTAAAAAAGTGGATGAAAATCCCGGACAAACACGCAATATCGCGTGTTTGTCCGAGCTTTCAATCCACTTTTTCGTCAGTCTATTCCATCGGTGCCTGATACTGAGAATTCTCACTCGAGTGATATTAAAACCTTGTCCTGTGAACGAAAGCGAGCACGATAAGATTTTAAGATCACGAGATTCTCAGCAGACCCTATCACCCAAGCTGGCACCGATGTAAAAATATATTTCTTTCACAGCGTTTTGCTTGCAGTAATCCGCTGTGAGTTGGTTTTCAGCACACGCCTATACACTAACATGGTGGACATCCGCCATCACGCGTACGCAAAAAATCTTTACGTAATTTACTTTGTAATGTGACGCCTATATATGCTAATGGTCAAAACTTAAGTGCCACTTTTTATCGCAGACAGAAAAAAAAAAAAAAACACACAAATAATGTAACAATACTTGGAGTTAGTACTTTACTAATTTATTCATTAAGAATTTCATTTAAGTTTTGAGTAAATCAAGCAACTGTAGCTACAGCAGTACGTTAGAATGATGAACCCACCCCTCATTTGAAAAGTCACACAACACTGGTTCTGTCAGTAGCGAGTGTACCCACCGTTCGCAGACAAGCATTCAATGCAGCGTTGACGCACGGAGTTCACCAGGGTTCGGAGAACATGTGTAATCGCTTCCCACTCTTGATACAGGAACTGAGTCAGCTGGGGAACGCCTTGAGTTGGGGGTGGTTGCTGACTACACGTTGCCCCAGGACGTCCCATGGGTGCTCGATGGGAGCCAGATCAGGTGAACGAGCTGGCCACTCCGTCCTCAACAGACTGCCCATTCAAATAGAGCTGTAGGGGAGGCGGGTTCAGCTGATGCTTTTGTCTAGTAGTAATTAACATACATTTGGTCTTAGTAGGAATCGGAATCATATACTTGTTTTGACACCATGTGGAAACATCAATTAGGCCGCCGTGTGGGGACCGGGTTATACAGGATGCATCTGACGATGACACGTCAAGAGTTCCATCATCGGAAAAGAGACTACAGATTATACAATACAATACAATACAATACAATACAATACAATACAATACAATACAATACAATACAATGCAATACAATAATACTTTATTAATCCCTCATGGGGAAATTCACATTTTTGCCACCACAGGTGCTGCTTACATTCACTCACTAGCTCATTCCACAAATTACAATAACAGAGCTACAAAATGGACAATGACTCGGGACGGGTGAAGCCCGTCGTCAAGGCATCTAATGGCCAGCGCCAGTGGCCTCATCCCGACCCGAACCTCCCTGGCAAAAGCAAAATACTAAGACAGCCCTATGTCTCCTGAACACACTATTATAATGTTCTTTGTTAAATTCCTACTTGACTAAAGCTAGTACATAAAAAACAAGTTACCAACAGAAACAAAATACCCGTGTCGATACGGAGATGATCTCCGATCTAGCATAAAAACTGAACAACGGTCAAACAGCACCGGGGTCCCGTCGCCGCCATAGTACAGCGCCGGTGTTTAGACAGTCACTCCGGCATAAAAAGTCACCACCTTAATTATACTGAACTTAACTAGTATATAACTGCATAATCATTTTAAAAGCCAAAGTAGTAGAACTACATCATTAACGCGAAAGCAGTCCAAAATGGGTTCTAAAAAGTACGCACGCGGCTGTTCAGTAAGAAACAGAGTCAGTGCGTCTGGGAGGTGTCTGTCATTACATCCTTCGGCTGGAATGTGGGGCCTGAAGCTTCGTTGAGTGCAGGCAGTGATGTTGAGCGTGGCGTGCCGGAAGAGCCACTCCTGAGATGAGATGATGAAAGGGGAGGAAAGCACGTTGGTTGTATTGACACAGCATAGCGCGCGCTGTTCTTCTTATATCCGCTTGGTACAACAAGAACTTCAATGTGTATCAACTCCCAGCATAGCGGCACAGCGAAGAAAAATATAAAATCAATTAACAGTCACAACACATAACATTGCCAAAAGTCATCAAAAAGAATTACTGGTCGTGATGCAGCATTGCAGAGCCTGACATCGTATATCAAATGAAGGTACAATGTCTGCTAGAATATTGCCGGTGGCGACCATTTCTGCCGGAGCGGGCGGCCAGGAGGTGTTGCATGGCCGCCATCTTGTCTTGAGTCGGGGGTCGGATATATGTAAAAGAAGATCGTTTAAAAAAACTGAAAATAATAATGGACCGAGGACGGATCCTTGTGGTACTCCGTGCTCTATCACCCCTTCACGTGAGTTTGTACCATTCACACAGACGTACTGTGTGCGCCTTTTTAGATATGATGTAATGAAGGCAAGGGTGCCATTATTCATTTGTTAGGCAGCAAGCTTTTTAATTAAAAGGTCATAGCTGACAAGATCAAAAGCTTTTGAAAGGTCCAAAAATACCGTTGCAGTCATTTGCCCATTATTCATGTCAGTTACTCATCTGTCAACCAGGTGAACCAAAGCTGTATGACAAGAATGTCCCCTACGAAAACCAGACTGTAGTGGATGAACGAGTTTGCATTTATCTAAGAAATGTTGTAAATGTGTGTGGATATGTCTTTCAATCGGTGTTGACAGAGTTGACAGCAGAGAAATGGGTCTGAAATGGTTGGGGTCACTTAGATCTTTTGTTTTAGGTAGGAGTATTGCATTTGCCGTTTTCAGACCAGACGGAAATTGTCCATGTTGTATGCAAAGGTTGTAGATGTATGTTAGCGACTCGACAACGTATGGAAGTGCCATTTTAAGAACATCGCTGCAAATTCCATCGAGGCCAGATGTACGTTTACTCTTTAATAAAGAAATGGATTTTCCCACTTCATAAGCTGTCTGGATATTACAACACTTTCTGGATATTACAACACTTTATGGATATTACAACACAAGTCTGCACCACACTTTCTGGATATTACAACACTTTCTGGATATTACAACACAAGTCTGCACCACACTTTCTGTATACACTATTTTGCTTATACCTAACTTCTGATAAAAGAAGAAACAGTTTGGGTCCTCTGCTGTTTTGTTTCTGGTAAGTCTTTTTATAAATGTCATTGATTAACACTTTTGGCTGTCGGTAGCGGTTTTTGTCGCGATGATTCCTGCCGGAATCATCGCGACAATAACCGCTGACGACGGCCAAAGGGTTCATTATAGAGTGAACGGGAGTTTGCTCGCTGTCTGTAATCACATTTGTGGCCGAGGACGCCACTTGGA
Source organism: Semisulcospira habei (assembly GCA_036245525.1). Lineage (NCBI taxonomy): Eukaryota > Metazoa > Mollusca > Gastropoda > Semisulcospiridae > Semisulcospira > Semisulcospira habei. The sequence continues at coordinate 16,571,809 of BTPG01000007.1, read as the reverse complement.
AGAAAGTCATCAGAAACATCGTGGTTAGCGTAACTATGGCAACGGCCGGCGCGTGTACGCTTAGCAAGCGTAGAATGATTCGTGAAGAAATTGACCTTGCACGATGACCCGGAAGTTACAGCAAAACCTTTTTTTTTTTCAGAATTACAGCGTGAATAGAGGTATTTAGACTAAATGGGTTTGGTATGTGCTTTTTTCTTTAGAAAGCATTTCAGAATTTCTTTTTAGAAAGCAGTAAAACATTTTGTGTACTGCCTCTCGTTGTCATTTACTTGTGATGCATATATTTGATTTATTTAATAAAGATTTCAAGGAAGGCTTGAATAATTTGTGTAGACCTCATCTTGCTGAAAGTCTGTGATATCTGACTTTTAATTTGTATAAAGATTTCGAGGAAGGTTTTAAATATTAATTGTATAGACTACATCCTGCTGATATTTTGACTTTTATTTTCATTTTAAAACGGATTTAATAACGAAGGCTTCAATAAAATGCCGCCGGAACCGCGCGTGTTATCGTTCAATCTGGGGTAGGTGGGCTTGGATGGATGGATGGATGGATGGATGGATGGATGGATGGATGGATGGATGGATGGATGGATGGATGGATGGATGGATGGATGGATGGATGGACGGACGGATAGATAGATAGATTTGTGGCTGAATGGATTGGTGTATGGATGGATAGATCGATCGAGAATGGATGTTTTTTTTATTAACGCATTCGCGGCAAGCCGCACCCGGATGCGCGGCTTATGCCGCGCATCCGGATGCGGCTGGCCGCGAATGAGTTAATCAGTTTATTTGTTGATGGGGTGGGTGGGTGGGTGACTAGATGGATGGATGGGTGGATTGTAAATCGGTGGTTGGATAGACGTTACTGATTGATGAATTGATGGACTGTCAGGTTTGATGGCTTGCTGATTGATGGCGGTAAGACTAATTCTTTGATTTCAAATCCATGCTAACGACATATTTACGCGATTTGCGAAACGCATCGTGCAGCAATGTGTATGTCTTCTCAGTCTAACTCATTCAGCCCGACGCACGTATTTCCCAAATTTTGGAGGCGTCATCTAACAACTAGGCACCTGTTGCAGCAGATGGATCGACCATGATAATTCAATTGTAGCTCCAGATTAGCTTGGCGCCTGTCGGCTCCAAGTTAATCTGACACTACCCTTGAATTATCATGGTCGAACCATCTCCTGCTGTAGTGCGTCAGGGCCGAATGGACTATCATTGGCTAGTGCCACTGGTGTGATAGTACTGGCACATGTACTGACAATTCATTGCATTTCTTGTCCTGCGGGTGTTGAGGGTTGTTACTGAGTAAGTGCGTGGGATACATGCAGGCCCTAAGGTCTGTATCCCAAGAATCACGTGGAGGCTGAATGTAAGAAAAAAAAATATATCCCAACAGCAACAGAAACAAAAGTATATAATTTCACCATGCACAACAACGACAAAAACAAACAACAACAACAACAACAAAACCCACACCACGTAACACCACAAACAGTAATATTAACACCCGCAATACAAACAAAATCAAACAACAACTAAGGAAGGGAACGAACATTATCAAACACGTTGATAAGTCTGCATTAAGCCGCCCAGTGCCCGCTAATGCACACCGTGTTTCTGCAATCCTCAAGACCACCCCCACCTCCACCCCCACCCCCGGGACTGCTGTGCGCACGGGCCCAGAAGGGGGACACTGATGTCCCCCTTCAAAAATAAATATATTGCATTGAAGGGGCAGATGGAGGGAGTGGAATTTGTTTTAGCTGGTGCTGCGGCAGCTCCACTCCCCTCATCTCCGAAGAACCAGAGGAGGCACGTGAGCCGCCCCCCGTCCCCCCCCCCCCCCACCCCGCCTTTCCTGTTTCTTCGACTCCTTCCAAAGCAAAGGAAAAGGGGGAAAGTAACTCTTCTCCGCCACATAAGACATAATCATGTACTCTCTGCTTCAGTGGAATTGTCGTGGTTTTCACGCTAACTTTGAGAAATTACGTATTTTAGTCAAGTCATATAACCCCTCAGTAATATCTCTTCAGGAGACTTACCTGAAAGACTTCTGACCCTGTGTCTTTTAATGATTTTAACGCTATCCATAAAGGCTCTGATTCGGAGAGGCGTTCGGGTAGAGTGGCTCTTCTCATTAGTAGCCAAATTTTATGTAACCCCGTTAACATCGACACCTGTCTTCAGGCTGTCGCAGCTCGGGTTACTTTAGATAAGACCATAACCATATGGAGTGTTTACCTGCCACATTCCTGGGGGTCTGTAGTAATAATAGTTTTAACTTAGTAGATCAACTGCCCCCTCCTTTTATTCTCATGGGAGATTTTAACGGTCACGCTCACCTGTGGGGTAGTGACCACTATGATGGCAGAGGTCCGATGTTAGAAGATGTTGGTTTTTTTTCTCAACTTAACCTATGTGTCATTAACGACGGCTCACTTACCTACTCTAACCCAGGTTCAGGATCTAGTTCTGTTTTAGACCTCAATGTGTGTGATCCTTTTCTCATGCTTGACTTTGACTGGAAGGTTCACGACGACCTGTGTGGTAGTGACCACTTCCCAGTAGTACTGTCATCGGTCAGCTGTGAGGAGGATCTACCAGTGGGGCGCTGGAATCGCAAGAAAGCTAACTGGCCTCTGTTCGCCTCCCTCTGTCAGTCTCGTATTTCAAAGGAGGTGGTCATGTCAGCTGAAGAACCTGTTTCTTGTTTTACTTCTATTTTGTTGGACGTAGCAGGTGAAACCATGCCTAAAACGTCCACATCAGTCCAACGAAGAGTGCCGCTAGGCCCAAAAACCGCTCAAATCTGCTCAGCGACGCGCTTTTCGTAATTCGTCGCAAGCGAATATTTTAACCTTTAAAAGACAGAAGGCGAAAGCCCGTTACATTTTTAAACGTGAACGCCGTGCTTTCTGGAGACGTGTCGTCTCATCATTATCTTTTAGGACTCCGTCCCAGAAAGTCTGGAAGGCTGTTCGAAGAATTAGGGGCAGTGGTGGCTCGGCTTCCGTCGGTCATCTTAGAGATGGTGCCCGTTTGGTCACAGAATAAAAGGCTGTGACCAAGTTGCTTGCCTCCACCATTGCCAATAATTCTTCAACAGAGCATTATTCATCCTTCTTCCAGACAGAGGAGAAGCGAGTGTCTTGTATCTGTGATTTTAAATTGGATAACTCCGAAGACCATAAAATTATACCCCTTTTACATTATCAGAATTGTAGCAAGCTATGCAGAAATGTAATGACTCTGCTGCTGGACTAGATACCATCCGCTAGCAGCTCCTAACGGATCTGCCTGAAAAGTCACTCCTCGTACTTCTTAAGGCCTTTAACTATATCTGGATATCTGGCCATTTTCCGCTATCTTGGCGTTAGGCTATGGTTGTAATAATAATAATAATTACGGTATTTATAATGCGCTTATCTTATAATAATTATAACTCTAAGCGCGCACTCACAACTCGCGCACGCATGCGCACGCTTTAGACAATGACTCACGTACCACAAAAAAGGAAATACATTACGACGGTCAGCTTGGGGTGGGGAGTGTGGTGATATAGTGCTAAAACTGTTGAAAGAGGTGAGTTTTGAGGGCGGACTGGAAGGAGGAGAGAGAGTGTTTCTGACGGAGAGAGAGTGGGAGAGTGTTCCAGGTGGATGGACCGTAGACGGAGAAGGAGTGGGAGCCGAAAGTGTTAAGTTTGGTGCGAGTGATGTGGAAACGGAGAGGGTCGGAGGCAGAGTGGAGGGAGCTGGAGGGAGCGGGAAGGTGTGTAGGGGTGAAGTAAGTTGGAGAGATAGGCAGGAGCGCAGTTGTTCAGGGATTTGTAGCAGAGAGACATAATTTTGTATTGGATGCGTTGGGGGATGGGGAGCCAGTGAAGGAGTTTGAGCAGGGGTGTGATGTGGTCGGATTTTTTCTTTCTGAGGACGAGGCGGGCAGCATTGTTCTGGACGCGTTGGAGAGTGAAAATGGTGGAGTGAGGGAGGCCGGAAAGGAGAGAGTTGCAGTAGTCGATGCGAGATAAGATGAGAGAGACAGCAAGTTTGGTGGCAGCTTCGGTAGTGAGGTATTTTCTGATCTGACTGATGCGGCGGAGATGGAAATAGCATGCCTGGGCCGTGGCGGAGACGAAGCTGGTCCTGGACAGGGAGGAATCGAGGATTACGCCGAGGTTCTTTGCCGAGTCAGAGAGAGAGAGAGAGAGAGAGAGAGAGAGAGAGAGAGAGAGAGAGAGAGAGAGAGAGAGAGAGAGAGAGAGAGAGAGAGAGAGAGAGAGAGAGAGAGAGAGACGGGGGTGCTACCGAGTAGAAGGTGGAGAGAGGGAGGGAGCTGGGAGAGTTTCTGGCGAGAGCCTACCAGCATGGCTTCCGTTTTGTCGTCGTTCAGTTTCAGCTTGTTTGCTGTCATCCAGTTTTTCACGTCTTCATAGCAGTCAGCAGTGCGAGTCAGTAGTGACTGAGTGTTGTCGAGTTTGTCTTTGTCTAGCAGTTGTGAGTCGTCAGCGTAGAGGTGGTGGTGTATGCGGTGAGACTGGATGATGTTGGACCGAGGAGAGGTGTGGAGTGTGAAAAGGTCCGGGCCCAGGACGGACCCCTGTGAAACTCCGCAGGAGAGCGTGACTTGGTTGGAAGAGACGCCGTTGATGGTGACGGACTGCTGTCTGTCGGAGAGGTAGGAGAGAAACCAGGAGTGAGCAGAGTCAGTGATGCCGAAGGAGTGGTGGAGTCGGTGGAGGAGGATAGAGTGGTCTATAGTGTCAAAGGCGGCAGAGAGATCGAGTAGTGTAAGAAGAGAGATGTTGCCCGAGTCGGTGGAGAGATCGTTTAAGATATGTAGAAGGGCTGTTTCAGTGCTGTGATGTTTGCGATAGGCAGACTGGAATGGACTGAGGAGGTTGTTGTCGGTGAGGTGGAGGTTGAGCTGGTTGAGAACAACTTTCTCAATAAGCTTGGACAGGAAAGAGAGATTGGAGACTGGGCGATAGTTCTTGAGTTCGTTTGGGTCGAGGTTGTGTTTTTTGAGGAGAGGACGGACGATGGCATACTTGAAGATATCGGGGACGGAGCCGTTTTCTAGAGATGCGATGATGATGTCGGTAATGAAGGGCAGAAGTTTTGGAAGGCCGTAACGGTAGAGAGAAGCTGGGAGGGGGTCTAGTTCGCAGGTTTTGAAGGACATGGACTTTATGGTCTTGAGGACTTCATCCTGGGAGACGGGGCGGAAGCACGAGAGGGGAGTGCCGGAAAAGGTGGGGTCGGGAGGGCAAGGCGGAGAAGGCAGTGTGTCGAGTGTGTCGCCCAGTTTGGATTTTGTCCGAAAAATAGGTGGAAAAAGCAGACGGGAGTTCTTCTTTGGTGTGTGTGTTGGGGAGAGGAGAGTCTTTAGAAGTGCCTAGGAGTGTGTTCATGGTGGCGTAGAGGGTTTTGGAAGAAGTAGATTCCAGGATTTGGTTTTGAAGGTGTTTGCGTTTAGAGTCGGAGATCATTTTGCAGACTTTGGATCTAGTTGTTTGGAAGATCTGTCTGTGAACAGTGAGGTCAGATGAGCGCCAGAGGCATTCCGCTTGTCGGCGCTCGCGCTTGGCCTCAGCTATGTCGTCAGTGAGCCAGGGGGCGGGGGTGGGGGGAGTCGGTTGGGTATGGAGCAGGTGGTGACAGGGGCATGGGTGTCTAGAAGTTTTCGAAGGGAGGAATCGAAATGGGATGCAAGATCGGGAGAGGGGGCGGGGTCCAAGAGAAGGTGGGGTCCAAGAGAAGGTCGACAGCTTCGTCGAAGAAGCTCTCACGGTTGACAGATTTTAGTTTGCGACGAGAGACAATGAGCTTGGTTTTTTCGGGGGAGGTAGATTGAGGGAGACGGGAATAGCGAGGTGGTCAGAGGGAAGCACAGAGGAGAGGTCAGAGTCGAGAAAGAGTTGATCGGAGGTGCGGGTGATGATCCAGTCGAGGGTGTGGCCGAGTCGGTGGGTGGGTTTAGTGATGTGTTGTGTAAGAATGTGGTTTGAAAGTGATGTGCAAAGGCGTTTTGTGTCAGGATGGTTGGGTTTGTCAAAGTGGAAGTTAAAGTCGCCCAGAAGGATGTGTTTTCCGGGTCGTGTGCTGTTGTGGTCGAGGAAGAGGTCAAACTCGGTGAGGAACATGGAGTTTGTGAGTTTGTTTTGAGAGCTTGGAGGGGGCGATAGATACATGAGAAGATAAGGGACTGGCCAGGGAATGTTGCTACGGCCTTGACAGATTCAAAGGAGGGATGAGAAAAAGGTAGAGACTGAGAGAAGGAGAGGTGAGTGGAAAGACAGTCCCTGTAGATGATAGCAATGCCACCCCCTCTGGAAGCGCGCGGGAAGGAGGCCAGGCTTAGAGTGACGCTGGCGATGATGGGTTCATCGCCAGCTGAGCGGAGCCACGTTTCGGTGATCACGACAACATCTAGGTCATTGTCTAGAATGAAATCTGAAATCACGTCAGCTTTGCCATCGTTGCAGACAGACTGGGCTATGAACAGACACAGTTTTAGGTTGGAAGAGACATCAGAGGGAGAGGGAGAAGAAACGGACGAAGAAGAGGAGGGAGGGTAGGGAGGGGGGGGTGGAGAGAGGAGGGAGGGGGGAAAGAGGAGTGAGGGGTGGAGGGGGGAGGAGGAACAGTCGGGGAAGGAGAACCGGGTAAGGAAGAGGATGCGAGAAGAGGGTGGGGGGGGGGGGAGGAGGATGGGGAGTAAGAAAAGATGAGGAAGAGGGAGGGGGAGGGTGAAGGGGAGGAAAAAGGGGGAGGAGGGGACGAGGAGGAGAAAGCAGGCAAAGGAGAAGTGGGTGAGGAGAGGAAGGGGAATGAGGGTGGGGGAGGGGGCAGCCGAGGAGGGTAGGGAGCAGTGAATGAGGAAGAGAGGAGAAGAAATGGGAGAAGAAGGAAGGAAGGGGGAGAAGGCGGGGAGGAGGGGGGAGGCGGAAGGGCATTGAAAGAGATGAAGAAGTGTGTGGTGGTGTGTGTGGTGGTGCGTCCTGCCTTCTGCTAATTCCGCCCCTGCGGCCTATCTTACGCCATCGGATGCCGCGTAAGGCATCTGCAACACTGTCGGCAGCACCGGATGCGCAGTGGGTGGCGTAGCGACGTAGAGATAGCAGTTGTTGGCGTGTGTATCTCATGAGCATGATTGTTTGTGAGGACAAGAAAGTAGTCCATAAGCTAGCAAGGTCTACCGTGCACCCCCCTCCCAGTACTCAATAAGATGGGTTTCAAAGTGTTCCTTCGTATGTCCTGAGATGATTAAGCCATGTTTCCCGAAAATCCTTAGAAACACACCAGAGATATAGCCGATGACGCAAGGGTACTCCCATTCACGCTCTACGCAGGTGCTAAAATGAGGTTGAGAAACATTTTCCTCTAAATAAATCAGAATTCATTTCAGAAGCCCAAATCAGGCAATATTATGTCAAGGCACACCTTCTGCAGCCTCTGCAAAAAACAAAAAACAGATTGAAAACATATTGTATCTCTGGCTCACAGTGAAGGTATTTGTGCATCCAGTAAACGACCATTTCCGTGAAATCGCAAAAAAAAAAATAATGTGTCAGATGCCTTCAGACATTTGTTATAGCTTTGACAGTCCATTTTCAGGTTTACATCATTTAAACAGGATGTCACAATTATTATAAACTTGACTAGGTGATGCTGTGATCACTGTGAGTGCCACAGTGGTTGATTTTGTATCCCTACCCCCAAGTTGTAAAAATACACAAAATTAATTAGAAAAAAATTTCTTAAGTTATTCCATCTCTTTACCTATTAAGTTTCAATAATGTGAGCATAAAGTGCAATAAAATAAGGAAAGTCGGCATACTTCGTGGTGAATGATAGCTTTTTCCCATTTAAAATTGCCAAATTGGGAAATGTACGTTGTTTCCGATGCCCTCAGAAATTTTGTATACAACTGATAGGTCTTTGTTAGGTTTTATTGTTTAGGATAGAGTACCACAGTTACTCCCAACCTGATTTTATGATGCTGTGATGCATTTAGGGGCCACAGTGGCTTAATCTGCTGCCCTAACCCCATTTTACCTGCAAAACACAAAAGAACGAAAAATGATCATAACAATTGCTCCTGAGATTAAATATTTTTGTTGCCAGTTTTCTTAACAAAATATGCATATTGAGCATAAACACTTGTGATCATTTCATTAATTTCAATGTGACCCATCAATTTAATTGTTTTTTTATTTTTTATTTAAGGCATGCTTAACAGGGGCTGCTGCTGAAGCTTTTACCGTCTGCACATTCAGCACTCTTGTCAAACTCGGGGAGATGTTGTGTCTGATGCTATTTTTGGTCTACATTAATGACATCAGTACAACAGTACCAAGGTTCGTCTCGAACATCCTCCATGCGGATGACTTTGCAGTGTGGAGCGCAGCAGAACATAAAGAAATAGCATCCTTCAGTATCCAGGATGCTGCCAATAGAGTCAGCAGCTGGACTGAAAGAGGCTACTCAACTGAGCTAGATCATCTCTTTCAATCAGACGGAAGAGGTCACCTCAAAACTGGAGACCTTCTAGTACCAAAGACAGACAGGCCAACTTTACTGGCAACAAATAAATTACTGGATTCACGTGGAGGCCTCAAATTGAAGCCATGGAAGCTAGAGCTGCCAAAAAATGTCTCTGATGAAGAAACTGGTGGGGACCACATTGGCGCAGATTACAGCATCCTGGCACAAGCAAACACCTGCTCGGTCAGACCAGTTGTGCGGTACCAAGATACATCGACAACATGAAGCACTGCCTGAAAAACCAGGCTTGACAAGATGCAGAACATGGGTCATTTTCATGATGCAGTGACATTCTTAGAGCCATCTGGAGCTCCCCAATTGAGGAAATATAGGATATTGGAGCCACTGGAATGCAGAACAGCACACACGATGAAGAGACTTACTAAACACCGACAGCATGGGAGACTACAGGAGCAGACCAAGAACCGTAAGAAATGCCCAAATCTGAACCGCCAACTGAAGGTCCTGCAAAGGGCTAACACTGACGTCCTGGAACCAAGCCCAAAGATGTGTGAACAGCTCCCTTCAGATACCTGGACATCTCGAAAGAGCCTTCAAGACAACATAAACAATGTTCCAGGACTCTTTGCCAAAGGTCGCGGCACTGCACAAAGCCATCAAGCTGAAGGTTGAGCACAAGCGCTTCCCTCACAGCAGCTGTGATACCACACAAGATGCCATGCGCAATGAAGGAAGTGGCGTGTACATCTGTTGTGCAGACCGCACTACTACCTCCCTCTCCTTACCAGCTGGCGGCAGCAGCTCCAACTATCGTACAGATCTGCAGGTGCTCAACACAGTATCATAGCCCTCTCTCTTGGCTTGACTTCGCGAACGAAGATTCTATAGGGCTTGCCCACATCGTCTGCACGCATTTTCGTGGCTGCGGAGGCCAATCCGGGACAGGCAGGTTCGACCGCAGTGGCTGCAGGGGAAGGTCTGGTCAGGGTTCTGAGTTACGACAGCTCTGTTTTTTCTTCTGAGTCGCTTGTCCTTAAGGTTAGCTCTGCGAGAGTCCTCAAAGGAGACGGCTGCCTTGTGAGTGGTGGAGCGCCAGGTGTCACGGTCCGCAGCAAGCGAAGACCACTGGCGGTGGTCGATTTGGCAGGCACTAAGTGACTTTTGAGACCGTCTTTGTATCTCTTCTTTGGTGCTCCTCTGTCTCGGTGTCCAGTGGCGAGCTCGCCGAACAGAGTGATCTTGGGCAGAGCACTAGCTCGGGAAAGGCAGCAGCTTAATCCACTGATTTCACCATGAAGCTTTAAGATAGACTGGATGTCCTGTCCACAAAATAGTGCTGCAGTGGATTCCAGTGCATTCTGGACTAGCTGGGAATGGAGACACTACAACAACAAAGTGATTGGCAACAGCAGAATGGCGGCTGCAGCCCGTGGGCAGATGACATCAACAAGCTGAACAGGGAGAGCCAGGCCACCATTTTTCATCTACGCACTGATTACTCTGGACTGGGTCCATACAGAAAAGCAGGAACGTTTCACAAACCCAAACTGAAGCCTGAAGGTTTACACACTTTAATCAGATCACTCTGTATTAGCAATTATTTGAAGATTCCATGCCTAATGCATCAGAATTAATCAAAACGTTCGGTAGAAAGGCCATGCAGTCACTTTATGATCAGAGCTAAATATAGATCTCTTGCAACAAGCGTCAGCATGATCGTTCGCAATGGAATAGTCACAAATTGGGGGAGAAAAATAAAGAAAGAAAAAAGAAGTAGACAAAAGTTTGCCAGCACTTCATCATTTTTTTACAAACTTTCACAGACTTTAGGGAAAAGGGCTGAAATTGACAGACTTTCCAGGGCCCTGAAAAAGCCTTGTCATTTTTTAACAACTTTCACAAATGTTCACAGACCGTAAGGACCCTGCTGGACTCACCTCGTGAGACTGTGTCATGCGGAAACAGCCCTAAGCGAATTTGGCGTAGAAAATCAATCTCCTTAGCACATTCTCCAAACATGTCCATACAGAGAAGCGGTCTGCTGGCAGTTCTGACCATAAGACACGCCCCTGTACACCAAACTCTGAAAACATGCTGCCTAGCTCTTGACAGCTCACTTATTGGCAGCCAGAACAATATAAGATTTAAAGACGGCCATCAAAATATTGAACGTTGCAGAAGGTGGAAGTGGAGATCTCGTGGTCGACATGTGGAAACTAAGTATTTTTGATAACATTGTTTTGGCTATTAGGAACCATGAAACTTTATTACGCATATTCATATTTACACATTTCTAGATAAAAATAAATAAAAGGAAAAGGGGAGACCTTACTAGACCCGCCTTACGCTAGGTAAAGTATCACCTAAAAGAACAGCCAGTTTAAAATATTTACAATTAAATTGATGGGTTACATTGAAATTAATGAAATGATCACAACTTTTTATGCTCAATATGTATACTTAAAAAAAAAACTGGCAACAAATAATATTTAAACAGAGGAGTACGACATAAGCAATTTTTATGATTATTTTGCGTTACTTTGCGTACTGGTAAAATAGGGGTAGGGCAGCAGATTTAGCCACTGTGGCCCCTAAATGCATCATAGCATCACAAAATCAGGTTGGGAGTAACTGTGGTACTCTATCCTAACCAATAAAACCTAACAAAGACCTACCGGTTTTATACAAAATTTCTGAGGGCAAACGGAAACAAAGTATGTTTCCCAATTTTGCAATTTTAAATGGGAAAAAGCTATCATTCACCAGGAATGTACCGTAAAGGAAGCCGACTTTCCTTATTTTCTTGCACTTTATGCTCACATTATTGAAACTTAATAGGTAAAGAGAGGTCAAAATAAAATGGAATAACTTTAGTAAATTTTTAAAATTAATTTTGTGTATTTTTACAACTTGTGGGTAGGGATACAAAATCAACCACTGTGGCGCTCACAGTGATCACAGCATCACCTAGTCAAGTGTATAATAATTGTGACATCCTGTTTTAATGACGTAAGCCTGAAAATGGACTGTCAGCGCTATAGAAAATGTCTGAAGGCATCTGACACATTATTTTTGTCTTTTTTGGCGATTTCGCGGAAATGGTCGTTTGCTGGGTGCACAAATCCCTTCACTGTGAGCCAGAGATTCAATATGTTTTCATTCTGTTTTTTGCAGAGGCTGACGAACGTGTGCCTTATTGCCTGATTTCGGCTTCGGTCCGTGGCGCAGTGGTTAAGGCGCCTGCCACCAATGCTAAAGGTGCGAGGTTCGATTCCGGGTTCCGGCGTGGGATTTTTCTCCTCTAGTAAGTGTCACCGTTAATTCGGGCGGACCGTCGGGGGTTCTTTCTCCGGGTACTCCGGCTCTTCCTCCCCATCCACTTTGGTATCAGTTTCAGCCAACTTAATAAAATTTCAAAATACTAAAACGATTTCCAAATACCGTCAGTAGCTCGCTTGAGCTTGCCCTTAGCACCACGTGAATGTTCTGTGTTTACGTACAGTGTGTGAGTGAATGCGTGTGATTCACGTGAGCGTGCTTGTTGGGTTCAGTTCGCGGCTACATTCTGCGCATTGAGTTATATTATAAATATGAGAAATGCGCCATATAAATACCATTTAATAATAAAATGTTTCTCAACCTCATTTTAGTATCTGCGAAGAGCGTGAATGGGGGTACCCTTGCGCATTGGGCTATATCTCTGGTGTGTTCCTAAGGATTGTTGGGAAACATGGCTTAAACATCTCAGGACATACGAAGGAACACTTTGAAACCCATCTTATTGAGTACGGGGGGTGGGGGGGTGGGGGGGTGGGGGGGGGTGCACGGTAGACCTTCCTAGCTTGTGGGCTAAAGAGAAAGACGGGAAGAGGGTGCAGCAGGATGTATGAGTAAGTGTGTGTGTGTGTGTGTGTATGTTGTGTATGTGAGAGAGAGAGAGAGAGAGAGAGAGAGAGAGAGAGAGAGAGAGAGTGTGTGTGTGTGTGTGCGTGTGCCGATGTGTGTGTGAGCGGTGCGGTAGGGAAGAGACCTGATGATACGCAAGGGAGAAAACTGATGTACAGTAGGTGTGTGTGTGTGTGTGTGTGTGTGTGTGTGTGTGTGTGTGTGTGTGTGTGTGTGTGTGTGTGGTGTGTGTGTGTGTGTGTGTGTGTGTGTGCCGGTGTGTGTGTGTGTGTGTGTGTGTGTGTGTGTGTGTGTGTGTGTGTGTGTGTGTGTGAGTGTGGTATGGGGAGCGACGCTGATAATACGCAAAACCCACACTGAAAGGGCAAAATGGGTACGGGGGAAAAATAACAAGCGGCAGACAATCCCGGTCGGTCAGCGGCGAGCTCGGAAAAAAAGCGCCGAAAAACAAAAGTGGGGAGGGCGAGATGTCAACCGGGGATAACAAATTTGGGGCTGCACACGTAAAACCTATAGGACGGTAGGGACACAGGGGTGGGTGTCTCTCAAAGAATTTAAGTTCTCGCACTCCAAGACAATTTGTGTGCATTTTACTAACTAGACGAAATTTCTTTTCCAGAACCTAGTCTGAGCATTGCTTGAGTGTCAATTACGGCGGCCGAGGAGGCAATGTTTTTGGGGGTCAAATTTGACAAAAGATTGACGTCCGCAATCATATTAATTACCTTATAGAACCTTCTGCCAGAAGGCTCTCGACGTTCTTTGTGTCGTTGGTCGTACTGACTGGGGTGTAGACCGCACTGTCTTACTTCGACTGTACCGGGCCCTTTTTCGGTCCAAACTGGATATATTCTCTGTGGTATATGGCTCGGCTTCTAAGTCTCTTCTACAGCGTCTGAACACAATTCACCAAGGTCTGCGGATATGTCTGGGGGCCTCCAGGACGTCTCGATGCCTGTACGTCTGCAGTCTGTATGCCGAGGCAGGAAAGCCTTCTCTCAAGCTCCGTCGCATTCCCATCATGCTCAGCGACGTTCTGGACTGAAGCTCAATCCAGGCAATCCTGCCTATGATTGTGTTTTTAAACCGCCGTTTGCAGAGATTTACAATACCCATCATGTATATCGAAGGCACCGAGCTGAAGACTGTCGACCAGTTCAGGTACCTGGGGAGCATCATCTCTTCTGACGATACTATCGACAAGGAAATCGCAGCTCGCATCAGCAACGCCAGCCAAACATTGGGTCGTCTGCGCACTCGTGTGTTGAATAACAACAGCATCAAGCTCTCCACCAAGATCAAAGTGTACATGGCAGTAGTCCTCCCCAGCCTCCTCTACAACTGTGAGTCATGGACGCTGTACAGAAAGCACCTCAAGCAGCTTGAACGTTTCCACATGAGATCCCTGCGCTCACTCATGGGCATCAAATGGCAAGACAAGGTGACAAACCTGGAAGTCCTGGACAATGCTGGCTTAGTGAGTGTTGAAGCCTTGATCTTAAAGACACAACTTTGCTGGACAGGTCATGTCATACGCATGGATGATTCTCGTATGCCACGCCAACTCATGTATGGCGCACTCTCAAAAGGCCACAGGAAGCAAGGACGGCCAAAGAAACGCTTCAAAGACTGCATAAAAGACAGCCTCAAGTACTGCGTCTTCCCGGTAAAGCAACTTGAAGCACAAGCACAAGACAGATCTGACTGGCGCGCCACCACCAGGAAAGCCTGCACGCTCTTTGAACAAAATCGGCGCGAACGGATCACCAGTGCCAGAGTTCCCAGAAAGACAGCGTCGACTCTCCCTACAGCTACATTCCAGTGCCCCCATTTTGCCCTCGCAGGCGTGGCTCTAGGATTGGCTTGGCCAGCCACACCCGCACCCACAAATAGAAGTTATGCACAATGACGACATCATCGGCTTCAATGGTCTATCCATTATCTTGTGATATATGTATATAATGCAAAAACTTGAATTAAAAAAAAAACTAAAAAAAAAAAAAAGTGATGGCATCCTCAGGAAGCTATGATTGAATGGGAAGATGTTGTTATGTCCACCCAGTAAGCAAGCGGTTATCGGGCCGACGTCGGCGGCAGTGGGTCTGCGGACAGTCTTGCTTTGTTACACTGCCCACTGCGGCCGGCTTCTGCCCGATGGCCTTTGCGCACTGGGCAGCAGAAGTCAGAAACAAAAGTTCTTACGGCCAAGCGTGCAAAATGAAAAAAAAAAAAAAAAATGCAGCAAAGAAAGACTGAAACACGCTTAGAAATACAAACACAAGACAGCTTGTTCAGATTGTGATGTACTTGTCCTTTGTAAGCCTGTACATTTAAATGCTGGCAATTTTTCAAAGAGAATGTCAGTCGGCAGAGAGACTTCCGGATTGCGTAAAGGTGGAGAATACAAGGGTGAGCCCGTTCTAAGTCCTGGCTTACTGTTTACTTCTTAACTCATTCAACCCCCGGCGACCGTATTTCCCTAATTTTGGAGGTGTCATCTAATGACTATGCACCTGTTGCAGGAGATGGATCGACCATGATAATTCAAGGGTAGTGCCAGATTAGCTTGGCGCCAACAGGCGCCAAGCTAACCTGGCACTACCCTTGAATTATCATGGTCGACCCACCTCCTGCTGTAGGGAGTCAGGGTTGAATGGGTTAATTAGACTAAGCCAACGTTTTTAGTCCTGAAAACCTGACATTATCATCCCCACTAACCACTACCACCAGCACCACCAGTACGTCTGAGTTTCACACATTTGGCTCCATTGATATTTCCTAATTACTGGGCGGATGCAAGATCTAAACTGTAACTGAATCTAATCGAAATGAATTAAATTAAATTACATTCAACTAAACTGAGCTAAATCATTTGAACTGAACTGAACTGAATTGAACTGAATTGAATTGAATTGAATTGAATTGAACTGACAATTGAACTGAATTGAACTGAGCTGAACTGAAATTAACTAAACTGAACTGAATTCAACTGAACTAAGCTGAATTCAGCTGAACTGAACTGAATTGAACTGAACTGAATTCAACTGAACTGAACTGAACGGCTGAGAGCCGGTTTGACTGTGCACAAATTCCATTGAGCGCCTTTATTCGGTTTTCGAATAAAAAAAAGGAAACCCACCTAACTACAAGAGACACAGATCCCCATGAGCCGCCGTAGATGAGGAGGCTTAAGAAAATTCAAGTCCGGCTCTTGCTGATCCCGCCCCTTATCAGTTGTATAAACTTTGCCTACAAGGTGGAGATTTAGGTAGGAGTGTCTCTGTCTTACCGCTGGCTCGAGTTTCCTCTACCATGATGTCATGTCAGTCATCATGTAAAATATGTGCACACTAACTGCCATACACCTCCCCACATCCTCGTCTCCTCTCGCGGACAACATTTTTTTTTTTTTTTTTTTTTTTTTTTTTTTTTTACGCGACCGAGAATTCCCGCTATGTTATGTATTCACGTGTAGAAAAGGGAGAGCAGAATGCTAGTCTGAAAACGAGACGGGCAGCCATTTGCAATCGGCTTTCAGCCAAGCCGGCCGCCGGGAAGGAAAGAGTTGAAGAAGCCCTGTTTACGGAGTGTGATCAAGCCTCATTTCTTGCCTGGACAGTATACAGTACGTATGTCTGACTTTTAGTGTTGTTGGTTGGTTTGTGGTTGTTGTTTTGTTTCTAAATTTAACTATTGCCTATGCAGGGAGACGTAGCGGCCATGAGAAAAGTAGTCCGGCGGTTACCAGAGAAAGTTGGAAAGTTTTAAAACTATCTGAGGGTTGATGGCGACCAGAAACTTATTTATTGATACTGAAATGTTAACTCTATTTTAAAGAAACAACATTCACATCCAAAGACAGATTTACCTATGATATGCTGGCTTGGATTCAAGAATTGGAAAATGTCACAATTGTTTAAATCCTTCAAGTGGTCATGGGTAAAAGATCGCATGTCAGATATGAAGATCGTTTGTTGTAGATGAGACTTACGAAACAAAATTAAAGAAGAGATATAATCCATGAAGAAATGTTCATCACAAAAGCTTTAAATCTCCTGTGTGAACTTTGACAGCAAGACGTTTGTGTTGCACGGGGTTTTGGAAGGACATTGGTTTTCGACACATCCAGTTGATGCTCAGAAAATGTCCCCAAAACTGTTTGCCTGCGTGCTGCAGAAGCCACAAAGCTGTTGGCAACACGTATCAAGTTGAGTGAGTCAGTTTTAGAATTGTGGACGTGAAGTAAATAAAATAAATAAATAAATCAGCGCATTAAATAGGCGCTTCATCCCAACTGAAAATCGGCTCAAAGCGCCGCCGCAAACGGAACCCAACAAGCACGCTCACGTGAATCACGCGCATTCACTCACACACTGTACATTAACTCAGAACAATTCACGTGATGCTAAGACCAAGCTCAAGCGAGCTACAGAAGTTTTGGAAATTCAAATCGTTTATATTTGAATTTTAAGTGGGCTGAAATTGATACCAAATTCGTGGGGGAGGAAGAGCCGGAATACCCGGAGATAGAACCCCCGACGGTCCGCCCAAATTAACGGTGACACTTACTAGAGGAGAAAAATCCGACGCCGGAACCAGGTATCGAACCTCGCACCTCTAGCATTGGTGGCAGGCACCTAATCAGTGTGCCACGGACCGCCACATTAAATGGTTCAATCGAGCCTCTTGCATGTTTGATATTTTTTTTTTTTTTTTTTTTTTTTTTTGTAAAAAGGTGTCTGTACCTCGCACACCACTATGTGATGGCTTGATGTGACCAGCAGTATTCGCTTATGACAATTCACAAATAAGTCACGTTTTGTGCTGGCTGTCAGGTGTATTTCGGGCATGTTTAAAGCTGAGAAACAGCCAAAAAACTCCGCCCCGCACGTGTTTTAAAAAAAACTTTGCAGGATCCAGCGAGGGCCCTATCTTCGTGAACGTTCGGCTAATTTCGGCAAACCGGTTTGCAACTTAGTTGACTGAGTTTTCAACTGCGTTTGTCGTGCTGGCAAAACTCCCGTGAAAGAGACAGGCCACTTCCTGTATGCAGCGAGTGGGCACCGCGATCACTGATCTAAACCAGCGATATGTTTACTGATATCAACAGTAGCAGACGACACTCGACCACCCGACGGACAGAGCAGGCCATTTGTGTCTTGCCTGGACGCACACTGAATATGGACCAGGCCGAGCTATCCGTAAGTTACACAGCACAGCCTGAAGCTTTATTTGATACCGGAAGGGTGAGGAAGGAGGGGTTATTTGTCGTTTTGTGTTTGTTATATCTTTTCATCTGGAGTGGCCTACAGCAAATGTTTTTCTCCATACGAAGGGCAGCTACTAAAAATCAGCTTGACCCATGGCGACCTTGTATCTTTTGGCATCTATGTAAACAGTCGATTCTCTCTCTCTCTCTCTCTCTCTCTCTCTCTCTCTCTCTCTCTCTCTCTCTCTCTCTCTCTCTCTCTCTCTCTCTCTCTCTCTCTCTCTCATACAATTTACTGTGTTGGTTGTACATCACAATGCTTCGTTATTATTTATATTAGCCTATTTTGGACTGGAGGTACGTGTTGAAAAAATTCGTTCACAACTACAAAGTGTCAGGAGTCATACTTACAGCTTGTACATCCGTACATTCTGCCATCATAGTCCCCAGCGCGTAAAATCCGTGGCTGTCGGTCAGTTTCAAAGTGTCACAGAATCGTCTGCTGTTGTCCGATCTGCTAATCGCGATGATTTCCGTGCAACAGGAAGTGGTCTGTCGTTTTTCGAGAGTTTTGCAAGCTCGGGATACGCAGTTGCCAACTCTGTCAACTGAGTTACGAACCGATTTGACCTACTTAGGGGCAGGGCCCAAGGTGGGTCCTGTAGTCTTTTTAAAACACGCGCTGGGCAGGTTTTTCTCATTGCACCTCAGCTTTAAGCCTTTATTGGCTAAGGACTGCCTTCATCAGCGTGCTGACCCTTTTGTTTTTGTTGAGTAAATTGTTAGGTTTTTATTGTAGTTTGTTTTGTAGTTCATTTTGTATTTTCAAGAGGATGTACTATCGCTCACACTATCACTTGGAAAGGCTAGTGGAGAGTGGTGGTGCGTCCTTTTCATGTTAGTCTTGTCCTTAGTTTTGATTGTTGGTGGGGGGCAATTCCGTGGTTGTCTGTGGTGTTTCGGGGTTCCGTCTAAATATTCGAAGCGCCCGCTTATCATGTCGAAGGCTTACAAAGCGTTGCTGTACCTGCCCTCTTTAGAGAATATGAAGAGGTATTCTAGTTGTTTCCTTGCTCCCTTGTCTCTGTTACATTCAATGTTCTGTTTAGTTGGGTTTTTTTTTCACGGGCAGTGCAGGCACGTCCTGAGAAAGCCTTGTTGCTGTCGGGACGTTAAGCAATGTACAATCAATCCCTTGTCTCTGCAAAGGCCCATGAAGTCGATCCATTCAAGATTATCGTAGGGGTCAGTCCATTGGCGAAGATAAATGCGGCTATTGGGATTCTTTGAAAGTGTGGGAGGTTTTTGTCCACATGTATTTTCTTCTTTTTCGGCCATTTGTAATAAATAATTATTATGGTATTTATAATGCGCTTATACTGCCCAGGCATGCTACTTCCACCTCCGCCG
The DNA here is from genome assembly GCA_036245525.1 of Semisulcospira habei. Classification (NCBI taxonomy): domain Eukaryota; kingdom Metazoa; phylum Mollusca; class Gastropoda; family Semisulcospiridae; genus Semisulcospira; species Semisulcospira habei. The sequence goes on along the minus strand of BTPG01000007.1, from coordinate 16,552,748 downwards.
CATCAGTCAGATCAGAAAATACCTCACCACCGAAGCTGCCACCAAACTTGCTGTCTCTCTTATCCTATCTCGCATCGACTACTGCAACTCTCTCCTTTCCGGCCTCCCTCACTCCACCACTTCCACTCTCCAGCGCGTCCAGAACAATGCTGCCCGCCTCGTCCTCAGAAAGAAAAAATCCGACCACATCGCACCCCTGATCAAACTCCTTCACTGGCTTCCCATCCCACAACGCATCCAATACAAGATTCTGTCTCTCTGCTACAAATCCCTGAACAACTGCGCTCTTGCCTATCTCTCCAACTTACTTTACCCCTACACTCCTTCCCGCTCCCTCCGGTCCGCCTCCGACCCTCTCCGTCTCCACATCCCCCGAACCAAACTCAGCACTTTCGGCCCCCGCGCCTTCTGAGTTTATGGTCCTTCCACCTGGAACACTCTCCCACTCTCTCTCCGTCAGAAAGACTCTCTCTCCGTCAGAAAGACTCTCCCTCATCCTTTCAGTCCGCCCTCAAAACTCACCTCTTTCAACAGTTCTAGCACTATATCACCACACTCCCCACAAAAAACTGACTGTCGCAATGTATTTCACCATTTGTTGTACGTGAGTCGTTGTCTAAAGCGTGCGCATGCGTGCGCGAGTTGTGAGTGCGCGCTTAGAGTTATAATTATTATAAGATAAGCGCATTATAAATATCGTAATTATTATTATTATTTGCTTATCGTATAATAACTATAACTCTAAGCGCGCACTCACAACTCGCACACATGCGCACGCTTTTGACAATGACTCACGTACCATAAATATATTACGACAGTCAGCTTGGGGTGGGGAGTGTGGTGGTGATATAATGCTAGAACTGTTTAAATAGGTTCAAGGCGGCCTGGAAGGAGGAGGAGAGAGAGTGTTTCTGACGGAGGGAGAGTGGGAGCATGTTCCAGATGGATGGACCGTAAACGGAAAAGAAGCGGGGGCCGAAAGTGCTGAGTTTGGTGCGTGGGATGTAGAGGCGGAGAGGGTCGGAGGCGGAGCGGAGGGAGCGGGAAGGAGTGTAGGGGTGAAATAAGTTGGAGAGATGGGCAGGAGCGTAGTTCTTAAGGGATTTGTACCAGAGAGACAGAATCTTGTATTGGATGCGTTGGGGGATGAGGAGCCAATGAAGGAGATAAAGCAGGAGAGTGATATTGTCGGATTTCTTCTTTCTGAAGACGAGGCGGGCAGCATAGTTCTGGACGCGCTGGAAAGTGAAAGTGGTGGAGTGAGGGAGGCCGGAAAAGAGAGAGTTGCAATAGTCGATGAAAGATAAATGAGAGAGACAGCAAGTTTGGTGGCAGCTTCGGTGGTGAAGCTGTGTGCTGGTCTTAACATTTAAAAGTCTGGCGGTTTTTCTGTTTCTGGTTCATTCCATTTTCCTTTCCCCGTTGTTTGGGGGACTTTGTATTGGTTGCGGGGTTGCGCGTAGGAATAAGATATTTCCAATGCCAGTTACGATTGTGGTTGTGTTGTTCCGTGAGAACATGCGTGTGTTAATCATAGGAAACGATCCGATATTTATTTGAGCTATCATGGTTACGAAACACGTACCTTTTCAGTGAGATTCTCTATCGTTCGCACAGAGAGCGAAATTGGCTTTGTTATAATACGCTAAGATTAGTCCGGAAGCTTCTAGCAAAGTCGCACTGAGAAGAGCGGTGAGTTTTTGTAATGCGTATATTCGCTGTGTATAAGCCAGAACGTTCGAGCAAAATCGCGCTGTCTAGTGACCTCTCGCATATGTGACATCAAAGTGTCGGCAACCTTTTGCAACTCAGTATCAAAACCGCACTAATATTCATAGTCGTGGTTGTTTTCAGTACGCGTGAAGTTAGCGGCCGGTCGGTGTCTGTTATGGCAAGGTCGTAAATGGTCTACTATACTCTTATGTAACGTCATTACACACTGGGATTTGGGGCTGAAATTAGCAGTCGAATTTTTGTAGATTATTGTAGTTTATTCTAGAAAGTTTTTTTTAATTATTAATATTTGAGTTTCAGTTAAGTGTTCCGTTTTGATTGGTTGCGTTGTGTGAATTCGTTGGATTTTTCTGGACAGTTGTTGTACTATAAAAGATTGTGCTGGGAAGCACGTTCGTACATTGTCATACATTGGCAGTTGTAGGGACACACAGTTTATCGTAGGTACGTGGCCCGTATATGGTGTGCATTGTGAGATACGCAGCGTGACGGTGGTGTACGTTGTATGAGAAACGCAGTGTGTCGCCAGTGTTGACATTTTGCAGAGGAGACATTGTAACAGTGTTGGTGCATTTGGGCATGCATTGTGTGGAGATTGCATCGCTGAAAAAAAAAATATTGTTGGAACTGTTGCTCCAGTGTAGTCTACATCCTTAAGTCACGTGTGACGGGTTGCAGCTGAGTGAAGTTTCTTTAAAAGAACCTTATGTGCGTGCGTCTGCGGGGGGTGTGATATCATACTACGACTACGATTCAACACGTAACAATGCCAGCTGGTTTTATTGTGAGGTTGTTCTGCTTCGTTTAATGTGTCATGAGGCTGTTTCCGTTTGGAGTCAGCGTGCAGCTTTTATTTTCAATGAGCTAGTGGTGCCTCGTGTCCTCCTTCTTTCTGCTTTTTACCACTACTAAATTGGTGAAGCTAGTGGTCAGTACAAAAGTCTGTTGTGTTGATACACTTGGGCCAGTAGCTTTCGTACTTGGGCCGGCGATTTTGACAATTTTCTATTTACCAGTCACTGCTAAGTGGTGCACTGAGCTAGTGGCTCAAACAAATGTTGCCATGTTTGGTAAGCATGATTTCACTTGCGAAGGTTTGACAATACGACAGGTTCCTCTCTCTCTCTCTCTCTCTCTCTCTCTCTCTCTCTCTCTCTCTCTCTCTCTCTCTCTCTCTCTCTCTCTCTCTCTCTCTCTCGTGTTAGTAAAAAATGTGTATGCCAAGTTTGTTTTCCAAGTGAACATGACATGCGCTCAAAGTGTCTTTCTCAAACTTGACAGATCATTGTTTGGTACTGAATGCGATGTGCTTTTGGTCGCGTGCTATGTTCCGCCCAAGGATTCACCATTTTATAGACAATTACCGTACGACTGCCTTTTGGAAGAATTAGAACAGTGTCTTGCTAGTGCCCTCGAGCAATTTGGAGACATTCATTTCCTAATGTGTGGTGATTTTAATGGTAGAACTGGGGATTTGCAGCCTAATCCATATTTGTTTCAGCTTGATCCTGATGAAACACTACTAACTAATACCGCTCTACTTGAACCTTCACGATTTACTGAAGATATGACTGTAAATACATTTGGAAGAAAACTATTAGATTTGTGTGCATGTTTTGAACTGATGATTCTGAATGGGTTCTGTAGCCCTGATCTGTCAAAGCACCTGACATTTATTTCTCCCACTGGTTGTAGTATTAATGATTATTTTGTTGCATCTCCTGACTTTATTTGTTTGTGTGACAAACTTGAAGTTGGCGAGAGGATAGAGTCTGTACACATGCCACTGGTCCTTACTGTGTCTTGTGTACGTGTATCACCCCACAACGATGTTTCTGATGATGATACGCAGTGTTTTTCATTTGATAAGATTATCTGGGAACCTGCTAAGGCCCAAACGCTCAGCGACAGTTTAACTACTCCTGCATTCCAGGATGCTCTAGTAGCTGCTACTGCTGAGATCGATGATGATATTAATAGTGCATTAGACATTTTCACATGTGCTATCAAAGACGCTGCTAGTTGCATGACAAAACAATTTCATTCCTCCACAAGCAATACACACAAAACAAACACCGCTAGTCACCCCTGGTTTGACCAGGAATGCAGAAATGCAAAAATGCGAACGCGTAAAGCCTTACGTACATACACAAAAAATAAAACCACGGAAAATAAAGCATCGTTTGTTAATGAGAGAAAACAATACAAGAGATTACTTAGAGCTAAAGAAGTCAATTTTAAGAGGGAAGCTGTTGACAAAATTCTTGAGTATAGACATAACTCTCAGGCATTTTGGAAGGAAATAAAGAAGTGGAAAAGAAAACGTCGTTTAATAAACAATATAACAAAGAAGCAGTGGTTTGATCACTTCTCTAGCATTCTAAATGAAAACATAGCACAGCAAGAGAATAATGATGATGTATATTTTTCAGAAGACTCTGAGTCTGATGAAGCCTTATTTCATGACCTAGATATCAACATAGAAGAAGCAGAAGTTATTGCTGCTATAAAACATGCCAAAGCAGGAAAGGCCCCCGGGCCTGATGGAATTATAAATGAAGTTCTTAAAGTCTCCAACCCAGCTATCATCTCCTTTCTCACTAAGTATTTTAATGCTCTATTCAACAAAGGGTTGTTCCCCAGCGAATGGTCTAAAGCTATTATTTTCCCACTCCACAAGAAAGGAGATGTAAATAATCCAGATAATTATCGTGGTATTGCTCTCATTAGCTGTGTTAGTAAACTGTATACCTACATTTTGAACAGAAGGTTAACAGACTGGGCTGAGGAACATAATATTCTGTCTGAAACACAAGCCGGGTTTAGGAAATCCTACTCTACTGTGGACCATATATTTACACTTTATGCTATTGTTCAAAAACAACTTGTACAAAATAAGAAAGTTTATGTGGCTTTTGTTGACTTCCGCAAAGCTTTCGATACTGTTAAAAGAGGTGTGCTTTGGAATATTTTATTGAAGGCTGGAGTGCGCGGCAAAATGCTTTCAGCTATGAAGGCAATGTATGACTCGGTGAAATTTTGTGTTAGAGACAGCCTGAATTGTACAGCGTTTTTTGAGTGTTTCCAAGGTTTAAAACAAGGATGTTTAGCATCGCCGACATTGTTCTCCTTTTTGATTAACGAACTTGCTGTGTACATTATTGAAAATGGTAAACATGGTTTCCAACTAAAAGCCGATGCAGCAGAACTGTTTTTGTTGATGTTTGCAGATGACATTGCTTTGTTTTCATCAACCCCCAATGGCCTTCAGACTCAGCTGAACAATTTATACAAAGAAGCATCTAAGCTTGGTTTGTCTGTTAACCTAGACAAGACAAAAATAATTGTGTTTCGAAATGGTGGGTATTTGTCAAAATATGAAAAATGGATTTACGGGGGAACGAGGGTAGAAGTTGTCAATATGTATAAGTACCTTGGGTTAAACTTTACCACACGTTTGAGTTTAAACACATCCGTTGATGACTTAGTGACTAAGGCAAAAAAATGTGTAATCGATATTTTCTGTATGTTGAAGAAAATTAACTGCGCTAGTCCTGATGTTTTTTTCAAGCTGTTTGATGCGCAGGTTGTCCCAATTTTGTTGTATGCCTCAGAAATTTGGGGTATAAACGAGTGTGCCGAAATTGAAAGAGTCCATACATTTGCATGTAAACGTTTTCTTAATGTCAACTTCCGCACACCGAACCTGATGGTTTATGGTGAACTTGGTCGATATCCCCTGTCAGTATTAACGTCAGTAAGATGTGTTTCCTACTGGCTTCGACTCTGCGCTTTACCTGTTACTAGATTTGCAAATATGGCTTATCATATGCTTAAGGATTTAGACGATAAAGGGAAAGAAACATGGGTGTCAAAGATAAAGAATTTGCTTTTCCGAAATGGGTTTGGTCATGTATGGATTTCACAAGGTGTTGGAAACAGGAATGCTTTTATAAACAAGTTTAAACAAAGGATGGTTGATTGTGCCAAACAAAACTGGTCATCAAAGCTTTCTGAGAGTGAACGTTTTACTGTGTATCGTAGTTTTAAACATACACTTGTCCAAGAAAATTATTTTGAACTGGTTAAGCCAACCTATGTCAAAAATCTATACATTAAATTTAGACTTGGCATAACCGAATTGCAAAGTAACAAACAAAGATATAGTACTCCCAATGCTGTAACGAAAGTGTGTCCATTGTGTGCCAAGGCTGTGGAAGATGAAGTTCACTTTATGTTTTATTGTCCATTCTATGATGAACTGCGAGCCAAATACCTATGTAAGTTTGACCTTGTGGAACTCAGAAAGAAAGAATTGTGTATCCTAGACACTACCAACCCGCAGTCTATTGCCGATTTAGCAAGATTTGTATGTCATGCTTTTAAACTCCGTAGCAGCATGCTTGTATGATTCCACGTGCAAACTGTGGTTCTTACTCCGACCTGGTCTGTGTAGTACACGGCTGTGGCCTGGATTTGGATACCGCATTTTACATGTAGGTCAAAAGTGGCTATTATGTGCTGGCGTAGATCGAATGGAAATGTGTGTGTGTGTGTGTGTGTGTGTGTGTGTGTGTGTGTGTGTTGATATAAACATCGCCTTATGGCCTTTATATACACCTGAATTATAAATTATGTAATGTCTCACTCCATTGTATGGACAATTTGTCTGAACAATAAACTGTCTGAGTCTGAGTCTCTCTCTCTCTCTCTCTCTCTCTCTCTCTCTCTCTCTCTCTCTCTCTCTCTCTCTCTCTCTCCATTGTCTCTGGTAACACCTAATCATATACTGTTAATTAAAAAACAATTGTCTGGTTTTGTACGGAAACTCAACCCGGTCTGCACTTAAAATTTATTCATAACGCGACAAACCAATTTAATCGAGCTGTAGAGTTACCTAGCTTTATCTTTTGTTTGCGAAATCTGACTCAACAAATCCTGGTGGTCACGTGGACAATGATCAGGTGTCGCGACAAGTAGACAGCATTTTTCTTATTACGCCAACAGCTTCAAACTGACCTGAGTTTTATCCCTCAAAGTATATCGGTCAGGAGTGTCTACGGTGCCGCTATTTTGAAATCTCCATGAAGTTTGACGCGCAAGTAAACTGCAGATTCCCGGTGAAATGCCTGATGAGTGATGTGACCTTCCGTTGTCTTAACTGTGCACACGGCTTCACGACCTAAATGCACGTGATACACGCAAAGTACACACATGATGCTAATGCAATGTTCCTTGTCAGCTACATTCGCCAGTATGGTGCTTCTGTTTCACTACATTATTTCCTTTTCTGAATGAGCATAACGTGTGTTGCAGAATGATGGCTGTATGACCTGCAGGTCACAGTTAACAATTAACATGGCTGACCAACATGATCCACCAGAAAAGGACGGAAACTACTCCGAGGAAACGACACCCAAAACGCCGCATGATGATGTCACTGCAACTACGTCACTGGGACTGATTTCACACAATGAAGCCCAGCTTGCACCGTACAGCGACTCCGATAGGGTAGCAGCTATGGGAGATCACTCCAATGAGGGCAAGCAGCATTCAAGTCAGTTTTGAATGTGACCACTACGGTCTATATGCAAACGGACAGAGAGAAAGGGTCTAGAATTCAGCTCCGACGAGTGCGGGTGCGAGTCAGTTATCATGAAGCTGTCATGAGAGATAACTAGCGCATATCAAACCCAGCGCGACCTATTTCCTTCCCTCCTAATTGCTCCTGCGGCTCCCTGGCTGACCAAGGGCTTTTCGTATTTTTAGGTCACGGATATTACAGGCTGACTGAAAATCACATCTCCTCTTGCAAACCACGAGGCAATAAAAACGCAAATTTTTCACCGTAGCGTTTTCCTTCGTAAATATGCTTTGTTCAGTTTTATTTTGACACAATTTGTTAAAGAATGTTTTAAAAGGCGTGTCATGAATTGCGTTAAGACAGTATGGCAATTTAACTGCAGTGGACAAAACGGTCGTTACTAATTATGACACGTTTAGTACAAAATCGTACATGGACTTCTCACTGTAAGTTTTTTTTTTTTTAAAGTCGATCGATAACCAAAATTTGAAATACTCTCCTACATTGAATTTGCGTTTGGGATGATAGTATTGGATTATATAATTGTTTATTATAAGTACTTTTAGGAGCCGTCGGGAAATTAATTGAGGAAGTGTAATTATAAACACCACAGGCACTTGATTACAAGTGGCGATAGGTCCGAAGGAAGGTCTGCGACACAGCGCAATTTCATCCTGTGTTTTAGCTCCGAACAAACAGTAGCAATGGAACGGAGGTCCTTACCCTTATGTTCAGCAAAGAATAATAATTTGATTTTACTCCATCTACTGTTGTCTGTCGCGACCTACGATTAGTGTCACTGCGTTTTACAGCATCTGTCTGTTAGCACCTGTGTGGGTTGCACACCCAAGGTCAGAAATGCTGCTGCAAAGTGCCCAAATACCTCCCCAATGCGCAGAAGGCCATCGGGATGACGACGTCGGCCCGATGGCTTTTGCGCGCTGGGTCAGAGAGTCCATATTTCTTTGGACAAAAGTCAAATAGGATAGACAGTCCCAGACTATCAAGTTCTGCAAAGTGAGGTTTTGCCTGGACATAAATTTAACTCATTCTACCCCAACACCGAAATCCCCAAATGTTTCCGTTGTCCTCTGAAGACTGCACTCAAGTGCTGGACACAGATCGACCATGATAGTTCAAGGGTGATGCCAGAATAGCTTGGCGCCCATAGGCGCCAAGCTATTCTGGAATCACCCTTGAACTATCATGGTCGATCCTTATCTTGCTGTGGTGTGTCTGGGGTAGAATGAGTTAAGTCAGTTTTGAAGGCCTGTCTCCTCTAGGATGAATATTTACTGATCCAGTGCCTGTAGTTCCCATTAGAAATCTCAATATTTTTCATGGGCTCTTCCTCATTTCTTTTGCGTCCCTTTCATATGTAGCAATCCGTAGACGAGACCCGCATACGTTGCACCCCCCCCCCCTCCCCTTTTCTCACCCCCTATACTCAATAAGACTGTTCTTGGTATGTCCTGTGATATGCCACTTATTCGAGACGCCGCCTTGAGATGTCATTAGCCGCCTGCTCGGCGTTAAACCCAAATAAGCAACTAGCTAACTCATGTGAGACGAACGGCATTCGGATACCCGGCTGAAGCCAAGTATCCGAAAGCGGTTCGTCTCAAATAAATTAAGCCATATTCCTATACAATCCTTAGGAACACACCAGAGATAAAGTGGATGGCGCAAGGCTTAAGTGTACCCCCATTCGCGATCTTCAAGGATGCTAAAATGAGCTTCAGAATCACCCTCGTTCTAAATAAATCAAAACTGAATCACACTGCATGTGAAAAAAAATTTGAATGGTGTGGGTAGCCGGCCCAAGTGCTAAATTAACCCAAGACTAGCCTAACACCTGAGCCCATGTGTAAGCATAGCAAACGCAAAGTGATTCTTGAGAAAACTGAAAACCATTACTGGTGAAGAAAAAATACTCCGACTAAATATCTTTACTGTAGGTTTAGAAAACAGCTAAACAATTTCTGCATGTCATGGCGGTCTGTGTTAAGTCATGGCCAAATAGCGTCAGCCCTCCACCCCCCCCCCCCCCTGTCCTCCCCTATGTTAAGTCATAGACAAATAGCGTCACCCCCCGCCTCACCTCCCCTGCCCTATGTTAAGTCATAGCCAAATAGCGTCACCCCCCCCCCCCCCCCGCCTCCCCTGCCCTATGTTAAGTCATAGCCAAATAGCGTCAGCCCCCGCCTCCCCTATGTTAAGTCATGGCCAAATAGCGTCAGCCCTCCACTCCCCTATGTTAAGTCATAGCCAAATAGCGTCACCCCCCGCCTCCCCTCCCCTATGTTAAGTCATAGCCAAATAACGTCAGCCCCCGCCTCCCCTCCCCTATGTTAAGTCATAGCCAAATAGCGTCAGCCCCCGCCTCCCCTCCCCTATGTTAAGTCATAGCCAAATAGCGTCAGCCCCCGCCTCCCCTGCCCTATGTTAAGTCATAGCCAAATAGCGTCAGCCCCCGCCTCCCCTATGTTAAGTCATAGCCAAATAGCTTCAGCCCCCGCCTCCCCTCCCCTATGTTAAGTCATAGCCAAATAGCGTCAGCCCCCGCCTCCCCTCCCCTATGTTAAGTCATAGCCAAATAGCGTCAGCCCCCGCCTCCCCTGCCCTATGTTAAGTCATAGCCAAATAGCGTCAGCCCCCGCCTCCTCTATGTTAAGTCATAGCCAAATAGCTTCAGCCCCCGCCTCCCCTCCCCTATGTTAAGTCATAGCCAAATAGCGTCAGCCCTCCCTCCCCCCTCCCCTCCCAGAAACATGGATGTAAAAAAGATGGAGTCAGCAAGAGGCATAGATCCTCATGAACCATCGCTACTTCGGGGGAGGGGGGGGCGGGAGGGGGGCTCAGCTCATGAGGATCTATATCTCCTGCCATTGGATCGCGTTCAAGTGTCCTCGTCTCGCAAGGGGTTAAGTCAGTTGTCGCAGTTGAGGAAAATGCTCACTTTGTCACAGTTGTTTTGACAATTTGAATTCAGTTGTACTTTTTTATGACGCTGAATGTAGTGTGGTGTTTGTTTCAGGCACCATATCAGTAAATGCACCCCAACATGGCAGCGGCACGATCACTATGGGACACACTGTGCTGACCACACACAAGGACACACATCACCATGAGGGCCCGGAGAACACGCAGGTCTTTCAGGGGCCCGTCCATCAGGGGCCCGTCCATCAGGGGCCCGTCCATCAGGGGCCCGTCCATCAAGGGCCCGTCCATCAGGGTCATATCTTCAAAATCAACTTCCATGGCACAAACGTAACACGTAAGAAATTCCGATTTTCCATTCCAAAGCATATTGGAACAAACAAACAAATGTCCACAGGGTACTAAAACGAACCAACAAACAAGACTGAAGAAACGAGTAAACGATTTGACGCAAAGTTACATTGGCTTACAGTAAACGCCGGATTAGGTCAACTGTATTTTTTGGTAGGACGGATTTTTCAAATTAAACAGTGATGCCGTATGCTAAGCATAACATACAGCTATATTTGTTAAAATTCTCTAAACGTGCACAGAAATGCCCAACAAAATGAAGAAACAAGCAACGAAAGCTGCAGTGCAAAACAGTTTACTAAGCGCCTTGGCACACAATGTAGTGCCCACAACGTGTAGCAAGCCATACTGTGCTACTCAGAATGTGCCCTTCTTGTCACACACTGCCACGTGCAAGCGATGTACTTGTACGGCGTGGTTTGCCTACGAAAAGAGAGCACTCCTGTTTGGCTGAGAGGCAGAACGTGGCTAAGCTCGCTAATGGGGGCTGCCATAAAAAAGAGACTCGTCTGGTATCGGGTGCAGTTTGCGGTGGTAATATGGCTGACTCTGCCACATGGCCAAAACATATACTGCCAGCACTCGTATTGCAGCATACAATAATAAGGCTTGTGGTTGCCTTGCCAAGTCCATAAAAGACAAACAGAGAGAAATACTATGAAAATGCGCGTACTTTCTGTTTGAGTGCCTAAGAAGAGTAAATCTTGTTATGCCGATGTTGATTTGGACTCCTTAGTGGAGTTTCATCGTGTGTATGAGGAAATGCACGGTTTTGGCCTTAATTTGACGCCAGCAGGCGGTTTTTGTTTGCATATAGGTGGTTGAAAGTCGTCAAAGAAGGAAAACATGGAGAACGTGTTTTTGCTATTGGTAAATTTTAGCAATGAAAGTTCGCTCTTGAGCAGATCATTTTAAGTTAGTTTTGTTTTGTGCAGCAGCGTTGCAAGGCATATTTAACACATTCATGACGGCGATACGAGGAAGTATTAACCCTTTTTGCTCTGAGCAGGTCGCTTGAGCCTGAAACTTCAGTGAGTTATTTGTGACTGTGCAGATGAACATGTGCAGATTCTGACCGAGAAGCTGAGGGAGTGCGCTGCTAACAGCATCACGTCATCTACAGGAAGTGAACGTAAGTTACATGCAGCATTTCACTCTGGCAAATACAATGCGATTTATATAATTAGAAAGGTGCATAATCGAAAGATACAACATTTTACTTACAGTTAAATCGCACCATTTAGTTGCTACAAAAAAATACACTTAGAAACTGTAGACAAAATAGAATTATAAATAGTGTAGCAAAACATTTTGGACTTTAGGAGTTTTTCAATTGCATCTCTATGCCTAAAGCAATTTCATCACAGCTGATCATTTGAGCAGTGCTTACTTTGACATAGTTTCTGTGCTCATGAATCAAAATATTTCTGACTGTATTCACATATAGTGCCAATCTACAACACAATAGCTGGTGTCACATGAGCGTGTAAATATACTAACCCCTTCACTGCCAGGCAAATACGATCACCACCGATCTGCAAGAGGCAAATAACCTCCTGAGGAGACCTCAAATGCGGGGGCTCATGAGGATCTGTGCCTCTTGCTGACCCCACACTGTATCCATGTTCCTTGGACGACTGGGGCTCTTTGGCGTTGAACTGACGAAGATTCAAGCAGCAGAGTCTGCAGTCACTGGCAGTGAAGGGGTTAACCCATTCAGCCCTGACGTACCACAGCAGGAGATGGGTCGACCATGATAATTCAAGGGTAGTGCCAGATTAGCTTGGCGCCTGTCGGCGCCTAGCTAATCTGGCGCTGCCCTTGAATTATCATGATCGATCCATCTCTTACAACTGGTGCATAGTCATTAGATGACGTTTCCAAATTTTGGGAAATACGGCCTTCGGGCTGAATGAGTTAATGGTCTTGACTTATAGCGCCTAACCTACAGCTGTGACTGCCTGTAACTAGCGATGGCTGTTGTACGAAATGGCCGCGGTGTGAACCACGCATGTATGTGTACAACATAGCGCGCAAGCTGATCATTCCTTTTCCAGACCCTGAGGACCCTGCCTGGACACCTGGCGTCCCGAGTCCTGATGGCAGCCGCGCGATTCAGCAAATCGACATCCAGCACACGGTTCACCCCAGTGGTACAAACACTTCAGACAGCAGCGAACGGGGTGGCTCCTGTCTCCCGGCTGTAAGAGCCATGGCAGCCAAACCATGTTCAACAGATACTGTTGACAGCGTCGCACTAAAGAACAACACAGCCGGTGAAGTCCACATCTGTAATACAGACATTCAGTCAGCCATCATCACAGTTCCAGACAAACATAGACGACACTCAACCACTACTGTCAGCGATCGCCCGCCGTCACAGATTTCAGACCCGACATTAGAGACACCTCTGCTGGATGCTGTCAGCCGTGGTGACCTGGTGAAGGTGAAGAATCTGACTGGTGACGCTGACGTCTTTAACGTTCGAGTTGACGGTTGGACGATGCTGGAACTGGCCTGTGACAAGGGTCATATAGATATTGCTAAATACCTGATCAGTAAGAACGCCGAGGTCAATATTGCTGACGATGAGGGATGGACATCGCTACATTACGCCAGTAAACGTGGCGTCACTGAGGTGGTGGAAATGCTCATAGCCAGAAAGGCAGACGTCAACGCTGTGACCAAGACCGGGTACACCCCTCTTCTGCTGTCTTGTAAAAACAGGCAGTTGGAGACGACACTGGCGTTGTTACGTCACGGGGCGCTGTTGAACGTCAGGACGGAGGATGGAGACACGCCACTGATACTGGCCAGTGAAGATGGTAACGTGCAGGTCGTGCGTGCCTTGTTAGAGCGCGGGGCGGACGTAAATGTGAAGAACACTAGGCAGTATACAGCTTTACACAGGGCCAGTGTGTGTGGTCATCTACAGGCGGTGCAGACACTGCTGGACCATGGCGCTTCTGTAGACGATAAAGCTGAGTTCGGTAGGACGCCTCTGTATTGTGCATGTGCATATGGCCACACACAAACAGCGACTATACTGATAGATCGTGGAGCGGATGTTATTTCTGCACGTTGTGATGGAGCCACTCCCTTGTATATCGCCTGTGCAAATGGCCACACACAGACAGCGACATTACTGATAGATCGTGGAGCGGATATCAAAGCTGCACGTACTACCGGAGCCACTCCCCTGTATATCGCCTGTCAACAGGGCCACCAGGAGACAGCGACATTACTGATAGATCGTGGAGCGGATGTTAATGCTGCATGTAGTGATGGATCCACTCCCCTGTATATCGCCTGTCAAAATGGCCACACAGAGACAGCGACATTACTGATAGATCGTGGGGCGGATGTTAATGCTGCACGTAGTGATGGATTCACTCCCCTGTATATCGCCTGTCAAAGGGCCACACAGAGACAGCGACATTACTGATAGATCGTGGAGCGGATGTTAATGCTGCACGTAGTGATGGAACCACTCCCCTGTATATCGCCTGTCAAGAGGGCCACACAGAGACAGCGACATTACTGATAGATCGTGGAGCGGATGTTAATGCTGCATGTAGTGATGGAGCCACTCCCCTGTATATCGCCTGTCAAAGGGCCACACAGAGACAGCGACATTACTGATAGATCGTGGAGCGGATGTTAATGCTGCATGTAGTGATGGAGCCACTCCCCTGTATATCGCCTGTCAAAAGGGCCACACACAGACAGCGACATTACTGATAGATCGTGGGGCGGATGTTAATGCTGCACGTAGTGATGGAACCACTCCCCTGTTTATCGCCTGTCAAGAGGGCCACACAGAGACAGCGACATTACTGATAGATCGTGGGGCGGATGTTAATGCTGTATATAGTGATGGATTCACTCCCCTGTTTATCGCCTGTCAAAGTGGCCACACAGAGACAGCGACATTACTGATAGATCGTGGAGCGGATGTTAATGCTGTACGTAGTGATGGAGCCACTCCCCTGTGTATCGCCTGTCTAAATGGCCACACAGAGACAGCGACATTACTGATAGATCGTGGAGCGGATGTTAATGCTGCACGTAGTAATGGAACCACTCCCCTGTTTATCGCCTGTCAAGAGGGCCACACAGAGACAGCGACATTACTGATAGATCGTGGAGCGGATGTTAATGCTGCACGTAGTGATGGAACCACTCCCCTGTATATCGCCTGTCTAAATGGCCACACAGAGACAGCGACATTACTGATAGATCGTGGAGCGGATGTTAATGCTGCACGTAGTGATGGAGCCACTCCCCTGTATATCGCCTGTCAAAATGGCCACACAGAGACAGCGACATTACTGATAGATCGTGGAGCGGATGTTAATGCTGCACGTAGTGATGGAATCACTCCCCTGTATATCGCCTGTTACTATGGCCACACAGAGACAGCGACATTACTGATAGATCGTGGAGCGGATGTTAATGCTGCATGTAGTGATGGAGCCACTCCCCTGTATATCGCCTGTTATAATGGCCACACAGAGACAGCGACATTACTGATAGATCGTGGAGCGGATGTTAATGCTGCACGTAGTGATGGAGCCACTCCCCTGTATATCGCCTGTCTAAATGGCCACACAGAGACAGCGACATTACTGATAGATCGTGGAGCGGATGTTAATGCTGCACGTAGTGATGGAGCCACTCCCCTGTATATCGCCTGTCAAAATGGCCACACACAGACAGCGACATTACTGATAGATCGTGGAGCGGATGTTAATGCTGCATGTAGTGATGGAGCCACTCCCCTGTATATCGCCTGTCAAAATGGCCACACAGAGACAGCGACATTACTGATAGATCGTGGAGCGGATGTTAATGCTGCATGTAGTGATGGATCCACTCCCCTGTATATCGCCTGTCAAAATGGCCACACAGAGACAGCGACATTACTGATAGATCGTGGAGCGGATGTTAATGCTGCACGTAGTGATGGAGCCACTCCCCTGTATATCGCCTGTCAAAATGGCCACATACAGACAGCGACATTACTGATAGATCGTGGGGCGGATGTTAATGCTGCATGTAGTGATGGAGCCACTCCCCTGTATATCGCCTGTCAAAATGGCCACACAGAGACAGCGACATTACTGATAGATCGTGGGGCGGATGTTAATGCTGCATGTAGTGATGGATCCACTCCCCTGTATATCGCCTGTCAAAATGGCACACACAGATAGCACATACTGATAGATCGTGGGGCGCATGTTGATGTGCAAGCTAGCGATGGATCGACTCCCTTAATCGCCTGGATAATGGACACAGTGACGGTTCCTGACTTGTCCGTAGGGCGGATGTTAACGTGAAAACCAACGCGGTCGGACGCCCGTCCAATAATGGCGATAAGGACACCGTGAAGATTCTCAAGCAATACGGAGCACAGGACTGACGTAACTTGAGATAAATTTGTTTACCAAAAAGTCCCCTCCTTTTCTGCTCTACACATGCAAAAGCCATTATTTCCATTTTTGTGAAAAGCGAGGTTTTCGTTATATTACACTGAAAATCTCTCTTTCCATAAAATGGACCTAGTGGCTTTTACCTTTATGGTGCAGTATTCGTCAGCACGAGTGTAATTCATCTGTAAATTTTTAAGGTCAGTTCGTCACTCAGTCCTTTCCTCAAAACCTTTCTCGCGCCAGTGTAGCCTTCCGCTTCTAACTTCACTAATACACGCAGGTAGATCGTTTGAAGGGGTGGGGATGGGAGGGAGGCTGAGGTGGAAGGTGGGTGGGTAGGGTGGTGTCTTGAAGCCCTGCCGAAAAGAAAAGGCAAGGCAAACGTACCAAGAGGATTTATCAAGGAGATGAACTATTAACATTTTAGACGCGTTGCTAAGGGCTACGCACAGACTAACCCCTTCACAGCCAGTGGACACAGATTGTGTCTCAACGCCAAAAAGCTTCCTACGTCTAAACAATAGGAAGGCAGAGTGGTGTCAACAAGAGGCATAGATCCTCATGAGCCCCTGCTGTCGCGGGGGCTCATGACGATCTATGTCTCCTGCGAATGGATTGTATTAACATTTTCTCTGCACACAAGGGGTTAATTGTTCATTTGTATTGTATATTGTCTCTGTACATACTTCCGTTAATTGGCACTGCTTTTGATGCTTTATCAGTTAAAAGCATGCTCTCTAAGCCACGCAACATCTGCGTACACGTATGAACCAGCATATAGAAGAGTACTGAAAATGGTTCATTCCTTGTTGCTTTCATTGATTTAATTTGACTGATTGACTATTTACTTGGATTTTATTTCCTGCAGCTATATTGTTCATTACAAATACGTGCTGGTGTGTGATTTCAGTCTTTACAGCCAAAAGCAGTCCGTCTCAAAATCACAGGCCAGAACACCAGTATGTACACACGGCCCCTAGCAGTATGTGGGTCAAGTACTCGGTTGTTTAATTGGCTGCACATTGCCTGACCCATTTAGCCCCGACGCACTTCTGCAGGAGATGGATCGACCATGAAAATCCAAGTATAGTTCAGTGCAGATTAGCTTGGCACCATGAGGCGCCAAGCTAATCTGCCACTATCCTTGAATTTTCATGGTGGATCCATCTCTTGTAACTGGTATTTAGTCGTTAGGTTGCATGTGCTGAATTTGTGAAATGTAATCTTGGGGTTAAATGGGTTAACGCGCCGCCAGCAAATAAAGTGCCCTACAGGACGTACCGGAGCTGCGTGTTTCCTCTGTTCCCAGCAAGCTGCTGATGTTCAGTGACGGTTTATCCACGTGTTTATCCACTTGTATTTATCTATTTGTGCTTATCCACGTGTGTATCCACTAACCCCTTCACTGCCGGTGGTCACAGATCGTGTTTCTGAAATCTTTGACAATTCAACATGACAAAGTCCGCCACCAAGCGGCATAAATCCTCATGAGCCCCCACAACTGCGGTGGTTCGTAAAGGCTCGGATATAAGTGTCTTGCATTTGAATCGTGTTTCATTATTGTTGGCAGTGAAGGCGCTTTACACCCAAGTTATTTATCCATTTGTGTTTATCCACTTGTGTTTATCCACTTGTGTATCCAGATCGTGTTTCTCATCTGTGTCAATCGAACTCCAAAGGCCCCGCGCCGTCACGTTTTTTAACTCAACGCCAAAGAGCAACGTCCAGCGTCAAAGGAACATGGATACAAAGTGGTGTCAGAAAGAGACATAGATCATCTTGAGCCGCTGCATTTGCGTGGGTCATGATGATCTGTGTCTGTTGTAGATGGATCGTGTTGAAATGAAGCGGCAAATGGCTAATTGTACTATAATTATACGTCTCTGTACATACTTCTATTATTTGCACTGCGTTTGAATTGATGCTTTATGTGTTAAAAACACGCTCTCTAAGCCAGGCAACATCTGCGTACACGTATGGACCAGCATATAGAAGAGTACTGAAAATGGTTCCGGCATTTCTTGTTGCTTTCACTGATTTTATTTTGACTGATTGAGTATTTACTATGATTTTTCTCTCGAAGCTATATTATTCATTAAAAATATGTGCAGGTCTGTGATTTCGGTCTTGACAGCCAAGCGCAGTAAAGCTCAAAATCATAGACCAGCACACCAGTATGTACACACGGCCCCTAGCAGTATGTAGGTCAAGTGCTCGGTTGTTTAATTGGCTGCACATTGCTTGACCCATTTAGCCCCGACGTACTACAGCAGGAGATGGATCGACCATGAAAATCCAAGAGTAGTGGCAGATTAGCTTGGCGCCTACAGGTGCCAAGCTAATCTGCCACTACCCTTGAATTTTCATAGTTGGGCCATTTCATCCATCTGGCATGTAGTCGTTAGGTGGCACGTCCTAAATGTGTGAAATGCGGTCTTGGGGTTAAATGGGTTAACGTCCCGCCAGCAACAAAGACTCATACAGGACGTACCGGAGCTGCGTGTGAAAAACACGAATGTGTGTGGCCAGCCTGTCCTAAAGCCAAACTTGATAAACCAAAAACATGCTGGGGACGCTGGATATTCATGCTCATGTATGGTGCCCCAGTTTACAGACAAAGAGCAGACAATCATGAACATTACAACATTTGTGTCGCTGCTTTGGATGCATTTGTACATAAGTCAACTTTATAATAATTACATTTAGCTACTGATTGCATATGTGTCGATTTTCTGTAGTGCATACTATGCAAAACATTTTACTCCCCTAATTATTTACGACTAGTTTAGAACTGAATAATGAGTTCGATACATGTATTTGCATGAATGTTTTTTGTGTGCTTCTTTTTGCTGTCTTCAATAATCAGAAGAAGGTAGTTTAGCATTCAGTGGCGTAGGAACTCAAGGAGAAGGGTTTTGCCTAGCGGTTAAGACCTTATGTGAACCATGTTGAATCTGTATGTCTACACGGACCACCTTGTGGCACTATGTCAAGGTATGTTGAGAAACAAAATGTTTTGTGTGTTTGTAATATAATGAACACACATACCTATTAACTTTCTAGTGGGCCGTACTTCTTTTTTGTTTTGTTGCTCTTCCTACCATATTAATGTATTCTGGGGGCAATACCTCTTTCAAGGCCTTCATTCAATCATTTTGCAGGCAGGGCAATCTAGTAGCAAGCGGCAAGGCCTGGTAAAACCAGCCCCTCCCATTTTCTCCCATCCGCCCATCTAATTTGTTGTTGAAAGTTTATATCAGTTGACCAAGTCTTCTCTGAAAATCCTCCTACGCCACTGAGTTCTGTGCACTGTGTTCCCAGCAAGCTGCTGGCGTTGACGATTTATTATGTTTATCCACTTGTGTTTATCCACTTGTGCTTATCCACTTGTGCTTATCCACTAACCCCTTCACTGCCGGTGGTCGCAGATCGTGTTTCTGAAATCTTCGTCAATACAACGCCAAAGACCGCGAGCCGTCACGTCCCAGGAACATGGAGTCAAAGTGGCGCCAGTAAGAGGCTTAGATCCTCATGATCCCACGCAACTACAGGGGCTCATGAGGATATAATGTCTCTTGCAGATGTGTCATGTTAATCTTTTTTTCTCGGCAGTGTAGTTAACATATAGCTATTCATGCCCGTGGCGTTGTGAGGGGGAGCGTTAACATGACCAAAGGGACAGAAACTCCCTTCACCCCTGACACGCTACCAAAAGGCGTGGAGCGACCATGATAGTTGAAGGGTCGTGCCAGAATAGCTTGGCGCCTAAAGGCGCCAAGCTATTCTGGCACCGCCCTTGAACTATCATGGTCGGTCAGTCTATTTTAGGTTATGTAGTCTTCAGTGAGTGCACCCCGACCTTAGACCTTAAGGCGTGATTCCATACAGAGACGCAAAAGCTGTAACGACACGAATCGATAGCATTGAAATAAAGAATTAGTGTTTCCATATGCGCGGCGCGATTGCGGTGCGACTGTCGACAGTGCGACAAAATTGTATCGTCCCTTTTAGTGATCCAACGGTGATTCCGATGTGAAGAGAATGTGCCTTTCGATCAGTAGGCGACAATAAAACGCAATAATTCTAAACAAGTTAAATAGGTGCGCGATATCTATTGTCGCCCGCTGTATATATGGAAACATAGGATGCGATTGTTTGGTATCCTACTTTGTTGGCTTCGAAATAACCGTGCCATTTTTCAGATTACTCAATGATAAATGACGTCAGTGGAAGTTGACCTATTTTATATGACTCAGGAGGATAATGCACAGTATTTGTTTTAAAAACATGACCTGTCTATGAAGTTATTTATAGTGAACGTCCGCCGTGAGATGGATTAAGTCGCCTGCTCGGCGTTAAATCCAAACAACTAACTATAATGCATGTGTGAAGTATAGTCACAATAACAGTGAACATTATTATGTTAAAAAATAAACAGTTGTAATTAGTTTCCTTAGCCGTGAGTGAACTATTTTTAGACGTTCTGTTTTCGTCGCATGACTGTTTTCGTCAAAATTCGTTCATTACGGTTTATTTCATAATTTGCTTGTAAATATTCTTCGCTCCCACACAACTTTAGGAAAACTGATGTATTTTTGTTATTATTAAAAATAGCACGGGAAAAAAACAACTTTCTGGCATTCTGGCCAATCATTGAAGTTACGTGAATCAACTTTTTACAGACTTAGTCCTAACAAGTCTGTAGAGAGAATACTTTTCCGCCTGCTGCTCAGCTTTGTTTGATGTGTCGCCTGCCGCGCCGCTGTTGGAAACACGCCCTTAGGGTTTATGTAGTGAAATGCAGTGTATTCATTCTTTTTCTTTCGTGCTTACATTCTGCAATAAAAATATATTTAAAAAAAATAAACAGCTGACTGTGTTTCAGTGTTAGACATCTTGAGAGCTGTGTGTGTAATAAGTGGGCGATAGTGACAACAGAAGTGTGGAAATGTCAGTGGCCGCTCAGGCCTAATTATTGTTTTCATTCCTATGTCCAATCCCTTTAGCCTCTCTCTCTCTCTCTCTCTCTCTCTCTCTCCCTCTCTCCCTCTCTCTCTCTCTCTCTCTCTCTCTCTCTCTCTCTCTCTCTCTCTCTGTGTGTGTGTGGGCGCGTGTGTATGTGTGTGCGTGCATGTGTGCGGAACAGTGTGTTTTGTGCATATTTGTTTATGCTGGTGTGTGTGTGCATGTGTGTGCGTGCATCTTGCATGCATGTATGTGTGTGTTGGGTTAGGCAGGAGGAAGTAAAACGTCTAGATAATCTTGACGTTTATGTTTACAGTTTTTGCGTTCAATACACCGAATGTAGTCTTAACAGATGCAATGTATACTATATGTATGTATTTATTATGTAGTTGTATTTCATGTACCGTGTGTAATGCATATTAACCAGACGTGGATCGGGATTGTGCTTCGTCTGACGCGGGGCGTTGGTTGAAGGCCCCGGACATACATCACGATACCACGTTTGTCCCGGCCTTTAATCCAATGTTTGAGCCGTAGCGGGGTCTGACCTAACACTGATTTACGTACTTCCGTGTGTGTGTGCGTGCGCGCGCGCGTGTGTGTGTGTGTGTGTGTGTGTGTGTGTGTGTGTGTGTGTGAGTGTGTGCAAGCGCGTGTACGTGCCGGCGTGTGTGCGTGTGTGAGTGTGTGTGTGTGTGTGTGTGTGTGTGTGTGTGTGTGTGTGTGTGCGTGCGTGCGTGTTTTCATGTAGTTTGTAGCAAGGACAAGAATGAAAAAAAGGTCTGCGCACCTATTCTTTTATCCTTGGAAAATAAAGTTTCATTTCATTTCATTTCTATCTGTCCACACACACACACACACACACACACACACACACACACACACACGCACACACGCACACACACACACACACACACAATCACCACAACACATAAAATAATACATAGTTCTTGTATAGCGCTGTTCTCCAGGAAAATATGCGCGCTGTCCCCAACTTGGAGGTGGGGTGATCACACACACACACACACACACACACACACACACACACACACACACACACACACACACACACACGCACACACACACACGCATAACACAAGACATACATACAGACACGCAGAAAACACACACACGCATGCAGAATGTCATTGCACCTCCGTGTAGTAGTTGCTCCTTATTCAGTCGAAACGGACGCGGTGTCGCCAAAGGAGTTAAATAAGGGGACGCAACTGAATACACAGATATTTTTTAAGAGCGGTTAGTTCCCTTATATTGTGGCCTTAGTCACGCTTTTATCTAGCAATATAAAGGCACAGTCGCCCAGCCTTGGAAACCAAGCATTTGTCAGTGGCGTTGCCAGCCCCGTCGTAGTTCAGTTGTGTGAGCCCATGATGATCTGTGTCTGTTGCAGATGGACCATGTTGATGTGAAGGGGCTAACGGCTAATTTTGTACTATAATTATACGTCTGTCAAGGAGTACTAAAGACAGGAGATGGGCTTCTGATGCTCAGCCTGTGCTAGCGAAGGCCATTGCATGCCTCTGCCTTAAGTGTTATTCACAGACTATTAAGCCGCTAACTGTTTAGTGGCAAGGTTTATTTAAGATTTAATAGTACTAAACTATGTCATACAAGAGTTTTTGGGACCAAAACCTTATGTAATGGGTCATGATAAGGCATATTTGATACTGTTAATTAGAAGAGACTTTGTTGCAAGTAAACCTGCCATGCTAATATTTGAAGTTAAAATGAGTATTCTGTTTTCTTATAAATCCTCTGAATTGACATTATAGTAATTAATCCATAGAAAAAATTATTGACTCACCACCTACTCCGACATACGCGCCTTCTTGACTGATGTCTGCAGGAGCACTCCATTCCTTTGCTGGTCCTTCTCCAGGTTGTGCAGTCCATGCAAGAGAACATTTGACAGAGATCTGAGCAGTTTCTGACACTGTGACACACTGTCCAAGTTGTAGTATGATCCCATGGTTGACAGTATCATACATAGTCTCCGGCAACAGCATGCACGATGGTGGGCGTTTTTCACAAAACACAGCCCAACCTCAACCAGCTGGTATGTACACTCATGAGGAACTGTGAGAGAGCCTCGTGACACCTCCTGGATGAAGTTCTTTACATCACTATTCACCAGGGGTTCCTCATCACTGAAATTGAAGTCTTCTGAACACTTGCCCTCCAGCCATCCAGCAACATAGGCACAGCAGCTTTTCTCGTTGTTGGTGAGCGTGACATCGGAGATGCTGTTTTCAACTGAAGCTGCATCATCAACAATTAGTGGCCCGATGCAATCATGAACTTTCGGCTGGTCATCCATCTCGACAGATTTGAGGAAGGTGGCTGCGTGTCTAGCTAGGCGTTTCTTTGCAGCACCTGACACATCTCCAACGGTCATGAACGCGTTGCCTCCTGTTGACTGTCTGTACACGCCAAATTCCCCTTCAATCCGGTCACTTTGGATTTCCCGCAGCAACACATACAGCTGTATCCAGCTGTATCCAGGAGATGCCTACACAAAGCAGCTAGACCTCGCATTGTTTGGACCAGCGCCTTCTTGGTGTCGTGGGTCAAGCATTCAACACGAGAAGCTCCATGGCCAGAATTTGCAGCTTCAAACTGTTCAGCATATGTGTCCAGGGTTGTAGATGATGACACTTGCACTGCCCGGTGGGGATCCTTGAGTCGGGCGTCTTGGCCTTTGGATGACACGTTTACATGATTCCACCAATTCAGCACACTTTAAATGAAATCTGCTGTATCTTGGGACCCTTGGATTCTCAGTGCTGCAACCACTTTCTCATTGAATACTTTTAGAACGTGTTTGACATTCTGTAGCTGCAGCTTTGAAGGTTGAACTGAATCTCGTGTGAGTGGTGTCGTCTTCAAGATGCTGTTTTTCTCTGATTCATACAGCTTCTTCACATCTTGAAAAGATCCAGTGGGTTGTTCATCACCGAAGGTCAATCTCTGGCATTTTTCTGAAATAAACAATATACACACAACTTTTAATATAATGATGACTTCATTTTGTTCTTAGAAATTATTCATTTGTTCTTTTCTCCAATATTTAGATTCCATTTATATTAAATAGATCTTTTGTTTCTGTACTGTTCTATGAATATTAATAATTATACAGCCACGTCACACATGTATACAAAAACACAATTTAAATGAAATATTAAATTTATAAAATCAATCTCTAAAATTGAAATGTTTCATCAAACATGCCAGTAAATTATTAGATATATTAGGATTCTTAAGCAAAAAAAAAAAATACTTACCTGATATCCAATTGTTTCTTATGCACTTCAGAAGATGCACAGTATCAAACAGTAGGTACCATTTGCGGGTTTCATCGAGAAGATGGATTGCAGAGGCCGGACATTTTGAGTCTGTAGGTCGATCAAACAGTCTGCAGTATTGCTGATTGATCTTGTGATTGTCTGTGATTGACCCGAGCACATTCCCACCTGCTTTTTCAACAATAGCAGCCGCTTGTCTCACTTTTTGGAACTGGAAAGCAGCAGTCAGCTTGTGCACTGGTGTGACTGAGACCATGACACTGGGCCCTCTGTGGATGCACTTCATCATTATGCAGAGCATAGATGTTGCCTTTGAATCAGGTTCGTTTGCAGCCATTCCACTCAGAACACCGCCGGAGAAGGCAAGTGTAGGGCGAATCTTGACTTCATAAACAAGCAAGAGTGCATTCTTTTGCTGCGGTTTGTTGATCTTCTGGAATGTCTTCAGTAGCACTCCATCTAGGTTCACAGAAGAAATCACTGCTTGCACCTTCCTTTTGTTGGGCATCATCAGGTATTCTCTCAGAAATTCAAACGAGCAATTAGGAAAAGATTCTACAGCAAAGCAGTAATCTTGGGTGGAATAACGTTTTTCACACAGAAGTTTCAGCTGATGCGTGATGAACTCCATTTTTTTTTTTTTTTTGCTGCTTGCTGTCTTGGAATTCCAGTTGTTCGAGAACTGCTGCCATTTCAAGAATCCTGTCAACAGTAGGAATGACGTAATTCCTGACCGTGTGAACTGCTTCGTGGAACTGGGAGTAAGAAGATAATCCATTGTTAGGATGCAAAATTTTTCCAAGAGGTACTCTGATTTCTTTCTTGTATGCAGTGAGAATGAGAGGAGAGCACAGTGTTGCCTTATTCTCAACTATGATCGTCGACTCACATTCTGTGAAATCCTTTGACATGAAGAGGCAAACAAACCTGTCATCAGTTCTTGAAGTAACAATGTTGTCATACTTCTTCAGTTCTTTTTCAGGCACAAAGTCAGAAAATGATGTTATTTTGTCCTTTTTGAGGAAGTGCTGCAATTGCTTATCTTCTTGTTTTGATGGACGAGGAGGAGCTTTTGGGGTTGGCAAACATGAAATAGGCACATCAAAAATACTCGGAGGCTGTGTTGGTCTTGTAGATCCACCTGGTATTTTCACCATTGGTATTTTCACATATGTAAAACTTGGCTGAATCAACAACAAAGTTTTCTCGTGGGGGGAGAACAGCTATCCATTTCTGTCTGTCTACTTCGTCTTTGGGCAATTTAAACACCCTACACTTGTTTGATTCATTGTAATTTCCAGTACACTTTGCAACACCACATTTGTTAGGCATGATGAAGCCTAGAACATGAGCAATTTCACAAAACACAAGAGAAGAGAAAATGCTGTTTGGCCCTTGCGAGGTGAAAAATAGTGCCACATTGTATACACTTCTTAATAAAGGATTTAAAGGATTTATACCTCATTAGATGTGTTAACTTTCAGTATTTACAAGTAAGAAAATGCTTAAATAATACTATTCTTAGATAAATTATTTAATCATCTATTTATTTTCACTTAGTATTAGGGACGTATTAATGCGCAGGAGCTTTGGCGGGGCATTGCTGACGCAGAGCTAAAAATAGCTCACTGAGCCAGCGTGCAGTCTTGTCTCTGTGAGAGGCACTGGCCTTTGCTAGTTACTCCTGGAAGTAGCAAAGCCATCTCCTGTCTTTAGTACTCCTTGGTCTCTGTACATACTTCTCTTATTTGCACTGCTTTTGATGCCGGCTTTATGTGTTAACAACAGTGCTCTCTAAGCCACGCAACCTCAGCG
This sequence comes from Semisulcospira habei, assembly GCA_036245525.1. NCBI lineage: Eukaryota > Metazoa > Mollusca > Gastropoda > Semisulcospiridae > Semisulcospira > Semisulcospira habei. Next base: position 16,526,604 of record BTPG01000007.1, on the reverse strand, counting down.
CACACGTATAGACCAGCATATAGAAGAGTACTGAAAATGGTTCATTCCTTGTTGCTTTCATTTAATTTGACTGATTGACTGTTTATTTTATTTTTCCGCTCTCGCAGCTATATTGTTCGTTAAAAATACGTGCTGCTCTGTGATGTCGGTCTTGACAGCCAAGCGCAGTAAGGGTCAAAATCACAGACCAGTACACCAGTACGTACCCACGGCCCCTAGAAGGATGTGGGTCAAGTGCTCGGTTGTTTAACTGTCCGTACATTGCTTGATCCATTTAACCCCGACGAACTACAGCAGGAGATGGATCGACCATGATAAGTCCAAGGGTAGTGGCAGATTAGCTTGGCGCCTACAGGCGCCAAGCTAATCTACCACTACCCTTGAATTTTCATGGTCGATCTATTTCTTGCATCTGGTATACCGTCGTTAGGTGGCACGTCCTAAATGTGTGAAATGGGGTCTTGTGGTTACTAAATGGGTTAACGTCCCGCCAGCAACAAAGACTCGTACAGGACGTACCGGAGCTGCTTGTGAAAAACACGAATGTGTGTGGTCAGCCTGTCCTAAAGCCAAACTTGATAAACCAAAAACATGCTGGGGACGCTGCACATTCATGCTCATTTATTGTGCCCCAGTTTACAGAAAGAGAGCAGACAATCATGAACATTACAACATTTGTGTCGCTGCTTTGGATGCATTTGTACATAAGTCAACTTTTAAATTATTACATTCATCTACTGATCACATATTATGTCTCGATTCTCTGTAATGTGTGCATAATATTTAATTCCCCTAATTATTCACGACTAGTTAAGAATTGAAAAATGAGTTCGATACATGTATTTGCATAATTGTGTTTTTGCTACTTTTTGCGTTCCTCAATGATAATCAGAAGGAGGTAGTCCAGGCATTTAGTGGCGTCGGAACCGAAGCGGAAAATTTTTGGACTGGCGTTTATACTCTCTGTGAACAATGTTGTATCGTCAAAGTAATGTTTGGCTATGGTCATGCATACCTCCTTATTTTCCACTATTTCGTACTTTTTTTGTGTGGCCCTTCCTACTATATTAAGGCATACCTCCTCCAGGGCCATAACTCCTCCAGGGCTTTCGTCAGTCATTTTGCGAGAATGACAATATCGTTGCAATCTTCATGGCCTGGTAAAACCAACCCCGCCCCATTCTCCCCCTCCGCCTGTCTAATTTGTTGTTTAATGTTTTCCAACAAGTGCCCAAATCTCCTCTAAAAATCGTTCTACGTCACTGAGTCACAAGCTGCTGGTGTTGACGATAAAGTATCCACTTGTGTTAATCCACTAACCCCGTCACTGAGTTTTGTCCCCTCTGTTCCTGACAAGCTGCTGGTGTTGACGATAAAGTATCCACTTGTGTTAATCCACTAACCCCGTCACTGAGTTTTGTCCCCTCTGTTCCTGACAAGCTGCTGGTGTTGACGATAAAGTATCCACTTGTGTTAATCCACTAACCCCGTCACTGAGTTTTGTCCCCTCTGTTCCTGACAAGCTGCTGGTGTTGACGATAAAGTATCCACTTGTGTTAATCCATTAACCCCGTCACTGAGTTTTGTCCCCTCTGTTCCTGACAAGCTGCTGGTGTTGACGATAAAGTATCCACTTGTGTTAATCCACTAACCCCGTCACTGAGTTTTGTCCCCTCTGTTCCTGACAAGCTGCTGGTGTTGACGATAAAGTATCCACTTGTGTTAATCCACTAACCCCTTCACTGCCGTTGGTCGCAGATCGTGTTTTTGAAATCTTTGACAATTCAACATGACAAAGTCGCGCCAACAAGAGGCATACATCCTCATGAGCCCCGCAAATGCGGCGGCTCATGAGAATATATGTCTCTTGCATTTAAATCGTGTTCATTATTTCGGCAGTGAAGGCGCTTAATACCCAAGTTATTTATCCATTTGTGTTTATCCACTTGTGTTTATGCACTTGTGTATCCAGATAGTGTTTCTGAAATATGTGTCAATCCAACTCCAAAGACCCCGACCCGTCACGTTTTTTAACTCAACGCCAAAGCGCACCTGACTGACAGTTTTTTAAAACGTGTTCACGGTGTTCCTAGGACATGCCTCACAACTTGAAATGCAGATAAAGTTTGAGGCCGATTTACAATTTAGACTGACGCTGAAAGTCTCAGGAGCCTTTGCGCAGAGGTACATGAGCCTAGAGGTCTATATGGACTCATGAAAACCTATGCCTCCTGCAGACGGTCGGTGTTTTAATGATGGAGCGACCAGAAAACTCAAACGGCCTTCATGCCGGATTGCACTTGAGCTGACTCGTGTGTATTGGCGGCGAGAGGCGCGCTCTGATTGACAACCTGCTATCACTTCCTGTGAGCACGTGACAGACTTCAAACCTCGTGTTCACAATTGTTTTATCCCAGGATACATCTCACAACAGTGAGATATAAACCTAATAACCATTCAGTTTGAAGCTAAGAGTCTCATGGGTTCTTACGGCTGCAGGCGCTTTGCTAACTCTACGTCATTTGCATTCAAGTAAAACATTGTAGTTGCAAGGTCAGGGTTCTACATGTGCTGGCTTGTTATCGTTTCGATTCCATTCGATTACATTCCATCCATTCCATTCCATTCCATTCCATTCTCCCTTCTCCCATTCTGCCCTGACGCACTACATCAGGAGACGTGTCGACCATGATAATTCAAGGGTAGTGCCAGATTAGATTGGCGCCTGTCGGCGCCAAGCTAATCTGGAACTGCCCTTGAATTATCAAACGCGATCTATCTCCTGCAACTGGTGCATAGTCATTAGATGACGCCTCCAAAATTTGGGAAATACGGCCGTCGGGCTGAATGAGTTAAAGGGCAATTATAGTTTTGTGGACGGGAAATACCGCATGACATGAAATAAGTGCAAAATGTACAATTAGGTGAGATGGATGTTTTGTAAGGCGAATCAGAAAAAGTTAGATACTGGCTTTTATATTACAAATGCATGTAATTGCAAACAGCGGCTAAAGGTATGATATGTTGAAGACAGATGAATCGTTTAAACGGCGTAAATACAGAAAAGCTATAACTTCAACTGAGTCGGATGATCACGAGTAACACGGACAAACTATTAACTCCCGTTTATACTACTGTCCCACACTCATCAACAAATGCAGGACACGACCATGAGGCTTGCTGACATCTCGTCCCAAGTGGGCCTCACCATTCACAAACAGAAAACAAAGACAATGAGGCTGAACGCAACCAGGGAAGAACCAGTCTTGCTTGCTGGCACCCCGTTGGAGGAGGTGGAGTCCTTCATCTATCTCGGGAGCATCATAGACAAAAAAGGCGGCACTGATGCAGATGTCAGAGCACGAATCGGTAAATCCAGAGCAGCTTTTCTCCAGTTAAAAAAAGTGTGGAGTACCAGCGAGCTGTCACAACACACCAAAGTCCGGATTTTCAACTCCAATGTAAAAGCAGTTCTCCTATATGGAGCAGAGACTTGGAGATTGACAAAAACCACAGTCAACAGAGTACAGACCTTCATGAACAGTTGCCTTAGAAGAATTTTGAAAATCCACTGGCCAGAGAAGATCAGCAACGTCAGACTCTGGGAGAGAACAGAGCAGATAACAGCAGAGAATGAAAGTGGGCGAAGAAGATGGGGATGGATCGGTCACAGCCTGAGAAAGCCAGCTTCCAGTATCACTAGGCAGGCATTGTCATGGAACCCCCAGGGAAAGAGGAAAAGAGGTAGGCCGAGAAACTCCTGGCGTCGAGACCTCCAAGCAGACATCAAGAGACTGGGAACCACCTGGAGTAGAATCGAAGGAGAAGCACAGGACAGGAGTTGCTGGAGGTCTCTCGTCGATGGCCTATACCCGGGTAGGGGTGACAGGCGTAAGTAAGTAAGTAAGTAAGTATACCAGTGATGAATAAAATCATCTTTGCGGCGCCACCCTTTTAACTCGATTTACCCCTTCAGTCATGATGGTGAGATCAGGGGGGAGGGGGTGGGGAAAGGGGGTGGGGTGGGGGGTGGGGGCGGAGGTAAATGTTTTAAAGCTCGATGTGATTAGTGTTGACCAGGATAAGGTGACAGGCAGATGGTCGAAAGGGGGTTTGGGGGTGTCGATAATCCCCGAAAGCAATTGCCGCAATTTGCGACGACACCTCTCCCCGCTTTCGTTGACGTGTGGAGTAATCCGCTGTTAGGGTCTCTTTGTCATACACGTGTGTTCAGATATTTCTCACTGTAAAAAACGACATATCAAAAAAAAAAAAAAAAAAAAAAAAAAAACAAGTGCGCGGCCTGAGCAGACTTTTGAATTTTTATTTATTTATTTATTTAAATTTTAGTTGGCTATGTTACTATGTTAATTCAAAGGCCGGGGTAGAGAGTAAGCAACGCGTGCCCGAAAATACATTTCAAAAGGAGTCTGTGTGTAAATGTGAACATTAAAACAACAAAAACACATCGTAGGTTATAAATAAATAAATACATACATAAATACCATAAAACAGCAAAAGCACATCGTAGGTTATAAATAAATAAATAAAGGAAATAAAGAAAGAATGCAATACTAATAATAAATAAATAAATAAATAATTTAAAAAGTAAAATAAATAAATAAATCAATATAATTATAATAAATAAATAAACAAACAAATAACAAAACAAATAAATAAATAAATGACCGCGAAGGCTGGTCTGATATTTCTGTGAGAAATTAATATTAAAACGGAAAAAATAGGTAATGTTATGGCATAAATATCAGTGATTTTATATAGAATCCCTGATAATATATGACGAAGATGATTTAAAGCATTTATGTGGCTTGCTTAACACATTCTGGTTTTTATTTGACAACTCATGTGCTCGGAGCTGTCAGTATCATCAAACATAATTCCATTAAAAAAATATGTGTACATATTGACGATTTTATATGCATCGAAACTGAGGCCTTTTTTCCTGAATATACACTGTAGTCGTCATTAGCACCACCGAGTGTTTCGTGTTCAGCGCCGATGGCTTAATTTTACACCTTGACTCCGGCCTGGAGACCTTGATTTTAAGTCCAGTTCTGATTGGACGACCTGTTTTTGTAGGGCCGCCCTCTCCATCCGCAATTGGCTGAGGGACATCCTGCGTGTCAAAGTTAACTTGCCCCTAGTCCAATCATTTGCCGGCCGGCTGCTGGCTCAGTGTCTAGTGGCAGCAAGCTGAACAGACACCAGCATACACAGTTACGTCTGACCGGTCTGTCTGTCTCTACGGACATTGTTCGGAAATCAGAAAAGATCAAAACTACACGGGTCGCCTGTCGACAAAACAATGAATTAAAGGCCCGGGCAAACATTAATACATAGCTGGATAAATAAATAAATAAATAAATAAATAAATAAATAAATAAATAAATAAATAAATAAATAAATAAATAAATAAATAAATAAATAAATAAACAATAATTGTTTGATGTTATTGTATTTCTTTAGGCACGTCCGCCGTGAGGTGGTCTTAGTTGCCTGCTTGGCGTTAAATTCAGCCAACTAAAAAACCAACTTTATGAAACGCTGAAATGCGCGTGCACTTCGTATGTTCTTGGCTTGACTTCGCGAACGAAGATTCTATAGGGCTTTCCCACGTCGTCTGCAGGCATTTTCGTGGCTGCGGAGGCCAATCCGGGACAGGCAGGTTCGACCGCAGTGGCTGCAGGGGAAGGTCTGGTCAGGGTTATGAGTTACGGCAACTCTGTGTTTTCTCCTGAGCCGTTTGTCCTTAAGGTTAGCTCTGCGAGATTCCTCAAAGGAGACGGCTGCCTTGTAGATGGTGGAGCGCCAGGTGTCACGGTCCGCAGCAAGCGAAGACCACTGGCGGTGGTCGATTTGGCAGGCACTAAGTGACTTCTTGAGACCGTCTTTGTATCTCTTCTTTGGTGCCCCTCTGTCTCGGTGTCCAGTGGCAAGCTCGCCGAACAGAGTGATCTTGGGTAGGCGATGATCCTTCATCCTGGAGACGTGCCCCGCCCAGCGAAGCTGTGTCCGCAGCAACAAAGCCTCGATGCTCATAGTTTCTGCCTGTTCAAGGACCTCGACGTTGGTGACATAGTCACTCCAGTGAATGCCCAGGATGGTACGCAGGCAGCGCTGGTGAAAGCGTTCGAGGAGTCGTAGTTGGTTGCGGTAGAGGGCCCAGGACTCGGAACCGTACAGCAGGGTGGTGAGGACGACAGCTCTGTACACGCTGATCTTGGTGCCTTTTTTCAGCTGTTGATTGTGCCACACCCGCTTGAATAGTCGCCCGAAAGCACTGTTCGCTTTTGCCAACCTGTTGTCCAGCTCCTTGTCCAGCTTGGCGTCTGACGTGATGGTGCAGCCAAGGTAGGTAAACTGGTGTACGGACTTTAGTTCAGACTCGCCGATGGTGATGTGGGGAGGGCGATGCTCTACCTTGGGTGCCGGCTGATGAAGGACCTCTGTCTTTTTCAGACTGACCTCGAGTCCAAAGAGCTGGGCAGCATCTGCAAAGCAGGACGTGATGCGCTGCAAGGCTCTTTCTGTGTGTGCAACGAGGGCAGCGTCATCAGCAAAGAGCAGCTCACGAATCAGTTGGTCTAGGGTTTTCGTGTGGGCCTGCAGTCGTCTGAGGTTGAACAGGTTGCCATCGAGACGATACCTGATGTACACTGCATCGTCATCGTCGAGGTCCACTGTGGCCTGCTTTAACATCATGCTAAAGAAGATGGTGAAGAGGGTTGGTGCCAGCACGCAGCCCTGTTTCACGCCGTTGATAATGGGGAATGGTTCTGAGAGGTTACTGTTGAGTCTAACCTGGCCTTGCTGGTCCTCGTGGATCTGGACGATCATGCTTAGGAACTTTGGGGGACAGCCAAGTCGCTCCAGGATCTGCCACATGCCTTGCCTGCTCACAGTGTCGAACGCTTTTGTTAGGTCGACAAACGTTACATACAGCCCTTTGTTCTGCTCGCGGCACTTCTCCTGAAGCTGTCTCAGCACAAAGACCATGTCGGTATTACTCCTGTTGGCTCTGAAGCCACACTGGCCCTCTGGGAGGTGGTCTTCAGCGATGGCAGGTACCAGCCGATTCAGGAGCAGCCTTGCGAGAATTTTCCCTGCAATGGACAGCAGGGTAATTCCACGATAATTAGAGCAGGCAGATTTCTCTCCTTTGTTCTTGTACAGGGTGATGATGACTGCATCACGGAGATCCTTTGGTAGTGTTCCTTTCTCCCAGCAGCAGAGAAAGATGTCATGGAGCTTGTTGTGCAGTGCTGGGCCTCCATGTTTCCAGATCTCTGGCGGGATTCCGTCAATGCCTGCTGCTTTGCCACTCTTGAGCTGGTGGATGGCTGTGAGGGTCTCTTCGGCGGTGGGCGGTTCGTCCAATTCAACCTTTAGTGGGAGCTGTGGGATTTGGAGGATGACTGTTTCTTGAACAGTGCGCTCAGCGCCGAAGAGGTCCTGAAAGTATTCTGACCAGCGGTTCAAGATGGAGGTATTATCTGTGGGGAGTGCCTGTCCATCGGCGCTTCGCAGGGGACTTTGTACCAGGTGCCTAGGGCCATACACTGCTTTCAGTGCTTCATAGAAGCCCCTGTAGTCACCGTTGTCAGCGCAAAGCTGGGTCCTCTGTGCCAGTCTCGACCACCACTCGTTCTGGAGCTCTCTAAGCTTGAGCTGGAGACTGCTGCAGATGAGGCGAAAGGCAGATTTCTTCACAGGGCAGGAAGGCTGGGCTAGGTGGGCCTGGTGGGCGGCTCTTTTTTTTTTGCTAGAAGTTCCTGGATCTCCACGTCTTTTTCGTGAAACCAGTCTTTGTTCCTCTTTCTAACAAAGCCCAAGACTTCCATAGAAGATTTTACAATAGCAGTTTTCAGTTGCTCCCAGAGTGTTTCAGGGGAGGAGTCTGCTGGATCAACTGCGTCTTTGAGCATGCGCTCTAAATCTGTCTGGAGGGCAGCTTTCTTGTCATCACGCTGAAGGCTGGCAACATCAAGCTTTTTCTTGAGGGGGCCCCTTTTCTTGGGTTTCAGCTTGAGGTGGAGCCTGAGTTTGCAGCGGACAAGGCGGTGGTCAGTGTGGCACTCTGCGCTGGGCATCACTCTGGTGAGGAGGACGTCACTGCGGTCCCTCTGACGCACTAGGACATAGTCGATAAGGTGCCAGTGCTTGGAGCGAGGATGCATCCAGGTGGTCTTTCGACTGTCCTTTTGCTGGAAAGTAGTGTTGGTGATGACAAGTTGCTGTCCAACTCCAACTCCAACTCCAACTTCGTATGTTAATGAGCGCAGAAAGGACGTTCTTGAAAGGCTTTGTGAATTACATATTTGTAAAGTAATTCTTTTTAAAAAATTGTAAAAAATAAACATTATACCTCCGCTACAGTAGAACTGTAAATTTAGTGACATGCATGTTGACATCTTCTCTCACTGATGGAGCAAAAAGATGTCATAATTACTCACAATCAAAAGCACAGTTACTGAATTTCTTGAAGTGCGTAAGGAGGCTTAGTAAAGTGATGAAAGTGCGGTATATTTGTTGACTACACAAATTACTGGTAAATTTCGGAATCAGTTGCCGGCAGACGATAGTGCCTAGAATTAAGTAATACCGATTGCACAAACTATGAAAAACACCGACATTGACAAAATTAATGTGCAATGAACTATCGACTGTCTTCTTTTTCAGTCCCTTCTATTTATAGAAGGGACTTTTTAGGACGGGTCGCGGTGGGACGAATTTAATAGCATGTCCATGATGTCAAAGGCGAGCAGGTCTAATCCTTTGACAACTGAAGTAATAAGATAAAAATTGCGTCATGTTACTTACGCTAACCTCGCTGCTAATATACTTTTGGCGCGAAGCGTCGTATGTAGGCCTACGTGTGTGTGTGTGTGTGTGTGTGTGTGTGTGTGTGTGTGTGTGTGTGTGTGTGTGTGTGTGTGTGCGCGCGCGCGCGCGCGTGTGCCCGTATGCATTTATGTATATAGACACAAGTATCGCCGATAGTTCTGTACACACAAACTTGAAACTTGGCGATATACTTTATTCAAGGGTGGCTAAGAGAGCCTCCGTGCATATTGTAATTGGATGTCTCATTGCAGACCTAAAATACCGTTCAGAACAAGTCGGTTGACCCAGATTAGAGTCCGTAATTTTTGTCACATTTATGTACTTGAAATTTGGATATAGCTAGTTTGGAGAAAGACATTGGATGAGTGTGCAGTGTGCTCGACGCGGCATCTGTCGGACAGTCTTTTAGCACTGCAGTAAGCTCGGAACAGGCTCTGTTCAACAACATTAATTACATAGGTTTCAGTCAGTGTTGCATCTACAACTGACGCCCACTCTGTTTAATAGGTCTGCAACGGTCAAACGCCGAATGATCAGTGGATCACATTTAAGGAAAGAACAGTAAACATTGAACGTAAATTTTAAGGATCACAAACCGGCCTCGACAGAAAGAATAAGTGAAAATGAAGCCCTCGTTGCTTTAAGAAAATAACCACATTTTAAACAATAATAATAATCGAATAGAAAAACGGATTTTGAACACCTCCTTATCCCCCATACCCCCCTCCCCCCTCCTCCACCCCACCCTACCCCCCAAAACCCACAAAAAACCCCAAACAAAACAAACAAACAAACAAGCAAAAGATAGGGTTAGTGTAGAGTGTCCCATGCTCCCCCCACACCCACCACCCCTTCGCCCTCATACTTTTTTCGCCCCCCCCCCCCCCACTTCCCCCGGGGATTGTTGATGTTAGAGGTGGGAAAGTCATTGTAGGCCGTTTGACATCGGGGCGTACAACGTTCTAATAATAATAATAATAATACATAGTTTTTATATAGCGCCCTTCCCCACGAACAGCAAGCTCGGAGCGCTTTACAGCATACAAAAAAAATTAAAAAGGAGAAAAAAATTAGAACGCACTCACTCTTTAAATAAACATCTGCTCGCACCATGTAGGCGCATTCCTAACACGAAACACACACACACACACACACACACACACACACACACACACACACACACACACACACACACACACACACACACACACACACACACACACACACACACACACACACATAGCCTATCTACATGGGGAAAACAACCAACATTTCCAGGTAGCACATCCAGACTAAGCTAATCTTGATATGCTACCTGGAAAAGATGGGTCTTCAAATTTGTTTTGAAGGTCAACAGGGTAGGGGAAAGACGGACATGCAGTGGAAGTGAGTTCCAGACGTGAGGGGCCTGATAACTGAAAGAACGGGCACCAGCAGTTTTTAGGCTGACTCTGGGCTGAACAAGCAGTTTTTGTGAGCTTGAGCGTAGACTTCTACTAGGATTGTGTGAGGCAAGGGAAGAAGACAGATATGCAGAAAGCGTATTGTCATAGTGTTTGTATTCTATCACAATACCTCCGAAAAGAAACACTTTCTGTGCCGCTTTGAGAACAAATATCATTTAGTGCCATTTGACATTGCTATTTTTTAAAATAAATTTTACTCCTATGCTTTGCCGATTTTGCTATACAGTCGTAAAATTTTGGCCACGAAGATCTAGCCTTTTTCAATACCCTACTAGAACCCCGGCGGGAAACGGCCAGTCAAAGTCATCAAAGTGAAACTGACATGCCGACTTCATAAATTTTATGCCTGCGCTGTTTCATGATGCAAAATTATTCTTGGTTAACTTGCTTTTTCACGGAAAAATGAATCTCTGCTTGCTCCACACGGAGAGGGGCCTAGAAAAGGTGGCCTAACCAAAGCTCATCCCCTCGTAACCCCAGTTGGCTAGCCGCGGTCAACGGGCATCTTCTCATGTGGTCAGAAAACAAGAAAAAACAACGGATCCACTCTCATGACGACCACGACCGGACTCAACGTAGCATGCTGGAACATCCGAACCATGCTCGACACAGCAGACAGCGTACGCCCTGAACGTCGCTCCGCCCTCAATGCCCATCAATTGCGGAGGTTAAACATCGACATCGCTGCGCTCAGCGAAGTACGCCTCCCGAAGGAAGGCAGCCTCCAAGAACTTGGCGCTGGCTACACCCTCTACTGGTCATGCAGGCCTGCATCAGAAAGACGGCTCTCAGGCGTGGGCTTCATGGTGAAGACCCCCATTGCGACTAAGTTGGAAAACCTACCAACGGGTCACTCCGACCGCATCATGTCCATGCGCCTCCCACTGAGACACCAGCAATACGTCACCCTTCTCAGTGTGTACTCCTCAACCCTCCTGGCAGAGCCTGCAGAAAAAGACAAGTTCTACTCTGACCTGCGCAGCCTCCTGCAGAGCACCCCTGCAGACGACAAAGTCATCATCCTTGGCGACTTCAACGCCAGAGTGGGCCAAGACTCTGAAGCCTGGAAAGGAGTCCTCGGCAAGCATGGCGTTGGGAACTGCAATGACAATGGTCGCCTACTGTTTGAGCTCTGTGCAGAGCAGCAACTTGTCATCACCAACACTACTTTCCAGCAAAAGGACAGTCGAAAGACCACCTGGATGCATCCTCGCTCCAAGCACTGGCACCTTATCGACTATGTTCTAGTGCGTCAGAGAGACCGCAGTGACGTCCTCCTCACTAGAGTGATGCCCAGCGCAGAGTGCCACACTGACCACCGCCTTGTTCGCTGCAAACTCAGGCTCCGCCTCAAGCTGAAACCCAAGAAAGGCCCCCCCCCCCCCCCCAAAGAAAAAGCTTGATGTTGCCAGCCTTCAGCGTGACGACAAGAAAGCTGCCCTTCAGGCCGATTTACAGCGCATGCTCAAAGACACAGTTGATCCAGCAGACTCCTCCCCTGAAACACTCTGGGAACAACTGAAAAGTGCTATTGTAAAATCTTCTGTGGAAGTCTTGGGGTTTGCTAAAAAGAAGAACAAAGACTGGTTTGACGAAAACGACGTAGAGATCCAGGAACTTCTAGCAAAAAAAAAAAGAGCCGCCCACCAGGCCCACCTAGCCCAGCCTTCCTGCCCTGTGAAGAAGTCTGCTTTCCGCCTCATCTGCAGCAGTCTCCAGGTCAAGCTTAGAGAACTCCAAAACGAGTGGTGGTCCAGACTCGCACAGAAGACCCAGCTCTGCACTGACAACGGTGACTACAGGGGCTTCTACGAAGCACTGAAAGCAGTGTATGGCCCTAGGCACCTGGTACAGAGTCCCCTGCGAAGTGCTGATGGACAGGCACGCCTCACAGATAATACCTCCATCTTGAACCGCTGGTCAGAGTACTTTCAGGACCTCTTCGGCGCTGAGCGCACTGTTCAAGAAACAGTCATCCTCCAAATCCCACACCTTCCACTAAAGGTTGAATTGGACGAACCGTCCACCGCCGAAGAGACCCTTACAGCCATCCACCAGCTCAAGAGTGGCAAAGCAGCAGGCATTGACGGAATCCCGCCAGAGATATGAAAACATGGAGGCCCAGCACTGCACAACAAGCTCCACGACCTCTTTCTCTGCTGCTGGGATAAATGAACACTACCAAAGGATCTCCGTGATGCAGTCATCATCACCCTGTACAAGAACAAAGGAGAGAAGTCTGCCTGCTCTAATTATCGTGGAATTACCCTGCTGTCCATTGCCGGGAAAATTCTCGCAATGTTGCTCCTGAATCGGCTGGTACTTGCCATCGCTGAAGACCACCTCCCAGAGGGCCAGTGTGGCTTCAGAGCCAACAGGAGTACCACCGACATGGTCTTTGTGCTAAGACAGCTTCAGGAGAAGTGCCGCGAGCAGAACAAAGGGCTGTACGTAACGTTTGTCGACCTAACAAAAGCGTTTGACACTGTGAGCAGGCAAGGTATGTGGCAGATCCTGGAGCGACTAGGCTGTCCCCCAAAGTTCCTCAACATGATCGTTTAGCTCCACGAGGACCAGCAAGGCCAGGTCAGACTAAACAGTGACCTCTCAGAACCATTCCCCATTCGCAACGGCGTGAAGCAAGGCTGCGTGCTGGCACCGACCCTCTTCACCATCTTCTTTAGCATGATGTTGAAGCAGGCCACAGTGGACCTCGACGATGACGACGCAGTGTACATCAGGTATCGTCTCGATGGCAGCCTGTTTAACCTCAGACGACTGCAGGCCCACACGAAAACCCTAGACCAACTGATTCGTGAGGTGCTCTTTGCTGATGACGCTGCCCTCGTTGCACACACAGAGAGAGCCTTGCAGCGCATTACGTCCTGCTTCGCAGATGCCGCCCAGCTCTTTGGACTTGAGGTCAGTCTGAAAAAGACAGAGGTCCTTCATCAGCCAGCACCCAAGGAAGAGCATCGCCCTCCTCACATCACCATCGGCGAGTCCGAACTGAAGTCTGTACACCAGTTTACCTACCTCGGCTGCATCATCACGTCAGACGCCAAGCTGGACAAGGAGCTGGACAACAGGCTGGCAAAAGCGAACAGTGCTTTCGGGCGACTATTCAAGCGGGTGTGGCACAATCAACAGCTGAAAAAAGGCACCAAGATCAGCGTGTACAGAGCTGTCGTCCTCACCACCCTGCTGTACGGTTCCGAGTCCTGGGCCCTCTACCGCAGCCAACTACGAGTCCTCGAACGCTTTCACCAGCGCTGCCTGCGTACCATCTTCAGCATTCACTGGAGTGACTATGTCACCAACGTCGAGGTCCTTGAACAGGCGGAAACTGTGAGCATCGAGGCTTTGCTGCTGCAGACACAGCTTCGCTGGGCGGGGCACGTCTCCAGGATGGAGGATCATCGCCTACCCAAGATCACTCTGTTCGGCGAGCTCGCCACTGGACACCGAGACAGAGGGGCACCAAAGAAGAAATACAAAGACGGTCTCAAGAAGTCACTTACTGCCTGCCAAATCGACCACCGCCAGTGGCCTTCGCTTGCTGCGGACCGTGACACCTGGCGCTCCACCATTCACAAGGCAGCCGTCTCCTTTGAGGAATCTCGCAGAGCTAACCTCAAGGACAAGGGGCTCAGGAGAAAAAACAGAGTTGTCGTAACTCTGAACCATGACCAGACCTTCCCCTGCAGCCACTGCGGTCGAACCTGCCTGTCCCGGATTGGCCTCCGCAGTCACGAAAATGCCTGCAGACGACGTGGGCAAGCCCTATAGAATCTTCGTTCGCGAAGCCAAGCCAAGCCGAATCTCTGATAGGTAGCTGAGGCTCGTTTAAAAGAGAAGAAAAAAGTCATCTCATGAACTTTGTGAAATGTTCTGAATTTTTGCGACTTCTGTGTGATAATTTTACATTAAACCAAGCATTTTCTTTAAGATATGTACACAACAATATGACAATATCTTGCATTCTAGCGCTATATCTCATACATGAAATTATGAATGCCTTTCCATCATTTTTCAAATTTAGCTGCAGGACATCTGTTGATTATGGAAACAAGCAAAGTGTTATCTGCCTTTTGTTCCTTGTTTAAGATACCTCTTTTTGCACCTCTCCTGTTCCTGACAGGATGTCTACTGGAGTCATCCTATGTGTAACTGTAGCTTGGTGTCTGTCTGAGTTTTTTGCAGGTCATTTTACCAGAAGCAACCAACAGAATCTGGTCAATATTAGATTAGAAGATGTGTCTTGTACCAAAGCCGAGATCCTAGCGTCAAGGTCAAGGTCACAGTAGGGATTTAAAGGGTCTGTACACTAAAGGTCATATCACCAAAAGGACGGCTCATTTGATATAAATTGTTGGTAAGTAAAGGTACCCCGAAGAATGCTGCGCAAAGGAATTTTTTTTTAATCCGACATACTGAGTGTAAAGGCCCTGGCAAACATATTTGTTTTCAGTGCTTCCGTTATTGTCTGTGCAATATCTCTGGAACCACTCTACCGATTTTCGTCAAGTTTTAGTATTTGGTAGCTCTTACTGTGAGAAATAGTCATAAACAAAAACGGAGTTGATACTTTTAAGTTTTAGGTTCACATGTGGAACGTGAATCTATGTAATGAGCAAGTGGTCGTCCGTCCGTCCTTCGTCCGTCGTAAACTTCAACGTTTGCATTTTCTCGGAGACTATTCAATTCATACTCTTCAAACTTGGGCAAAAGATATAATTGTGTGCTAAGACCTTTCTACACGTAAGGTCAAATTCATAGGGGATTAGAAAAAAGAGTAAACAAATACACATTTTAACAAACAATTGCTTTTCTGAAATACTGTTAACGGAGTAACTACTACAACTAACTACTCAGTTTTCATGCTTGAAATACGCGTGCGTTCTGTTTGTTACTGGCAGTGATGTACACTCAAGTCCTCGCCCTTAAGAAAACCAACCCCGCCCTCAAGTTGATACTGGCCGTGGGCGGGGCCGGGCGGGGCTCATCCGGGTTCAGGGAGGCTGCGGACACTAACGTCACCAGAGCGACCTTCACCAGCAACGCCATCAGCTTCCTCCGGAAGAACGCCTTTGACGGGCTGGATGTGGACTGGGAGTTCCCTGCCCCTGCCGAGCGGGAAAAATTCACTCTATTTTTGTCGGTGAGTGCTCACTTTTGTTGATTGGCGTTGATGCGGTTAACTTCGTTTTGACTTTTAACAGAGAAATAGAGAGAAAAAATCACCAACTTTTGCCTTTAGAAAATGTGTTAAGCCATTCAGTGCAGGCTGACGCGGACTGTGTTCCTGCAAACGCCGTGAACTCAACACCAGAAACATGGATTCAAAGTGATGCCAGCAAGAGGCATAGATTCTCATGAGCCCCCGCAACTGCGGGGGCTCATGAGGATCTATACCTGTTGCAGTTGGGTGGTGTTCACATTTTTTCGGCACTGAACGGGTTAAAAATGGAAGACTGTGCATTTGTCGCTAGTAAAATGCTTTTTAAATAATTTACAGTTTTACATGCATTCTTGGGCGTGAGTATGTGTGGAGTTTAATTATCCAGAGAAAGCGAACGAGGTAGCAAAAGTCTGTGAATTGTTTAGCAGTCTTTGACAGGTAAACGAACTGCTTCAGTGACTAGTCGAGTATATAAGAGCCAGCCCACCCCATCTGCAGGACGCATAGATCCTCATGATCCCTCTGTAGATCTATGGCTTTTGCTTGCCATATTCATGCATACCAAATTACATTTGCCAGAGACAAAAGAGAGGGGGTGGTGCATGAGATACACTGACAGGCAAAAAGAGTTGCGGCGTCACTCGAGTCATCGGAAACACCTCGAATGATGTCGCGTTACTTTCACTCGTCAGTATACATTAATACCCTCACTGCCAGATGTCGTGTTTCTAAGTTAATTTTTTTTACGCCGAAAAGCCTGGGCAGTTTAAGGGACATGGATATAAAGTGGTGTCAGCGAGAGGCATAGATCCTCATGAGCCCCCACAAACTGCGGGGGCTTATGAGGATCAATTCCTCTTGCAGCTGGGTGGTGTTCAGTTTTCTCGCCAGCGTGCGGGTTAAGTCTAGCTTACCTAGTTAGCGTCTGTTTTCCATGGTTTTTTTTATTGTTTTTTTTTTTAATTTTTTATATAAGATATTATAGTAGTTTCTGTTTGATTAGTTACGACTTTAACTTGGTGACGAATTGCGTCATGACTCTGCCCTCTGCTTTCACCCCCCAGACGCTCTACACGGAAATGGCGGCTGAGGCCACGAGAACGGGCAAACCTAGACTGTTGCTGACCGCCGCTGTCGCTGCCTACAAGGACACCGTGGACACCATCTACGAACCAGAGAAAATACACAAGTAATAATAATTAATAATAATAATAATATTAATAATAATAACTAATTATAAGAACAACGATAACAATAATAATACTAATATAATTAGAAGAAGTAATTATACCAACAACAATCAATACTAAATAATAATAATATAGTAATAATAATAATAATAATAATAATAATAATAATAATAATAATAATAATAATAATGGTGTTGATAATAATGATAATGATAGCAGCTCAGACGCGGATCTGGGACGAGATCATAGGGGTTCCGGAACCACCCCCCACCTTATCCATCCCCCCGACCAAAAATTGTTTAAAATGATATAACAAAGTCTCTTTTGGGGGTGATTGCCCCCCCCCCCCCAACCCCCCTTCCGCTCATCTATTTGAATTTTGGCCACACACACACGCTACTCCTCCCCCCGTTGTTTGATATTTGGGTGAGTGGCGAGAGTCTTGACACACACCCCCCTTTTCCTCTACCCCCCCCCCCTTTCCCCTGATAGCGTCGGGGAGCCCTTTGGTGTCAGATTAAAGATCCCAACCCAAAAATGCCCCCCCCCACCGAGGTAATTGATCCGCCCCTGCAGCTGATAACAAAAAAGGCAAACGGATAATAGACCTTATCGGAAAAGCAGAATTGGCGTGATTACTTTTGTCATCATAGCAGCCATCTTGTAGTGAACTTAGAAATCAACAAGGGGCAGAACTGGATGTTCCAAGTATTATTACTATTAACTCATTCGAGATGAGCCGCCTCCGGATACGCGGCTTATGCCGGCTCCATATGTACACCCGGCTTATGCCACGTACGGCACGTCTCGAATAAGTTAATATTATTACAAGTATTTAGAGAGAGAGAGAGAGAGAGAGAGAGAGAGAGAGAGAGAGAGAGAGAGAGAGAGAGAGAGAGAGAGAGAGAGAGAGAGAGACCGGCTACACTCATTGTTTGTTAAAAGAGGGGTAATTTACCTCGGGGAAAAAGCGTTGTTATGTCTGTTTTTTGTTACATCTCATGTTATCTTGAACAACCAACTTATTACACGCCTTTTGACTCAACTCTTGCTGATGACGTAATCTTGCGTATGACGTGATCTTGCTGATGACGTGTACTGTGCGCTTGACAGGTACTTGGACTACGTGCTGGTGATGGCGTATGACTACAACGGGCCGTGGAGTTCCGTGCTGGGCCACAACAGCCCGCTGTACGTGCCCGCACAAGACAGAGGCACCTCATTGGAGCAACTCAGTCAGGTATCCCGTCGACTCTCGCCTTCTCGGGGACTGCGTCACGCCTTATCGGGGAGTGTGCCACAAGTTTACTTCTATTCAAATGAGATGCTTCGCATGGTGTACTTGTGCTTCGCATCTCATTTGAACAGAAGTAATCTTGTGGCACACTCCCCAAGTGTGTCTGTCTGGGGAGTAGTCTGCAACAGTATCATAAGCATTGCCTAATTCTGGTTGCTATTTCAGTAGTTGGTCGATTAGACGGCTATTTGTTTGGGGTTTTTTTCCCGTTCCATTTGCTTTCGTTTTCCCGTTTTGCCAAGTTTATTTTAAGTTTGTTGGGCGATTCGATTTTTGTTTGTTTGGTTGTTTGGTTAACTCATTCCGCACCAAGACCGAAATCCGCAAATTTTGAAATTCTCCCCTGAAGACTGTATTACACTTCCGGAAACAGTTCTAGCGTGATAGTTCAAGGGTTGTGCCAGAATAGCTTGGCGCCAAGCTATTCTGGCACAACCCTTGAACTATCACGCTCGATCCATGTCTTGCCGTGGCGTGTCGGACGTTGAATGGGTTAATGAACTGATGGATAGAGAGAGTTTAGCGTCTGATTGTTTCAGTACTGTCAGTTATTGTTGTTGTTGGCTTTCTTAGCTTTTTGAGAGGTGGGGCCGGGGAAGGGGAAGTGATTTGGTTGTGTATACTTGTTGACTGCCGTTCTTGCTTGAAAGTTTGATGCATGAACTTGCATTTTTATGGACTGTTACTTGCTTAAAACTTTATCTAGTGCAATATTTCTTCTTTTTCTTTTGCTGGACGTAATTATTAGATTATTCCCTTTGACAGGACGCCTCGATGTCTCACTGGTTGTCCGTGGGCACGCCTACAGATAAACTCGTCATGGGGCTCGGTACTTACGGGCGCAGCTTCAGGATGAACTCCTCCGCACTGCATAACCCTGGCGACCTGTACAATATAGGGCAAACAGGTGACGCTTTTACCTGGACGGCGACTCCCGGCGATTTTCCTTACTATGAGGTAGGAATAGTTGGGGTTTGTTTGGTCAAAGTTAAAACACGCTCGTATGACAATTATTTGCTGGTCTGTGATTATGGAGACCAGCAAATATTCCTACACACGCGGCTGAAAATTTGTTTAAACTGACTTTGAAATACTGTGAAGGCGAACTAGCAAGAAATTGCTGTCTCTGCGCTGGTTTGTGGTTTTAGGCGCAGCGTCTTTGAGAACCTTTAAGGCCCAAAATCCCAGACCAGTGCCCATTTTTATTATTTTGTATTTAACCCCATCCGTGCCGAGAAAACTGAACACAATCAACTGCAAGAGACATAGATCTTCATGAGCCCCCCCCCCCAGTTGCGGGTGCTCATGAGAATCTATGCCTCTTGTTTGAAACGATTTTGTATCTATGTTTCTTGGCTTAGGGTGTTTGACGTTGAATTAACAAAGATTTATGAAACACAGGCTGCGGCTGCCACGGTCACTGGAGGTGTTTCTTGTGTGTTACATCGTATTCCTCACACAGTTGTATTGTCCTCGTCAGATGTGCCAGCTACTGACCAGCGGGTTCCAGTACGTCTACAGGAATGACAGCCAGGTGCCCACCGCCTACGGCCTGCGCAATGGACACTGGGAGTGGATATCGTACGATGACGTCACCAGCATGACCGCCAAGGTGGGTAACTCTCACGCACCCCATGACTTCCATTCCGTCCCCTTCACTGCCGAGCAAATTTGAACACCATGCAAACGCAAGAGGCACAGATCCTCATGAGCCCCCCGCAGTTGCGGGGGCTCATGAGGATCTACGCCTCTTGCTGAAACCAAGTTGTATCCATGTTTCGTGGACGGTTGTGGCTTTCGGTCGTGGAATGAACACTTATTTCAGACACAAGATGTTTACGGGCAGGGACGGGAGTATAGAACTGAAGTCATTTAGTTCTGGGAGTTTAAGAGTTAATTGTGTGACCCAAAAGTGGTTACGTAGCACTTCCGCTTTTCGTATTAGATCGAGAAACATTGCTTCTTTAACCCTTTAAGTCCTGAGGCACTCCAACATGAGATAAATTTGACCACGATAGTTCAAGGATGGTGCTATAACAGCGTGAGGCTCAGAGCTGCCCTGGCATCACCCTTGAACTATCATGGTCAGTCTATCGCCGGAACTGTGATGTAGCCTTCATAGGACAACTTAATAATCTGATAAAAATCAAACCTCAGGATGTAATGGGTTAACCGAAAATGTATCTTGAGCTCTGTTTTTTTTCCCCCACCTGAATGTGTCCTCCAGACTGTGTGCATTTTTAACGTGAAAAATAACGACCAGAATTGATACGGATAATAACCCAATGCGCAAAAGGCCATCGGGCCGACATTGGACCGATTGCCTTTTGCTCATTAGGAAGAAGGGAACAGAATGATGGAAGAAAAACAAATAAAACAAAGAGAGGAAAAATCCTTCGTTACTGGCAATAGAGCCAAACAATATCAGATTGCCTAGCAAAACAATTTTGTGTTTTGGTGACAAGTAAATCGTTCACATCTAACTGTGCCTTTTTGTGCACTATAATATTATTACTTCTCTGTCATATACTGCATGACGAGCAACAGAAATAGGACATTTACAATGGAAATCATCGGAAACACTACAGTTTTTCCGATGATTCCAAAAATGCCACATTTCTTTTGCTCGTCAGTATATTATTACTGAGACGGATTATTACAATAACTATTACTGAGATGGATTATTACAATAACTATTACTGAGATGGATTATTACAATAACTATTATTGAGATGGATTATTACAATAACTATTACTGAGATGGATTATTACAATAACTATTATTGAGATGGATTATTACAATAACTATTACTGAGATGGATTATTACAATAACTATTATTGAGATGGATTATTACAATAACTATTACTGAGATGGATTATTACAATAACTATTACTGAGATGGATTATTACAATAACTATTATTGAGATGGATTATTACAATAACTATTACTGAGATGGATTATTACAATAACTATTACTGAGATGGATTATTACAATAACTATTACTGAGATGGATTATTACAATACCTATTACTGAGATGGATTATTACAATAACTATTACTGAAATGGATTATTACAATAACTATTACTGAGATGGATTATTACAATAACTATTACTGAGATGGATTATTACAATAACCATTACTGAGATGGATTATTACAATAACTATTACTGAGATGGATTAATACAATAACTATTACTAAGCCAGATTATTACAATACTTAACACAACCTCCACACTTATTGTTTCCGTATCGATCTCGCAGCTTCGGTTACAATTTGGCAGCACCCCAAAGCGCAAAAGGCCATCGGGCCGACGTCAGCCGCCGTTGGCCCGCGCACGGCCGTGCGCGGGCCAACGGCGGCGGATGTCGGCCCGATGGCCTTTGCGCACTGGGACATAAACGCCTTCAGTTCACAATAACCCGTGACAGAAAATGGACAAACTTGGACACATGAGTTTCTAATGGGTTCCAGAGATTAAAAAAAAAATGTTTTCGTTGTCGTGTCATGGGGCAATTACTTTGTCTGAACTGAAAGAGAATGCAAAACTCTACACATGTTCGCTTGCAGTCAAACTACATCGTCAGCCGTGGGCTGGGCGGCGCCATGTTTTGGTGTCTGGACAAGGACGACTTCCGGGGCAGCACGTGCGGTCAAGGTCGCTACCCGCTCATCACCACAGTCGCCAACATCCTGAAAACGGCCATACGCACCACCACTACCACTACCGCTACCACCCCAACAACAACCGCTGTACCTACTACAACAGCCGCGGTACCTACTACACCAACCGCTGTACTTACTACAACAACCGCTGTACCTACTACAACAACAACCGCGGTACCTACTACAACACCAAAGCCGGTCACAACTATAACCACCAAAGCGACTGCACTGCCCTCCACCGCCTTCCGGACTGCAGTCGCCGACTCAACTACGACCACAACAACGCCGAAAACCACGACGTCACAAACGGCTGCTCAATCCAGCACGATGAAATTGCTATCCTCCTCTACTGGCTCCAACTCTCAAACTTCAAGCACCACCACCACCTCCCAGGCAACCACCACAAAACAAGCGAGGAGAGGTGTGCACTTTGCATGTTTGCTTCCCAGCACGCAAAAGGATTTAGGGCCTGAAGTCGACCATAGTGGGCCCGCGCACGAATGTGCGCAGTATCACTGCGGCTGACTTCGGCCCAAATCCTTCGCTTGCTGTGTTCTTATTTTGTTTTTGTTTTTTCCATATACATTAAATCACCAGAAGACCCGGATGTTGTTGAGTTTGCTTACCAATAGTTTTTCTTGACACGTGTATGTAAAGTCAGCAGTACAGTGAAGTGATGGCGAATAACGCGGTGTGACTGCACGGCTCCCCTGCACACAGCGACACACTGAGGGGTTTCTTTACAAGTCTGTGTAAACTCGGCACTGTGCTAACGCGATCGCGAATATGCCGAAGCTGGCCTGTACAATTTTAGTTTTTTTGGAAATTAGGCTTTTGTTTCGTTACTAACAAGACTTATTACTGTTTTGAAAATTCTACTATTATTTCGTTTTATTGTGTTATTTGACTGCCATGACTTTTTGTGTTTCTCGTTACAGATACCGCGCGCAAGGGGTGATGGTCGTGTCTGTCTGTGCTGTCCTGTCCAGCATGCGGTATTAACAGCCGGCCTTCCAACAATCAAAGAATGCACGCTTCAGATGTGTGAGCTGGTTTGTGATTGTGGACCTTACAGCTGAAAGCCGTAAGGTCCAAAATCCCAGACCGCCACACAGTCGATTTTTTAAATCCCATTTGCTTTTATTAAGAGCTAATACTAACACCTTATGATAGTTCACCTGTGTTTTGTCACCGGTTCTATCTCCATCGTAGCGACTGACAATTTTCGGCTTAGGTCATCGCCGTGAGACAGCTAGTCCTCGCTGCTTTCACGTTCCACAGGCGCAAAAACCAAACTGTCAATCAAAACCTTGTTGGTTCAGCCACATAACGGACAGGCGGCTTTCGTGCATTGAAAGATGAGAACTAAATATACACTACGCATCCCAAAAAACTTTACAAAGTTTAGGAGTCAATATCTTTTTATTGCCTGAAGATTTTAAAATTCTGTCTGCAACACGAAAACGTTTATACATTTTATGGTTACAATGCAACAAACTCTATCTTTTTCTATTTCGTTACCTTTAAGTAACAACCCTTTGTACACGACACCCCCAACATTCAAAGTTACAAGGTAACATTTTCAGGTGAGAAGCGTTGTTTATCAAGTTCTGCTCACGTTTCTTCCGGAGTTTTGTAATTTTGATCGTACCATTTGAAACGGCAGTCATTTATCTCATAATGCTGCAAATGATTTTTATTTTGAAAGAAAACTGTTGCTGTTGTGGTCTGAATAAGACATGCACCCCCAAAAGAAACCACTTGTACCTGTTTCTGACGCATATCTCCCATTTGCCGGCTAGTGATTTGAATTCCGAGTAATGTCGTGAGAAGGAAGATTATTTCTCTATCAAATGCAGGTGGGGGGGGGGGGGGGGGCGGGGTGTTGAGTGTGAGATGCAGTGTATGACCTCAAAACATTTTGTTTTCTCATCAATAATACACATTTTCACCATCTTATCGAGTCTGTGTCTGTGTGTGCGTGCGTGCGTGCGTACGTGCGTGCGTGCGTGCGCGTGTATGCCTGTGTCTAAGTGCGCGAGTGCTAACGCGTGTGTAACTGCTTTNATCATGTTCTTGTGATTAGTCGACGGACTACTTGTTTATGTGTGTTGTTTCTTTATTGTACAAACACCATTACACTTATGAACATACTGAACCACCATCAAAACAGCAGGAGAAAAGATACAGAAAAAAACGGGAAATAAGAGTAGCAATAACTCTTATGAAGCCACACATTCTGTACAACAGTGCATCGAGTCAATACTGATGCAGAAAATGATATTCAGTTTAACCGCAGTGGCGGGGGGGGGGGGGGGGGGGGATGGGGTTGGAGGGGAAGGGGGAGGATGGTGTCAAAGATGAGATGTTGTACATCGCTTTTGATCTCAGAACTTTTACTTCTCTGTGTGTACAACTTGAAATAACACATTTGTTACCGTCTCATTGAGTCCGCATGCGTGCGTAAGCGTGCGTGCGTGTGTGTGTGTGTGTGTGTGCGTGCACGTGTGTGTTGCTTTACTGTTTTTGTTTTAGTAACACACACGTTAGCAAACGCACACACTAGCACACAAACATACACACAGACACACAAACACAGACCTGCCAACGCCTACAAACTATGGTAGTAGCATTTTAGACAAGAGGTAGTAGTTTTGGAGACTGATGTCAAGACTACTTTAGCAAGTTACTGTTCGCTTAACGCCAAACGATTGATGCACGTAAAGTTCTCAGTATACCATAAAATACAACTTTATTATCTGTTAGAGTCAAAGCACTACAGAAATTTGCCTTATATATAGCGATCTGAGCTTTGGCTGGCTTGTAATAACTTCCTTCTTTTCAGGCGGTGCGCTTTTCGAGTTGGGCGCCTTTCTCTTCGGCATGGTTCGAACCGTTGTTTATCTGACGCACTTTGTGAATGACTGAAATATGCATGATGGGTAAAACCGGAAGTTCGCTTCGCTTGTTCTCATTCCCCCCAAAACGCATTCTTACCGACTACAAACCGAAAACAACACAAAAAAAGATTTTTTTTAGTTTAATTTTTTCTTCAGCGTAGAATTTCATTAATGATCGTATTGAGAACGTAGGCGTAGGAAAATACGCAAAATTGTAATGGTTGGCAGATCTGCATACAGACACGCGCACACACACACACACACACACACACACACACACACACACACACACACACACACACACACACACACGCACACGCGCACACACGAGCGCGCGCGCGCACTCAAGACTGAAGACGATGAAAATGTGTGTTATTTCAAGATACTTGTTGAAAAGTAAAGGTTTTGATATCATAAGCGATGCGCCACATCTCACCTTCGAAACATGCCCCCCACCCCCACCATCACCCACCCACCCCCTCCCTCATCCCTCACCCGCCCTCACCCCCCCCCATCCCCCTCACCCCCCCCCTCTCACCCACCCACCCCCTCCACCACCCTACTCACCCCCCCCCTCACCCCTCCTCACCCCTTGCGGTACTACGTACGTTGTGTAAAAGAAACATTATTAGAGCAGTAACTCCCCATGAAACGCTCCCCAAACCATCTGATGATTTGAATTTCTTAAAAATCGTGTGCATTCTCTTCTTAGAAGAGACAAACAAATGCTCCATCAGTTGAAATGTTTGTAATCGAGGGTAGGTGAACTTTTCTTGCAATAAATCCACAATTCTCGCTCAAAATTTATGTTTTTGGTTGCATTTGAAAGAAAAGTGATCCTCCTTTTTCACGATAGTACTCGGAATTTAAATCACCGGCTGGCAAATGGACGACATGCGTCTAAAACTGGTACAATTGATTTTCTAAAGGGTGCATATCTTATTCAAACCACAAAAGCAACGGGTTTCTTTCAAAATTGAAATTATTTGCAGCATTTGGAGTAGGCATGCCCTTAAAAATGGTGCAATAAGATTTGCGAAACTCTGGATGAAACGCTAGCAGTACGTGATAAACGCTTCGCACCTGAAAATGTTACCGTGCAACTTTCGATTTGGGGGGGTGTCGCGTTCAAAAGCTTGTAATTTAAAGGCAACGCAACAGAAAAAAAGATAGTTTAGTGTGTTGTATTCACAGGTGATGCAGACATAATTTTAAAATCTTTAGTCAATAAAAAGATATTGTCTCTAAAACTTTGTAAAGTGGTGTGTTTTTTTGTTTGTTGTGATGCTTAGTGCATGTCTGTGAACAACTTTTAGAATACCCTCTAATCCTATTAAAGAAGAGAACGAAATATATAAGAAAATACGGCACCAAGAGAGATTTTTGTTGGGATTTAACTCATTCAACCCCATGCACGTATTTTCCAAATTTTGGAGGCGTCATCTTAAGACTGTGCACTTGTTGCAGGAGATGGATCGACCATGATAATTCAAGGGCAGTGCCATATTAGCTTGGCGCCGACAGGCACCAAGCTAGACTGGCACTGAATTATCATGGTCGATCCATCTCGTGCTGAAGTGCGTCAGGGCTGACTGGGTTAAACACGAACCTGGGTGACTCTCTGCCTGACAGTTTTCAGGACTTTGAAATCATATGACGATATAATGTAAAAATTGAGGTATTGATTATTAATCAGTAAATCTCCGCTAATAAGGTCGGATATAACAAAAGTCTGATATTACAACACTTCCTGGATATTACAACACTTTCTGGATATTACAACACTTTCTGGATATTACAACACAAGTCTGCACCACACTTTCTGGATATTACAACACTTTCTGGATATTACAACACAAGTCTGCACCACACTTTCTGTATACACTATTTTGCTTATACCTAACTTCTGATAAAAGAAGAAACAGTTTGGGTCGTCTGCTGTTTTGTTGTGGTAAGTCTTTTTATAAATTTCATTGATTAACCCTTTTGGCTGTCGGTAGCGGTTTTTGTCGCGATGATTCCTGTCGGAATCATCGCGACAATAACCGCTGACGACGGCCAAAGGGTTCATTATAGAGTGAACGGGAGTTTGCTCGCTGTCTGTAATCACATTTGTGGCCGAGGACGCCACTTGGAAGAAAGTCATCAGAAACATCGTGGTTAGCGTAACTATGGCAACGGCCGGCGCGTGTACGCGTAGCAAGCGTAGAATGATTCGTGAAGAAATTGACCTTGCAAGATGACCCGGAAGTTACAGCAAAACCTTTTTTTTTTTTCAAAATTACAGCGTGAATAGAGGTATTTAGACTAAATGGGTTTGGTATGTGCTTTTTTTCTTTAGAAAGCATTTCAGAATTGCTTTTTAGAAAGCAGTAAAACATTTTGTGCACTGCCTCTCGTTGTCATTTACCTGTGATGCATATATTTGATTTATTTAATAAAGATTTCAAGGAAGGCTTGAATAATTTGTGTAGACCTCATCTTGCTGAAAGTCTGTGATATCTGACTTTTAATTTGTATAAAGATTTCGAGGAAGGTTTTAAATATTAATTGTATAGACTACATCCTGCTGATATTTTGACTTTTATTTTCATTTTAAAACGGATGGCTTCAATAAAATGCCGCCGGAACCGCGCGTGTTATCGTTCAATCTGGGGTAGGTGGGCTTGGATGGATGGATGGATGGATGGATGGATGGATGGATGGATGGATGGATGGACGGACGGATAGATAGATAGATTTGTGGCTGAATGGATTGGTGTATGGATGGATAAATCGATCGAGAATGGATGTTTTTTTATTAACGCATTCGCGGCAAGCCGCACCCGGATGAGGTAATCAGTTTATTTGTGGATGAGGGTTTTGTCATTTTGGATTTTGTCCGAAAAATAGGTGGAAAAAGCAGACGGGAGTTCTTCTTTGGTGTGTGTTTTGGGGAGAGGAGAGTCTTTAGAAGTGCCTACGAGTGTGTTCATGGTGGCGTAGAGGGTTTTGGAAGAAGTAGATTCCAGGATTTGGTTTTGAAGGTGTTTGCGTTTAGAGTCGGAGATCATTTTGCAGACTTTGGATCTAGTTCTTTGGAAGATCTGTCTGTGAACAGTGAGGTCAGATGAGCGCCAGAGGCATTCCGCTTGTCGGCGCTCGCGCTTGGCCTCAGCTATGTCGTCAGTGAGCCAGGGGGCGGGGGGAGTCGGTTGGGTATGGAGCAGGTGGTGACAGAGGCATGGGTGTCTAGAAGTTTTCGAAGGGAGGAATCGAAATGGGATGCAAGATCGGGAGAGGGGGCGGGGTCCAAGAGAAGGTGGGGTCCAAGAGAAGGTCGACAGCTTCGTCGAAGAAGCTCTCACGGTTGACAGATTTTAGTTTGCGACGAGAGACAATGAGCTTGGTTTTTTCGGGGGAGGTAGATTGAGGGAGACGGGAATAGCGAGGTGGTCAGATGGAAGCACAGAGGAGAGGTCAGAGTCGAGAAAGAGTTGATCGGAGGTGCGGGTGATGATCCAGTCGAGGGTGTGGCCGAGTCGGTGGGTGGGTTTAGTGATGTGTTGTGTAAGAATGTGGTTTGAAAGTGATGTGCAAAGGCGTTTTGTGTCAGGATGGTTGGGTTTGTCAAAGTGGAAGTTAAAGTCGCCTAGAAGGATGTGTTTTCCGGGTCGTGTGCTGTTGTGGTCGAGGAAGAGGTCAAACTCGGTGAGGAACATGGAGTTTGTGAGTTTGTTTTGAGAGCTTGGAGGGGGGCGATAGATACATGAGAAGATAAGGGACTGGCCAGGGAATGTTGCTACGGCCTTGACAGATTCAAAGGAGGGATGAGAAAAAGGTAGAGACTGAGAGAAGGAGAGGTGAGTGGAAAGACAGTCCCTGTAGAAGATAGCAATGCCACCCCCTCTGGAAGCGCGCGGGAAGGAGGCCAGGTGGTATCCTCTTAGAGTGACGCTGGCGATGATGGGTTCATCGCCAGCTGAGCGGAGCCACGTTTCGGTGATCACGACAAAATCTAGGTCATTGTCTAGAATGAAATCTGAAATCACGTCAGCTTTGCCATCGTTGCAGACAGACTGGGCTATGAACATACACAGTTTTAGGTTGGAAGAGACATCAGAGGGAGAGGGAGAATAAACGGACGATGAAGAAGAGTAGGGAGGGTAGGGAGGGGGGGGGGGGAGAGGATGGAGGGGGGAAAGAGGAGTGAGGGGTGGAGGGGGGAGGAGGAACAGTCAGGGAAGGAGAACCGGGTAAGGAAGAGGATGCGAGAGGAGGGTGCGGGGGGGGGGGGGAGGAGGATGGGGAGTAAGAAAAGATGAGGAAGAGGGAGAAGGAGTGTGAAGGGGAGGAGAAGAAGGCGGGGAGGAGGGGGGAGGCGGAAGGGCATTGAAAGAGATGAAGAAGTGTGTGGTGGTGTGTGTGGTGGTGCGTCCTGCCTTCTGCTAATTCCGCCCCTGCGGCCTATCTTACGCCATCGGATGCCGCGTAAGGCATCTGCAACACTGTCGGCGGCACCGGATGCGCAGTGGGTGGCGTGGCGACGTAGAGATAGCAGTTGTTGGCGTGTGTATCTCATGAGCATGATTGTTTGTGAGGACAAGAAAGTAGTCCATAAGCTAGCAAGGTCTACCGTGCACCCCCCTCCCAGTACTCAATAAGATGGGTTTCAAAGTGTTACTTCGTATGTCCTGAGATGATTAAGCCATGTTTCCCGAAAATCCTTAGAAACACACCAGAGATATAGCCGATGACGCAAGGGTACTCCCATTCACGCTCTACGCAGGTGCTAAAATGAGGTTGAGAAACATTTTCCTCTAAATAAATCAGAATTCATTTCAGAAGCCCAAATCAGGCAATATTATGTCAAGGCACACCTTCTGCAGCCTCTGCAAAAAAAAAAAAAAAAAAAAAAAAAAAAAAAAAAAAAAAAAAAACAGATTGAAAACATATTGTATCTCTGGCTCACAGTGAAGGTATTTGTGCATCCAGTAAACGACCATTTCCGTGAAATCGCAAAAAAAGACAAAAATAATGTGTCAGATGCCTTCAGACATTTGTTATAGCGTTGACAGTCCATTTTCAGGATTACATCATTTAAACAGGATGTCACAATTATTATAAACTTGACTAGGTGATGCTGTGATCACTGTGAGTGCCACAGTGGTTGATTTTGTATCCCTACCCCCAAGATGTAAAAATACACAAAATTAATTAGAAAAAAATTGCTTAAGTTATTCCATTTTATTTGACATCTCTTTACCTATTCAGTTTCAATAATGTGAGCATAAAGTGCAATAAAATAAGGAAAGTCGGCATCCTTCGTGGTGAATGATAGCTTTTTCCCATTTAAAATTGCCAAATTGGGAAATGTACGTTGTTTCCGATGCCCTCAGAAATTTTGTATAAAACCGATAGGTCTTTGTTAGGTTTTATTGTTTAGGATAGAGTACCACAGTTACTCCCAACCTGATTTTATGATGCTGTGATGCATTTAGGGGCCACAGTGGCTTAATCTGCTGCCCTAACCCCATTTTACCTGCAAAACGCAAAAGAACGAAAAATGATCATAACAATTGCTCCTGAGATTAAATATTTTTGTTGCCAGTTTTCTTAACAAAATATGCACACTTGTGATCATTTCATTAATTTCAATGTGACCCATCAATTTAATTGTTTTTTTTATTTTTTATTTAAGGCATGCTTAACAGGGGCTGCTGCTGAAGCTTTTACCGTCTGCACATTCAGCACTCTTGGGGAGATGTTGTGTCTGATGCTATTTTTGGTCTACATTAATGACATCAGTACAACAGTACCAAGGTTCGTCTCGAACATCCTCCTAGCGGATGACTTTGCAGTGTGGAGCGCAGCAGAACATAAAGAAATAGCATCCTTCAGAATCCAGGATGCTGCCAATAGAGTCAGCAGCTGGACTGAAAGAGGCTACTCAACTGAGCTAGATCATCTCTTTCAATCAGACGGAAGAGGTCACCTCAAAACTGGAGACCTTCTAGTACCAAAGACAGACAGGCCAACTTTACTGGCAACAAATAAATTACTGGATTCACGTGGAGGCCTCAAATTGAAGCCATGGAAGCTAGAGCTGCCAAAAAATGTCTCTGATGAAGAAACTGGTGGGGACCACATTGGCGCAGATTACAGCATCCTGGCACAAGCAAACACCTGCTCGGTCAGACCAGTCGTGCGGTACCAAGATACATCGACAACATGAAGCACTGCCTGAAAAACCAGGCTTGACAAGATGCAGAACATGGGTCATTCTCATGATGCAGTGACATTCTTAGAGCCATCTGGAGCTCCCCAATTGAGGAAATATAGGATATTGGAGCCACTGGAATGCAGAACAGCACACACGATGAAGAGACTTACTAAACACCGACAGCATGGGAGACTACAGGAGCAGACCAAGAACCGTAAGAAATGCCCAAATCTGAACCGCCAACTGAAGGTCCCGCAAAGTGCTAACACTGACGTACTGGAACCAAGCCCAAAGATGTGTGAACAGCTCCCTTCAGATACCTGGACATCTCGAAAGAGCCTTCAAGACAACATAAACAATGTTCCAGGACTCTTTGCCAAAGGTCGCGGCACTGCACAAAGCCATCAAGCTGAAGGTTGAGCACAAGCGCTTCCCTCACAGCAACTGTGATACCACACAAGATGCCATGCGCAATGAAGGAAGTGGCGTGTACATCTGTTGTGCAGACCGCACTACTACCTCCCTCTCCTTACCAGCTGGCGGCAGCAGCTCCAACTATCGTACAGATCTGCAGGTGCTCAACACAGTAGCAGAGCCATCTCTCTTGGCTTGACTTCGCGAACGAAGATTCTATAGGGCTTGCCCACGTCGTCTGCACGCATTTTCGTGGCTGCGGAGGCCAATCCGGGACAGGCAGGTTCGACCGCAGTGGCTGCAGGGGAAGGTCTGGTCAGGGTTCTGAGTTACGACAGCTCTGTTTTTTCTTCTGAGTCGCTTGTCCTTAAGGTTAGCTCTGCGAGGGTCCTCAAAGGAGACGGCTGCCTTGTGAATGGTGGAGCGCCAGGTATCACGGTCCGCAGCAAGCGAAGACCACTGGCGGTGGTCGATTTGGCAGGCACTAAGTGACTTCTTGAGACCGTCTTTGTATCTCTTCTTTGGTGCCCCTCTGTCTCGGTGTCCAGTGGCGAGCTCGCCGAACAGAGTGATCTTGGGCAGAGCACTAGCTAGGGAAAGGCAGCAGCTTGATCCACTGATTTCACCATGAAGCTTTAAGATAGACTGGATGTCCTGTCCACAAAATAGTGCTGCAGTGGATTCCAGTGCATTCTGGACTAGCTGGGAATGGAGACACTACAACAGCAAAGTGATTGGCAACAGCAGAATGGCGGCTGCAGCCCGTGGGCAGATGACATCAACAAGCTGAACAGGGAGAGCCAGGCCACCATTTTTCATCTACGCACTGATTACTCTGGACTGGGTCCATACAGAAAAGCAGGAACGTTTCACAAACCCAAACTGAAGCCTGAAGGTTTACACACTTTAATCAGATCACTCTGTATCAGCAATTATTTGAAGCTTCCATGCCTAATGCATCAGAATCAATCAAAATGTTCGGTAGAAAGGCCATGCAGTCACTTTATGATCAGAGCTAAATATAGATCTCTTGCAACAAGCGTCAGCATGATCGTTCGCAATGGAATAGTCACAAATTGGGGGAGAAAAAAAAAAGAA